>JAJJWW010015110.1:0-448136 GCA_023531295.1 Papaver armeniacum
CATCCTCAATCAATAGGTGTTTAGCTACTCATGGATGCATACTTAGTTGCCTTCGGTATTTGATAAAAAGCTTGTTTTGGCCACAACTTCTTCGTCCGAACTTGGAATGACCTCATTCTTTTTGAATTCTTTTCATATTTCAATTCTATTCAAGATGGTGATGGGAAATCCTTAATTTGAATGAGTTAAGATCGGTCGTTGGCCTGTCTCTTGATTTTGAGCGTTTTACTCATTTTCGTCGTTCTTCTTCCACTTCTCTTGGACTTGGGCACTTGGATACTTTGAATACTTCTCTTCCTAGCTCTTTTCAGAACTTTGTAGATCTTTTTTGGATGATTCACCTATTAGAGACAAGTAAGAGAAAACAAAAGTAATAATACGAAAATATGCAAGAATAATAGCTAAAACAAGTATGGAATGAACACTAAAATCATATAAATTATGCACTTATCAACCTACGACCAAATTTTTCGTTCGGAAACCTCTATAGACAAACCTAATACAATAGTAAGTAGATCTAATTAAAGGGATAATATGTATATATAGTTTATATATCATTCTCTTCCACAATCAGAATGTTTGAGACGATAAAGTCTGTGAATCTGATTGTATAGAGGATCCAAACCTAAGTACTTGGACGATCTCACAAATCAATATCCAAGATCAATCTCTTGGTATCCAAATAAAGAGGATCCGAAATCTTTCAAGTATGAAACTTGTAATATATCTTTCAAGATACAAATTCTACAAAAAAAGAGTCTCGTAATTGATCACAATTAGTATGGACTTATCTATATAAATTGATTACGTACTACTTATGCTATTCATATTATAAAGATAAAACAATACAATGCCAAAAATGAAAAACAAAAGACACTAGAAGTTTTGTTAACGAGGAAAACTGCACCAGCAGAAAAACCTCGGAACCTTGTCCGAATTTACACCAAACTATCTTAAGCCATGACAGTTCAGACTTCGGACTAGAATGTAGTTTTTACTTTTTATTTTTGATATGAATATTTTACTTTCATGTATTCATGGTTAAGATACGTATATTTTATTTTATTTTTTTAATCTATGCTCATTAAATTTTTAAGCCGCTTTTAGACACTAGTATGCTATAAAACTTGATTTGGAATGTAGTTGAGACCAAATTGACCCTCCAGCGGTTCAGCTGCGGACGTGCTTCTTACGTCTCTTGAACATCACAAGGCTCAACACAATCGATTCCCTCAAGTGACGTCCTTTACATCCTAGGGTTGATTCAACCTCGGTGAAATTTTTGGTATGAATCCGCCTCTAATAGATAAGCCTATTTGATTTCCCTTTAGATCGAATAGATCAAGACTTGGAAATATATTTGTAATTTATAAAGCTAACAAACCTCACAAATATGGAACACTTACACTCAGTTAGATGGGATGCCTAGATTATTGACCACCTCTCAAGAACACTCTTAAACAAATCAATAAAGAAAATAAAGAGTTTTAGATATCTATCTTGAGGAATCAGGTAGTGCGAGACCAAGAGAACTTTGTGATTTCTATCTGTCTCATTCACGAAGGATATTGACAAAAACCTCGACAAAACGAAAGAACAAGATCAAGATACACAAACTATCAAGGTAAAGATATTCGGACTGGATTCACGAATATTTAAGTGAAGTCTTTAATTCATAAATCTAATTATATTCTCCTCGAGGAAACCTAGGTTAATAAAGGATGACTCTAGCATACAACTATGACACAAAAGTGTCGGGAATTGAAATTCATTGTTTGAGTCTCTTTATTTTTAGATATTGAAGACTAGAGGTTGCTTTGAATTAAACCTAAGATAACTTGAGAATCAAGCAAACACTTTGTCAGTTTAGATGAAACTTTTATTAGGAGTTCATGTAAGCATGTGAGAAGTTTATCTTGAAATTATATTGAATAATATATACTATGGCATGGTCTTGGTTAGGGCGTGTATAATGAGAGTTTGGCAAGTACAATCGTCCTTGAGAACGTACAAGCATAATCAATCCTAATAATATTTTATTATTCTAATGTTCCTAACAGGCTTTGAAAGTTATCCAACTGCCAAACAACCTCTCAATCAATCCTTAGAGAACGTACACGCATAATCAATCCTAATAACTTTAGGGAATTTCGATACGGCACATATATTCATAGGATCCGTATCCTAACATGCTTTGAAAGTTATCCAACTGCCAAACAACCTCTCAATCAATCCTCATAACATTTTATTGTTTTTTCTTCTTCTACAAATTGTTTTTATTATTGTTGTTAATCAAACATGGCGAGTTGAAGAGACGTAACTTTGTAGAAATGTAAATGGATGCTTGGAAGCGGGGAATGGATTCGGGCCCACATCTCTCATACAAGTGGTGCATAATGTTTGTTCCTATCAGTGGCTACCTACTTGGACTAAGCAAGCTTGCTAAACTTATGTTTGGTAAATATTAAATCACTGTCAAGTTACGTATTCTTTTTTTGGTAACTCATACCAATATTTTCATGGGTGATCAATATTTCTTAATAAATTTGACTGCCCTTTCTTTTCTATTGTCTTTTCATAGAAACAAAAAAGAAAAAAGTAAATCCATTAAAAGATGGTTTACGGTTTTATCCCTCTAAGAAAACCGTAACCAACAATTGGTGTTATTTTGGATTTGATTGCCTTTTGGTAATTATGTACAATATTCCTTCTTTTTCTATTTTTTTTTTCTTTAGAGAAAACAAAATCCATCGAAGGATGGTTTTGCGAGTTTTTATTCCCCTAATGAAGCGTAATCACCAAAAAAAAATATTTGGTGTTATCGCAATTTTATTACTTTTACATAAAGTAACTAATTACATGCATGTTTGAAAAACCTCGACCAATTGATTTTGGTATTTTTGTATTTTAGACAAAGATCATGTGATTACATATGGTTTCTTCTTTTTTTACAAAAAACCATCCGTCAACGTTGAAGTAGGTTTCCATGCGATGACTAAAACGACGATATTTTTATTTTGTCGATTACGAGTTTAATTAACAGTAGAGACCAATTTCTGTTAATTTTCTCACTCATTTTTATAATATGAGAGAAAATAAATTGGCATATTCTCTAAATCTTTGCCAATAAGGAGTGAATTTTTCAACCAATAATGGATTTTTTTTTCTTCCAAAATCGATAACGACAATGATATCTTCTTTTTTTTTTTACAGAAGAATCATATATGCTAATTGAATTTGGTTTCTATATATATTCTAGAAGGATGAGATGTCGTTATCATGTTATTCATAATTGCAAACACCAGCGAAATAGGACATTCTTTGCATTCACGACGGGATATTAAGCAATTTGTTTTTTTTGCTAATACTAATCTCTCAAATTGGGGCCGTTCAACTTGATGTTGAGATACGAGTAGGACATAAAATATTAATGGGTGCACACCGGCTTGTTAGCCAATATCATTAGTCCTTGTAGTATTTGTATTGATCTTGATTTAATTTTCTTTCGATAAATAAAGTATCCATAATTTCATTCTTAATCACTATCTCGTTGGCCATTGAGGTCACTGAGTTATTGGAAATTAATTTGTTTGCATATTTAATATGTTTTATAACCAATTGATTTTGGTTCCAAAAGTAATAGGGAGATATGATCGAGGAATCCTTCTTCGTTAATAAACTATCAATGAGTTTAATATATTCATCTATTCTTCATTAATCATAGATTATCACCAACCGTACAATAACAAGTACGCCTAGCTATTCCCAAAACTTCTTAAATCACTCGATAACAGGTACACTTAGTTACTGATTCTATTCTTCCGAACCACCTTGAGGTACGCTTACAAGATATAATTCAATCGAATGCTTTAGGTTTTGTCAATTTAGGTTAATCTAGTAGTTAGACTCGATACGCTCGGTCTACTTGCTAAGGTTGTGTTTACACGTGATCGCTGTCTGAGAATCCCTTGCAAAGGTTTCACGTTTTCTACTTGTGTAAGAAATTATTCAACAATTACAGATATCTTAACCCTCACTAGCAATAGATTAAATCAACAAATATATTGATTGGCCCCCTAAACAATCTATCAATTAATCATAAGTATTTTTAATAGTAAACACAAGCGATAACCATATGAAGAAATCAAAATAGATCCATATATTTTTAATAGTTTACTACTTAAAATTCATCCCCAATCAATAGGTGTTTAGCTAGTCATGGATGTAGAAATATCCATGTTATACATATGAAAAAAGTTTAGAGATATCGTTACGATTGAAGAACAGCTCCCGAAACCTAACTTTCGATCCGTGTGATATTTCTCCTCTCCAAGACTTACATTTTCGTGATCCCTTGATGTGATATGATTTCACATAACCTAATACCTTTTTATAGGTTTACATTACTTGGCCTTCACGTATTTAGTTCGGTTCAAGAACCCGACCCGAAAACACGAAATAACGATCCCAAACGTGACCTTAGGCCTATGCGTACCTCAAATTCCAGCAAAAAGTTTCGGAACTAAGTATGCGTACCCGTTTGCATACTTAGTTGCCTTCGGTATTGGATAAAAAGCTTGTTTTGGCCACAACTTTCTTCGTCGAACTCGGAATGACCTCATTATTTTTGCATTCTTTTCCTATTTCAATTCTATTCAAGATGGTGATGGGAAATCCTTATTTTGAATGATTTAAGATCGGTCGTTGGCCTGTCTCTTGATTTTGAAGCGTTTACTCCTTTTCGTCGTTCTTCTTCCACTTCTCTTGAATTGGGCACTTGGATACTTGGAATACTTCTCTTTCTAGATCTTTTCAGCACTTTGTAGCTCTTTTTGGTTGATTCACTTATTAGAGACAAACAAGAGAAAACAAAAGTAATAATACGAAAATATGCAAGAATAATAGCTAAAACAAGTATGGAATGAACACTAAAATCATATGAATTATGCACTTATCAACCACCGACCAAATTTTTCGTTTGGAAACCTCTATAGACAAACCTAATACAATAGGAAGTAGATCTAATTAAAGGTACAATATGTATATATAGTTTATATATCATTCTTTTTCACAATCAGAATGTTTGAGACGATAAAGTCTGTGAATCTGATTGTATAAAGGATCCAAACCTAAGTACTTGGACGATCTCACAAATCAATATCCAAGATCAATCTACTGGTATCCAAATAAATAGGATTCGAATTCTTTCAAGTATGGAACTTGTAATATATCTTTCAAGATACAAATTCTACAAAAAAAAAGTCACGTAATTGATCACAATTAGTATGGACTTATCTATATAAATTGATTACGTACTACTTATGCTATTCCTATTATAAAGATAAAATAATACAATGCCAAAAATGTAAAACAAAAGACACGGAGAAATTTTGTTAACGAGGAAAAGCGCACCCAAAAAAAAACCTCGGAACCTTTGTAAATTTGAACACCAAACTATATTAAGCCATGACGATTCGGACTTGAGACTAGAATGTAGTTTTTACTTTTTATTTTTGATATGCATATTTTACTTTCATGTATTCATGGTTAAGATACATATATTTTATTTTTTTTTTTAATCTATGCTCATTGAATTTTAAGCCGCTTCTGAGACACTAGCATACTATAAAACTTGATGGAATGTAGTTGAGACCGAATTGACCCTCAGCGATTCAGTGCGGACGTGCTCCTTACGTCTCTTGAACCTCACAAGGCTCAACACAATCGATTCCCTCAAGTGACGTCCTTTACATCCTAAAGGTTGATTCAACCTCGGTGAAATTTTTTGATACGAATCCGCCTCTAACGAGATAAGCCTATTTGATTTCCCTTTAGATCGAATAGATCAAGACTTGGAAATATATTTGTAATAGATAAAGCTAAAAACCTCACAAATATGGAACACTTACACTCGGTTAGATGGGATGCCTAGATTATTGACCACCTCTCAAGAACAATCTTAAACAGATCAATAAAGAAAATAAAGAGTTTTAGATATCTATCTTGAGGAATCACAAAGTCTGAGACCAAGAGAACTTTGTGATTTCTATATATCTCATTCCTGAAGGATATTGACGAAAACCTCGAAAACAAAAAGAACAAGATCAAGATACACGAACTATCAAGGTAAAGATAGTCGGACCTGGATTCACGAATATTTAAGTGAAGTCTTTAAATCATAAACCTAATTATATTCTCTGTGGAAACCTAGGTTAATAAAGGATGACTCTAGCATACAACTAGGACACACAAGTGTCGATGGTGAAATTCCCGATTGTTTGAGTCTCTTTATTTTTAGAATTTGAAGACTAGAGGTTTCTTTGAATTAAAGCTAAGATATCTTGAGAATCATGCAAACACTTTGTCAGGTTTAGATGAAACTTTTATTAGGAGTTCATGTAAGCATGTGAGAAGTTTATCTTGAAATTATATTGAATAATATATACTATGATCTTGGTTCAGACGTGTATAATGATAGTTTGGCAAGTACAATCGTCCTTGAGAATGTACAAGCATAGTCGTGTTCATTTAACACTTAAGAGCTGAATCATGATACACATACACAAAGTGATTCGGCGATCAAAGATGTGTCTTAGGGGGTGATCATGAGGCTGTAATAATACCAAACATATTTGTGAAAATAGTTTATGAGCATATGCTTAATTCGTATTGGGTAGGAACATGTAGGGGTACACGTACCTATGAAAAGTTCGTGAAAACAGAGAGCTAAGGTACGTGTCACAGTATGCATACCCTTAAGCTATTCATGAACTCGGACCCTTGGGATACGCATATTGGGTATGCGTACATCTTACGAATTTCATAAACTTAGGGTATGCTTATCGGGTATGCGTACATACCTTAATCGGAACTCGGTTGACTAGGATACTCGTACTAGGTATGCATTACATACCGTATCCAGATTTCGGTGGTAGTTCTCAAAATACTATTGCCCAGGAAATTTCCAAATGATTCATTTAAATCAAAGATAATTATTGAACAATAAATTGTTTTGAACTAAGATTGTTAAGGATCTATGAACATCTATTTCTTGAATCATATTTCGAGATTGTTAACAAGACAAGCTTGGCTCGAAACTTCTTTTTTGCAATATTAAATCTATTATATGTCGTATGACATAGTCTTATATAGATATAATGGTAATGCCATGAGTAAATAGAATAGTTCAGTCTGCAAATTGCCTCTTCGTCGATGAAGTTCTCTACATATCTTCGTTTGATCTCCAGTCTTCAATCTTCGAGTGTTATTCAGTGATGTATGATACTCAACTACCATACACTAATCCTAGTCCGAGACTTGATAACAAGATTGAGATACTAAAACTTGTGAGCTCGATCGAGCAGTGCTCTAACAACCTTCCTAGTTGCCACTGGTGTAGTGGGAACTAGCCGACACGACATCACATATCGTTCCGTATGTGTGGGGATGATCAATACCAATTTTTACCTATCATTCAAACAATTTTCGGATCGCCTTTTGTATACCACGTGTTTTTAGCATGGCGCATGCTCAAAGATGCGTCATGGCATGAGATGAAGCTTCATCTCAAGCTCCGTTACGTGTTAAGAGGATTATTGGCTTAAGGACAATATGGCGCCAAGTAAGGCGTTTGTGAAGATATATTTTCCAAAGGACAATACCGTACCAAGAGGGTGCAAGTTGTTATATTGGCCAAAGACCAATCTCGCACCAAAGGTGCTTCAAGCCAGTTCGGTGGCTAGCCTAGAACAAGTAGCGCCACAATGGAACATTATGTAGGTCATTGGCCAATATCGCAACATGCCAGAGTAGGGTAGCCTTATCAATGTATAACCATCATAGCTAGACATTGGAGTGACCTATGGGCCTAAGCCGGAAGTGTTAGAGCACTGCTGGTCCAACTAGCAAGCGTTGCTATTTCAAGCTTGTTTATCAAGTTTAGTTGTCAAAACTATAAGTCCTGATTTCTATTCTACTTATATCTATGTCTCGGGTATGTAGTTGAGCTTTAGACTTCACGACGTTCATCGATTGAAGACGAAGAACTACTAATGGGAGCTTGTGGAACTTCATCAACAAAAGGTATGTGGAGACTTGAACTCATCTATCACTCATAAGTGTATTCTATTCTATCTCCTATTGAGACAAAGTCGTATACCTATATAGACTTTACCTTATACACATTTGATATTTCAAGCTGAGTTTAACTCGCTTACACTTTTCTCGAAATATGTGTTGGAAAGATTTTTGCTTTAACTACGATCATCATTATTCTTTAAGAAAGTCAAAAGATGATCATGTGAAAATCACACAGTAACATCTTATATGATTTGTGTAAGACGATCATTTGATGTAGACGGGATGTTTCGTATTGATCATTCGACCACTTGAAAATTGCTTATAAGCTAATAGTTTGTGTAAGACAGCTATTGTCATCTTCTAAGAATGTTTACTAAGAATGTTTCAATGATTTAAACATTCTTATAAGACGATATTGAAACATTCTTAAAAGACGACAATAGCTGTCTCACACAAACTATTAGCTTATAAGCGATCAAATAGGAGTTAAGAGCTAAAACCCATGCGGATACATAACAGGTTTGTGTACTAAGTGTGCGAACATTTGTTTTATTGGAATTCAGGACCGAAAGTTAAGTTTGCATACCCGTTCACAAACTTATTCAATTTGTTAGTCGAGGGTACTTAAGTTTGCATACCTGTTCGCAAACAGTTTGAACTGAGTTCGGTCCGGAGCTAACGTTTGCGCACCCATTTGCAAACTGTCGGCTTGTGACCAATGTCCGGAACTTAAGTTTGCGAACCCGTTCACAAACTTAGGTAGTGCAATTTCTAAATCGGTTAAGTATGATTTCATACTCATGAAAAAATATATTTATATATTAAGGACCACAATCTTTGCAAACCGTGGCTATAATGTTCATGAACTGATTCTTTTGAATCAATCCGATTTTGTTTCAATTGTGTCTTGTATACTTCTATGAGAATATAAACAATGTTAGAGTTATTCTTTATATAGTCTTCAAATCATGGTTTGTAATCAATGTTACCTTGGTAACAAAGCATTCAATATTCACCGTTAGATGAAAACCTGATTAGACTCAAGCTAATATCTTTTAACCGTTAGATCGAACTTAGCTTGTTACACACAAATGAAAAGTGACTTCATTTAGATATTAGTAACCGTACCTAAACGTGTACACCTTTGTTGGCTCAACAATAGTCAACGGAAGTTAGCCATATGAATACTTTCATATCAACCATATTCATCTTAACCATAACTAGTTTAAATGACTCAAATGAAACTAGTTCTAGAGTTGTTCAATTGTTTATATTCTCACAGAAGTATACAAGACACAATTGAAGCAAAATTGATTTTGATTCACTCAAATCAATTTATGAACATTATAGACACGGTTTGCAAAAGATTGCATTCCTTATTATATAAATGTATTAGTTCATGAAGAAACCGATTTTAGAACATAACCTACTCAATTATGCAAACAGGTACGTATACCTAAGTGGCCGGACTAAGTTTGGGTTCGCTAGTAGGCGAACGTGTACACATACCACCAAACTCAGTAAAGTCCCGGAACTTGAACCTCACGCCAGTATGCATACCGATATGCGTACTTAGTTCCCGACCCTCTACTAAACCAATCAGTACGCATACGGGTATGCATACCATGGTTCCCGGACTTGGAATAACTTGCACCAGTTAGCATACAAGTACGCATACTGTGCTATATCCAATCATGACTATTTGTTCTAAACTCCCATTTCAATCAT
Organism: Papaver armeniacum; assembly: GCA_023531295.1. NCBI lineage: Eukaryota > Viridiplantae > Streptophyta > Magnoliopsida > Ranunculales > Papaveraceae > Papaver > Papaver armeniacum. Next base: position 9,808 of record JAJJWW010015110.1, read on the forward strand.
TGAAATATTCTCGGAAGACGGGAATAACTATCTCACACAAACTATTAGCTTCAAAACAATTTACAAGTGATCGAATAATCAATACGAAACATTCCGAGTCTACATCAAATGACCGTCTCACACAAATCATGTAAGATGTTACCAGGTGATTTTCACATGATCATCCTTTGACTCTCGTCAAGAATATTAGATGAACTTGTTAAAGCAAAAGCTTACCAACACATATTTCGATAAATATGTAAGCGAGTTAAACTCAACTCGAAATATCAAATGTGTATAATCGAAGTCTATATAGCTATACGACTTTTGTCTCAAATAGGAGATAGAGCAGATAGAATTTTGAGGGATATATGAGTTCAAGTCTCCACATATCTTTTGTTGATGAAGTTCCACAAGCTCCCCTCAGTAGTTCTTAGTCTTCAATCGATGAACACCGTGAAGTCTAATGCTCAACTACACTTTCTATCCTAATCCGAGACTTAGCTATAAGTAGACTAGAAATTTAGACTTATAGTTTTGGCAACTAAACTTGACAAACAAGCTTGAGATAACAACGCTTACGAGTTCGACCGAGCAGTTCCCTAACAAAGGGGAGCTTGTGGAACCTCATCAATAAAAGGTATGTAGAGACTTGAACTCATCTATAGTTCAGAAGTCTATTCTATTCTATCTCCTAATGAGACAAAGTCGTATAGCTATATAGACTTTACCTTATACACACTAGTAAGACCACATGTGCGATGGACATGCTTGAATTCGATCCCTTTAATAACACCAAATTTGATAAGAATGAGAAAAAATTCTTAAAATAAAATTTTAATATTTTTATTTTTACTCATTACATAGATAATTCAAAGAGATTTCCAAATATACTAATTTTGCAAAAATCCGACATGTATTTTAAATGATATATAAGTGTTAAATTTTTTGATCTATTTTTAAAACAATGGCATTCCTGTGAATAAACAAACATTGATTCAATGTAAATTTTCACCCTTGAACACACACACACATATATATAGTAGTGGTTGGTATTTAAGGTCATATTAGTAATATCAAGGTTACACCAAGCTATTTTGTCATTTTGTGACCAACCAAAATGCCTATTTTCTTTATATTAGTATAAGATAAGAAAGATTTGATATTTCGAGATGAGTTTAACTCGCTTATATCTTTCTCGAAATATGTGTTGGAAAGATTTTTTCTTTAACTACGTTCATCATTATTCTTGATAGAAATTCAAAAGATGATCATGTGAAAATCACCTAGTAACATCTTACATGATTTTTGTGAGATAGTCATTTGATGTAGACTCATAATGTTTCGTATTGATCATTTGATCACTTGAAAATTGCTTATAAGCTAATAGTTAGTGTGAGACAGCTATCGTCGTCTTCTAAGAATATTTAAATTATTGAAGTGGGAATTAAGAGCTAAAACCCATGTCTGGATACATAACGGTGTGTGTACTAAGTGTACGAACTTTTTGTTAGAATCCAGGACCGGAAGTTAAGTTTTCATACCCGTTCGCAAACTTATTCAACTGTTAAGTCAGGGTACTTAAGTTTGCATACCTGTTCGCAAGCGGTTTCAACTGAGTTCGGTCCGGAGCTAACGTTTGCGTACCCATTTGCAAACTGTCGGCTTGTGACCAATGTCCGGAACTTAAGTTTGCGTACCCGTTTGCAAACTTAAGTGGTTCAATTTCTAAATCGGTTAAGTATGATTTCATACCCATGAACAAATACATATATATATTATGGAATGCAATCTTTGCAAACCGTGGCTATAATGTTCGTGAACTGATTCTTTTGAATCAATCCGATTTTGTTTCAATTGTGTCTTGTATATACGTGAGAATATAAACAATTGAAAAACTCTATGAGTAACACAATTATACTCATTTGATTATCAATTAATCTAGAAGTGTTAAGATGAATATGGTTAATACAAAAGTGTTCATATGGATAACTTCGGTTAATTGTTATTGAGCCAACTCAACATACACGTTTAGTTATGGTTACCCATATCTAGATGAAGGTATATATCATTTGTGTGTAACAATCTAAGTTCATTTAACGGTGGAAAGATATTAGCTTGAATCTTAAATCAGGTTTCATCTAACGATGAATATTGATTGTTATCTTCCAAAGTTATCAAAACCTAGGTTTTTCCTTAAACCATTATAGGTTAACGACTTAAAGGCTTCATTGGGATTCTTAAGCCAGACCCAACTATTTTTCTCGTAGTTGCGTCTTCTAATCTTACTCTATTTTATCGTATTGCGTGCTATCTTCTCTAAGATTTTCTCGAGATTTATCTCCGATAGGTAAGATATAAAAAGTAATCACAAAGCCCTTCGTCTCATTCTTTGTGATTCCACAATAAATTGTTCTACTACCATATAGTTAAGTTATTGTGAGGTGATTGATATTTCTAGGTTGTTTTTCGGGAATATAAGACCAGGTTATCAATTGGTTCCTGTTCACCTTGATTTATCAAAAGACGGAACAAAAACTTCTTAGGTATATCTGTGGGAGAAAGATTTATCTATTAGAATATACTTTTCTGTGGGAGACAAATTCGTTTATAAAGTCTTCGACTTTGGGTCGTAGCAACTCTTAGTTGTGGGTGAGATCATATAAGGAAATCAAGTGCGTAGAGTCCTGCTGGGATTCAGAGACATAAGGAACGCGAATATACCTTAATCGGTGTGAGATTGGTTAGGGCTCAACTACATTCCAGTACGAAGTTAACTTGTAATAGGCTAGAGTCTGTAACGGCTTATTACCGTGTGGTGTTCAAATCTGGACTAGGTCCCGGGGTTTTTCTGCATTTGCGGCTTCCTCGTTAACAAAACTTCTTGTGTCTGTGTTATTTCTTTTATGCATTATATTTTCTATATAATTAAAATATTACAGGTTGTGCGTAGTTCAATCAATTGGTAAATCCAACCTTTGGTTGTTGATTGAAATTGATTGACACTTGAACATTGGTTTTTGGTACTGTTCAAGTTGTTTCTCATAATAATCAAGCTCGCAGAGTTATATCTGTTTGATTTGATGATTACATTGAGAAACAGAGATATAACTCTTGGATATATTTTCCTTGATTGAGTCTGCATGTCTAGTTAATTCTCTTGGAATTATATTGGAGTTAGTCCATACAGATTGCCTAAACAAAATATTGGGTGTGGTTGTTAGATCCCCTCTTTTTCAGGAAGTAAAACCATCATGGCCCTTCATTGGACTTAGCTTAGGAAATGTTCATCCATCATGGTCGGGCATTGCAATTGGCCTTTGGGCCAGAACTGATTATACAACCATCTTGTCCGGTTATTCAGAAATAATGGCAACGACCATGAATAGTGAAAAAGTGGACTTGATGAATGCCATTTATCTCCCCTAATCTAAGTTGTAAAAATGTCTTTAAATGTCGACATTATTTGAACATGTACGTATCTCTTGTCATTAATTGTTCAAAGATATTCCTTGATACTCAAGGTGATCCCATACCAAAAAATTGAAAATTATTTAAAGCATATCCTCTAAAAAATATTATTAGTTAATGTGCTAGACTAATAATAGAAGTTTTTCTAAGGGAGTTTTCAGAAATATGGTTTGATAATTAAATAGAAATAGGAAAACCGAAATTAGGTACTTTGATGAATATCTTGAGAATATTTTCGGTTTTAGAATTTCCTTGTTGTCCAAGCAACCTTGGTCTATAAATATCTGAGTTTGCATTTCTTGCAAACTGTCCTAAGAGCCATCAATCTTCATTCATGTTGTTTCTGGTGGAGCCTTCTATTTGGAGAGGAAACTACCTTAATTAGGCGAAATCTCTTACGACCGCTCGTTTAAAGACTTCCGTGGGATCAAAAAGGTCTACGAGTACCGTTGGTGGGAAACTAGATAATTGCATTGTTATTGTAGTTTTCGATTATTGATTTGATTGACTAACGGTTGTTGAAACTTTGATTGCACCTAGTTTGTTTATTCTTGAGAACCTTCTCTTCTGATATAAGGCTCACTAAAATTAGATCAAAGTATTTGACGGGATTTTAGAACCATTTTGGATCTAAAGACATCTTGTGATAATCCATTAGTAGTTCTGTATGTGATTGATCACAAGAGAATTCAAGTGGTGTTGTTCAGGTTATTATTAAAGACAAACGAAGATCTAAAGACGACAAAGTTTTCTTATTATTTTTCATATCTTGTCAATTGTGTGCACAAACCTTGATTAGCTGGGATCCAACTAAAATCATGTTTATCTTTGATAGATTTGATTGGATAGTTGTGTGATATCGACATCACCTTATAGTTTCTCTTTGAGATATATATTGATTGATTGCAAATCTAAAGTTTGATTATTGTATCGGTAGTCAAAGTTTAGATTGATATAACCAAACAAAAGGAGTTTATAAGATTAAACAGAAGAGCCTTTGTCAACGAGACATTAATATATTATTACTAAGATTTAATAGAGTGGTTACCAAACAAATTTATCCTTTACTTTTTGGTATATTGTTAGAGCATTGTTCGATCGACCTCGCAAGCATTGTTATCTCAAGCTTGTTTGTCAAGTTTAGTTGTCAAAACTACAAGTCTTGATTTCTAGTCTACTTATAACTATGTGTCGGATTAGGATAGAATGTGTAGTTGAGCCTTAGACTTCACTGCGTTCATCGATTGAAGATGAAGAAATACTAAAGGGAGCTTGTGGACCTTCATCAACAAAAGGTATATGGAGACTTGAACTCATCTAGCACTCAGAAGTCTATTATATTCTATCTACTATTGAGACAAAGTCGTATAGCTATATAGACTTTACATTATACACATTTGATATTTCGGGATGAGTTTAACTCTAAACATATCTTTCTCGAAATATGTGTTGGAAAGCTTTTGCTTTAACTACGTTCATCATTATTCTTGACGAAAGTCAAAAGATGATCATGTGAAAATCACCAGTAACATCTTACATGATTTTGTGAGATAATCATTTGATATAGACTCAGAATGTTTCGTATTGATGATTCGATCACTTGGAAATTGCTTATAAGCTAATAGTTTGTGTGAGACAGCTATTGTCGTCTTCTAAGAATGTATCAATGATTGAAATAGGAGTTTAAAAAAATTAACCATTGTCTGGATATAGCACAGTATGCATAATCGTATGCAAACTGTTGTAATAATGATTCAGGTCCGAGAACAAAGTACGCATACCCGTATCCGAACAATATTAACTGTCAAAGTCCAGGAACTAAGTTTGTGTAATTGTTTGCAAACTTATTCACATGAGTTCAGTCAGGGAACTGTCGGACATGACCAAAGTCCGGAACTTAAGTTTGCGTACCCGTTTGCAAACTTATGGGGTTAAGTTCTAAAATAGGCTAAGTATGTTTTCATACTCATGAACAAATACATTTATAAATTAAGGAATGGAATCTTTGCAAACCGTGGCTAAATTTTTCATGAACTGATTCTTTTGAATCAATCCGATTTTGCTTCAATCGTGTCTTGTATACTTCTATGAGAATATAAACAATTGAACAACTCTATGAGTAACACAATTAGATTTATTTGAGTATCATTGGATCTAGAAGTGTTTAGATGAATATGGTTAACTCAAAAGTGTTCATGTGGCTAACTTCGGTTAACTATCAGTGAGCTAACTCAATATACAGGTTTAGGTAAGATTACCCATATCTAAATGAAAGTATATTTCATTTGTGCGTAACAAGCTAAGACCATCTAATGGTGGAAAGATATTAGCTTGAATCTTAAATCAGGTTGCATCAAACAGTGAATATTGATTGCTTTATTCCAAAGTTATCAAACCCTGATTTGAAGACTATATAAGGGAGAACTCTAGCAACTGGAAAAACTAATCCCCACACCTCCTGTGTGATACTAGTTGCAACTAGAGTCGATTTTCCTTTAACCTAGGTTTTTCCTAAAACCATTATAGGTTAACAACTTAAAGACTTCATTGGGATTCTGAAGCCACACCCAACTATTTTCTCTGTAGTTGCATATTCTGATCTTACTTTTTCTAACGTATTGAGTAATATCTTCTCTAAGATTTGCTAGAGATTAACCTTCAATAGGTAAGGTATACAAAGTAATCACAAAGCTCTTAGTCTCATTTTTGTGATTATGCAATAACTTGTTCTACTACCACATAGTTAAGTTATTGTGAGGTGATTGATATTTCTAGGATGTTCTTTAGGAATATAAGATGGGATTATCAATTGGTTCCTGTTCACCTTGATTTATCAAAAGACGGAATCAAGGTGAACATATTTGTTTATAAAGTCTTCGACTTTGGGTCATAACAACTCTTAGTTGTGGCTGAGATCATCTACGGGAATCAAGTGCGTAGAGTCCTGCTGGGATTTAGAGATGTAAGGAACGCGACTGTACCTTAATCACTGTGAGATTGGTTAGGAAACAACTACATTCTAGTCCGAAGTTAACTCGTAGTAGGCTAGAGTCTGTAGAGGCTTAATACAATGTGGTGTTAAAATATGGACTAGGTCCCCGGGTTTTTCCGCATTTGCGATTTCCTCGTTAACAAAACTTCTGGTGTCTGTATTATTTTCTTTCCGCATTATATTTTCTTTATAATTGAAATATCAAAGGTTGTGCATAGTTCAATCAATTGGTAAATCCAACCTTTGGTTGTTGATTGAAATTGATTGGCACTTGAACATTGGTATTTGGTACCGCTCAAGTTGTTTCTCATAATAATCAGGCTCGCGGATTCTTATCTGTTTGTTTGCTGATTACATTGAGAAACAGAGATATAACTCTTGGGTATATTTTCCTTGATTGAGTCTGACTTTCTAGTTGATTCTCATGGAATTATATTAGAGTTAGTCCATACAGATTTCCTAACAAAATATTGGGTGTGGTTGTTGTACCCCCACTTTTTCAAATACGATCAAAATGAATGGTGATTCACATGCGTGACTCAGAAGTCGAAGGCGTAGGGATACTGAGGAAACTAAGTAGCTAGGGGTAGTCTACTTGGTCTCAACTATACGAAGTTGGTATTAGATTATGTATATCGGCTTAATTCTGAGAGTATTTAAAACTATACTAGGTCCCTGAGTTTTTCCGCATTTGCGGTTTTCTCGTTAACAAAATCTTGCTTTGTCATTTACTTTATTTCCGCTTTATAATTTTTTATTATAATTAAGTAAATTACACACGTACATTAATCCAAGTCATTTGGTATTGATCCTATAATGTTTCGAATTTATACCGTACCTATTATCAAGTGAACACTTTGTTGTTTTATTGTCTCGATCTCGTATCCATAGACGATCACACAAACTGTATACCATAGTTTTTATATTGTCTCGACTTTATCCATATACGATCATACTTGGTATGGGACTTATAGGTTGATATTCAAAAGATTTTGGTGTTTTTGGGCACCCTCGTCTTTTGATCATATGCCGAAGGAAGGACTCGAGAGCCAGTGATACGGAAGATAATGCATCGGCACTAGTCTGAATGACTTTATACCCTTTGCAGAACAAAGGTAAGTTGGAACGGTGTGGAATCTAAGTTAACTGCATTATGCTCCACGAGCATGCTTGCAAGGGCAAATGGACGTGCATTTGCCTAGTTTTAAGCCCGTTTAGTAGCATCATTATGGCGCATCGGGAAAGCTATGGCCGATCCATTACACAACTATCTCGACGGTCGCCATTTAAGGACTGAAAAAGTTAAAGTAATCACCTAAGTCCAACACGATTTTACCAAGTAACTCACACAGTACTTACGAACTTTATTTGCCAAAGCTCCAATATCGCATCAAATGGCACATTATGTTTGAAATATTTGTCAAGGGGCAATCTTGCGTCATCATAATGCATCAGACCAGAGCAAGCTGGCCGAGATAATATACATCCGTCATTGTTGTAAATATTGGAATTTGCGTAGAGAAATATGCCATAGCGAACCGGTCAAGTAAATATTGCGCAATCATTGCACAATATTTAAGTTGGCCTATGGGCCAGAACAGAAACACAACAACCATTACCGTTTTTTCAGAAGTACATGGCAACAACCATGAATATATAGTGAAGCAAGCACCTCAAAAATGTGACTTGGTGAATGTAAAAATGGTCCCCCGGTTTAAGTTGTAAAAATATCCTTAAGACATATATATGGTAGGATAGTTAGTTGACGGTGCACATGTGAACTGTGCATCAAGTAAGCTTTATAGCTTAGTCAGAAGAGCATAAATGATGCTTAGGCCTCATTTGTAGTTGCGTAGCCTCACTAACATTAGTTCTTGGTCATGACCTTGTAACACAAATTGGTTTGAGCTGTTGTCCCTTCGTGGATGAACTATGGTCATTGCTTGATCCCTTTAGAGTAGGAAAGGGTACTTAGGCAGCCGCAATGAGTTACAACATTGCCGGTCCAGCACATTGTCGCTAATATCATCTAATTGCGAGATGATTGCGACATATTGGCCTCTCATATCATTTGGCTCGGTATTGCGATGCAAGAGATGATTGTGGTAAAACTTGATGAGGCAAGTTTCATTCCATTCCTTGGATTCTCATACTTCATATAAACGCTTTCGACGTAGGCATGCACCAATGGCGCATTGGGCATGGACAGTAAAGTAAGCTACATCAATATGCAACTTAACGGAGCTTGCATAAGCCTAAGGAAGGTACGACATGAGCCTGATTGATGCACTCTTGGAATAAGCAAGAGAAGTGCATCCTTTCAACAATGCCTAAGCTAAGTAAAGAGATGGAAATAATCTTGTAATGGCCTATGCGCAAGTCCAAGGCATGCCTTATGCCTGGAAAGAGTTTGAAAGCCAGTGATGCTGTATCGGCCATAGCCTTCCAGGATTTTTAACCTAGTTTTGTGGTAAGTCGGAACGGTGTGAAAGCTAAGTTTTAAGGAAACATGCTTGTCGAGCATGGTTGCAAGGGCATATGAACGTGCATTTGCCTAGTTTTTAATGGTGGATTCTAGCATCAGAGCGGTGCATCAGGGAGTTATTGTCTGTGGTCCCTGGCGCGTTAGACATAATTTTCATGTTCGTCACATTTATAGTCTCATTGAGAAAACACTAACAACAAGTGCAAAATGCACAGTTCTTGGTATTATCTCAGAACTTAATAAGAAAACAATTATGCCGGACCAACACACACTTTCCTTATATACGTCTTATTAATATTTCTACAAATAGATATATGTCTTATTGACATTTCCACAAATAAAAAAAAGGAGGGTATATTGTCATGTACCAAGTCCGCCTGCTTTCGTCATAGAGAATTATGGACGATGGATCACATTTATACATTTCCAGTTCTCAGCCAATGTGGAACTCGTAAAATGCACCGTAGTGATGTATTTTATCTTTTGGCCAACATTATACTGGCATGATGCACCATATTGGTGCAATTTCATTTCGAGCCAATATTCACCGCATGCTCAACACAAGCTTGAGATGAAACTTTATCTGATTCAAGTGAAGCATCTTTGAGCATGCGTTATGCGAAAAGTGCCGGTGTTACGTTATGTCTTTCTTCTTGCAACAATTGTTCCCAACTAAGGCAGTTTCAGTATCTCTCACTGAGAGTGACTATCCGACCACAACAGAGAAAATTTTAAATGGTGAAGGTCAGTATACATGGAAAATTTAGAGAATGAAACAAGAATTCAAAGTTACTAGACACATCTTCAATTCAGATACATGAAAAGAATAATTCATTCTTTAGCTCATAATCTTGCTTTCTATGGTCCAGGGAATTTCGACATTTTCCCAAATCTCCATTTTATTTCCTTCTTGTGTGATAAGAGACTCCTTCTCTAGTTAATTTGTTTTATTTTTATGTTCTTTATTTTTTCTGCCAATCTTATCTTATCTTATTTTTTTATAAAGAAAACTATAAATAAATTTTTTCTTTTTTAATTTACAAAAAGCTATAAATAACTTTGCCCACTGTGGATGTTTAACAAATACATTAGAAATATATACAAAAGTTGACCTAGTATTCAATCTGATTGACAAAACTAGGCCCGTTTTATTTGTGTTTTGAAATTATAGGCTTACAGTCCATATCATCATCCGTCTTGGTTAAGTCACTTAACATTTTACTTTTTTACCCTTTTTTTTACCACATTTGACCTTCTACATCATTTTTTCAGATTCGTCGAGCTCGGGTCACGATTGTTACACCTTTTTCAGGTTCGTTATGTGATTTCCCACAAGAGTTCATCATTTCCAAGTGTCCTGGTGTTTTTAGTTGGTTAAAAACCGACCTTTTATGACAGTTTTCAGGTTCGTCGAGCCTGTTTCAGGATCGGTACACATCTTTCAGTTTCGTCGAGTCCGGTTCAAAGTCGTGAAACCACTTTTAGGATCGTTGAATCGTTTACCCTCCCCACAATAGTTTTTAAAATATTACGATTCACGATTCGGCTCTTACGACTTGCTTCAAAATTTCCCTAAACGATTCGAATCGCAACTATGAATCCAATCTACTGTGTATCTTACGATTCAATTTTGACACGTGCGATTCGCATCGATTCATAAGTCAGACAAGTGTAAATCTCTGCTTTCCATGTGATCTTTATTAACATTTAAAGTTTCGAGACTTTTTGACTCACACGAGAGCACAAGATTTGAACTCAAGAGTCAGTCCACTAAATTAAGTGCCCAACCACTAATTTGGACCCTAGTTAGCAATTCGGTGTACGGGAAACGTTCGGGACGGCATACGTACGTGTATTATTCGTTTCTACGGAAGATAAATTCGGTCCACCATTCGGTCAACCATTTCTAATTCGGGAATTATTCGGAACGGCATACGTACGTGTATAATTCGTTTTATATATATATTTGAATACGAGAGAGAGAAAATTCGGCCTATATATAAAATTAAATTAATAAGTATTCGTACATTTTACCGAGAAAAAATAACGTTTTAAGAGGAGTCTGTGAGGAAACAAAAGAATCCTATGGTTTAAATGGGTAATATAGAAAATCTGAACTCTTAATCAAAAATCAGCATGTGGAACTTTGGTTAGACCTGTTGTACATGGAGCCTGATGTCTCAGATTCGACCCCCACCCTTCTCAAATTTTTTTGAGTATATAAATTAATAAAAAAAACCAGTGACGTGGACCTGAATTCAAAATTTTTTGAGTATAAATTAATAAAAAAAATCAGTGACGTGGACCCGAATTATTATTCCATACACATGGTCGGAATTCGGAAAATTCGCAAATAGTTCGTCGAACTGCTAACTAGGATCTGAACACTAAATTGTGTTATGTACATTATTTTTTATTCTTTGTTTTTGTGTGCTATGTACATTACTTGTTTATTCATATCTATAATACTAATAACGTATATTCAAACTTATTCATATATAACTCCAATGTATATGTATGTATTTAGAGATTTACCAGGAATTTTCGATTCCCGATTCAACATAAGATTCCGATTCTTTCAAAATAAAAAACGATTCACGATAACGACCTTGATCCCCATCAAGGAGATGTGTTCAAGGAAGCACTTAATTGGATGGAAACCGTTTTTTTTCTTCTTCTAAAAACAGAGGGACCATGCCTGTATTTGCAAAATGCAAAAAAGACGGGCCTAGCTTTGTAACCAAGAAAGAAACTTATTTCTTTATATGGCCCAATACAAATGGATCTAAGCTTAATTTCCCCAACCCAAACATAAAGATTATGAATCTAATTGTTGGATTAGTCATCAGTCTGTGTTAAACTTAAAACTCGTCATAAACCATTTTATGAGAGCGAGGCTTAGAGGCTTTGGGTTTTCATTTTGATTTCAACAGGCTTCACCTATACGCGTATACCCCCCTAGACAAGAAGTGAGTTTGCCATGATTGCACAACGTCTTTGACAATTAGCTACTTACTAGCTGTTGATGTCGATGGTGATGTGCATCTCCTGTACACAACTTGTTGGGATGATTAACATAGCCGGAGGGGTTGAGACTGAAACCGCATTAAAATTGACGAGACTAGTTTTTTGGAAGAAAAAATTATAGTATTAGAAAGATATTAAAAGAGCCTTTACACATGAAGAACGTCCTCCCAATTAAGCAAAATAAGAGTCGCGCTAATGTATTTAAATAAACCCTCATCACTAGACAAATGAACTACATCTTGTTTGACAAGCACCATAATTCATCAACCCGCTGATTGACGAGCAACAAAGACTCCCGTATTCCTTTTCTTCCGCTTGAGCCTAGTTAGCTAAGTAGCTTAAAGTTAAGCAAATGAGATTTTGGACCTTTATTCAGGCATGTCATGAATTTCTTTCATGGCTAGCTCTTTAAGTTGTATGGTGCGTCATGTATGTTGCATTGTATGGTTTGGCTTCGAGTTGGTTATAATTTTCTTCCATCTCATTTTGGCATTTATTTTGCTTACGTGAACTTTTTCTTTTTATTACTGAAAAATAATATATATATATGCCGAAAACTAAAAAACAAGCTAGCAAGTAGTTAGTTTTCTCATTTTTCATAACTACGATTTCGATCTGTGCATAATTTTAAGATCCACCAGAATGCTCCTGATTGCAGTTGTATTCACGTTACCATAACTGCTGCTCATATAGCTTAGTCGCAAACCATCTCGATCAAGATATTCATTTGCACTCTGAGCACAGCTACTTGGTGAACCTATTTATTGCTTGCGACAAACTAGCTGAGCAATACTGCAAAATATCTGAGAGATGTGATCACAACATAATAAAGTTGAAAAGTTAATTTTTTGTGAAGCAAAATAGTTTTGTTTCTGACTTCGACTTCTGAAAAAACAGAAATCAGAAGCAGATTTGTATCCAAACGCGCTATTAAACTTGTCACATATTGCTACCGGTCAAAAATAATTATTCAGGTCCTTTATATCTCCAACCTCCCTTCCAAAAGGGTGCCCAACAACTGGAACTATAGGCTGGCAATCACAATATCCTAATCAGGGTTCATTAGATCCTTGAATAGCTGAATTTGAAAAAAACAAACACTTCAAATGAACAAATACCTTGACTGATTCAGTGTTTGGGCATTATTTTTACACTTGCTACAAATTTATAGTTAGTACCAAACAAAATGTGCTAGCTACGTAGATACTGATGTTGAAATGCTTCCACTAGAAAAAACCTTAAAAAAGTATGCTTTTCCAAGTTGAAGTAATCTAATTTCATAGATTCTTGCTTGTTTGTACTCTTTAGTCTTTACTTGCTCCCTCACCCAAACAAAAGTTCCCACCAAAACAAGCCGTTTTTAGTACATTAGGTCTGACTCTCGCCTGTGTTGCATTATGCAACTTGCAAGACCACAAGGTACAATAACTAGGCCGATTTCCATATGTGCATGATGGTTTCTTTATATTACATGTTCTCTCTTTTTATCTTTTTGAGATTTGAATATACTCTTAACTAAATTGATCAAGTTGTTTTCAGAAAATGGTTACTAAATCTGATAAAAATAATGAAAGTATGAGGATTTTTCACCTGTTCATCTTCCCCATTTTTGGTGTTCTATGAACTGGACTCAAATATGTACAGCGGAATCCCAGCTGGGTGCTGATGTGTAGTAGCAATGGAGTGTATTATAGCTAGCTTTTTATCCCAATACTGTGCTATTGGGATAAAAAGCAAATTGTTGTACTTATTCAATGATCATTCACCCAATTGGGCGGCCACAAACCAAACGTTGTTTGGTGGAGATTGATTATTTATATCTGCTCAATATTTTTCTTCAATCGGAGGGGTATCTAATCATATGTGATTCTTGTTATTTTGAAGCAAGTATTTAGTACTTTTATTTTGGGTCATTTTGAGATTTTTGTTCCTAACTTCTCCAATGGTCCGTCAGGTTTTAAAACTTAAAATGGACACTCAAGAGTATTTTTACAAAGAAAGGAAGGATGTTAGATATTAATATTCTGCTCCTTTTAATCGGTACCGTTTATATCTGCGGAAATATTAAACTGACAAACAATTACTTCCGAGCTAAAATCCCGACTGAAAGATAATTAGGGCCCACTTTTAACTACTGATGATCCCAATACTGAGAACACTAATTAAGGCTATTGGATTCTTCTATCGGATTCGGGGTTCAATTGCAGTGAGTACAACATCACTTATTATATCTGTGCTAAACATAATATTTTTATTTTAAAAATGCGGGAAAACCCAATAACAGATTAGTGTTGTCGCCTTACTAATCAGTAAAATCTTCTTCAACTGTAAAAATATACTTACCTTAGTGGAAAAATTTATCGATACATCTTTCATCATTTACAATTCAAAAATAAAAACAAACTGAATAATGGAAAATCTAGATTTTCTACTTCCTTCTATAAATAGTAGGGCTGTCAATGGGTCCGGTTCCTCCCGGGTATCATACTACCCAGAACCGGACCCGATTATTTTTCTGGTTAGGGTCCTAACGGTTTTGGTCCGGTTCCTAAATTGATGGAAACCGGACCCTATTAAGAAGACGTGGGTACCCACCTGTTAGGGTAATTAATGGGTATTTACTTAAACAATTTGAAATCAAACTCTTGGAAATTCAAAATCTAAATTTCTTTTCTACACGGTTTCATAATCAAGTGGTACTCAACAATCTACGTTCTAAAACCAACAGAGACTATACATAAGAAGAAAATTAAAATATACATCCAGGAAAAAACAAATCTTAATCCGCTAAATGACTACTACAAATCCCGTAAAATATTGACCATAACCAAAGCTAACGAGTGTAATTTGAAAGTAAAGCTTAGACAGAGAACTTATTAATTAACTAAATGATTAGTGGCTACATTAGATTTGATAAAAACTACAAAAGGAATAGTTGTTTCGTAATGTTGTATCACCAAATTAATAACAACAGTAGTACTTGGTCCTAGTAGCATTAAAACATCCACAGTTAGAGTCTCATCCATTAATTAATTAATTGATCTAATGAGGTGTAAACAAAAACATCTCCCGGTGCTCCTGAATAAAACTAAAAAGATGATAAAATTGAAATATTAAGCCTAAGTGATGGAAAAAAGATGATATCATAGCAACACAGGAAGTTTGTGAGGCGAGAGATGATGATTCAGTATAGATTTATTAGTGCATATTCTATTGTTAGGGCATCGATACAAAATTTGATCGGGTACCCATCGGGTATACCCGATTAGGACCCGGTATTAATCGGTTCCCAATCGGGTCTACCCGACGGGTACTAAACCCACTAATGGGTCTCAAATCAATACCCGGAACAGGACCCATTATGGCCAGGGTCCGGGTCCGGTTCCGGTAATTGGGTACCCATTGACACCATAATAAATAGGAAGAGGAACAGGGTAAATGACCGTTAATTGATCATTTTTATTTTTAACAAAAGCAGAATTATTTTCAAAGGATCGCAAGTTATACACGTAATAACTAGAAAAGTATTTTTTTGGGTAAATTTTGGTAGAATATTTTTGAATTTTGTATACATATTTTCACACGATTAATCTAATTCGATAAAGATTAAGAAATTAACAACAAACCTTTTACATATATTGATTTTTTTAATTGATTGTTTTTCTTTTTTTTCCTTTTGTGTATTTCTTTGAGTTTTTAGGAGAGATAATCCAAATAAGCGATCTCGAAGTGGAAACATGTACGATTACACGAACTCTTTCAAAACCAAAGCAAGAGAAGTGACATGTCACTTGATAATAGAACCTCATAGCTTTGATATCTTATGCTAGGGTAGGCTCCATGCACCCTCTGTATGGAGAGGCAAAAAGGCCACCTAGACAGTATAATTTTTTTTTATTACTTTTTCTCCGATTAGTAAAGATGAATATATTGATAAGAAATGAGAGGGTACAAAAGGCTTGTACCACCCTCAAAAAGCGTACAAGAGGTAAAAAATAGAAGAAAAGAAAGAAAAAGATTAAAGAAGTCAATATACTATTTTTTCTATCAAAAAAACACCATAAGCTAACTAGACATTACATCCTTAGAGCTCTTATTTTCAAAAAATTTGAACACTGAACACCAAGTGAAGAAAGTATACTTAATTTTGCTTTGAACTGCAACCTTGTTACTCTCCTTGTTCTGAAAAACTCTTGCATTTCTCTCCTTCCAAATGCACCAAATAACAATAATAGGAATCATGTGCCATATTTGGAGTTGTTGTGCATGATTGATGTAGTTTTACAAGTGGTAAGCAGAGGATTTGATTCTCGGACTTGGGAAGTTGTTGATTTTAGACTTAATTAAAGAAAATACTAAAACTAGCAAAAATATGTAAAAGAAGGTAACAAGATTAAGAGTTACTGGGACTCAGGATTTCACTGTTTCTCATACTCATGTGGTTCAGAAATTAATCCTAGAATAATTATGGCTCAAATAATTAAATTTATTAACTCTTAATATTTGCCAAGATAGATTTTTGAAAGCAATGACTGTAAATCTAAAGCATAGGACATCAAATCATTTAAGCTAAGCATGACCCATCAATTGAAATAACAATCATTCAATAAAAATCATAAAACAATTAATAAACAGTACAAAAAGTAAATAAAAATTAATTCTAGTTATGACATAGATGAAATCCAGCTTCCTCCTTTGTCCCAGTGATTGGGTTTAGCTCCACATGGTGAAAATACGCTCAAAATATTTATTCATGGCTCAAAAGGTGTTTTTATTGAAGAAGTTGTTTAAGACAGAGATTTGCAACGCCGCAAATATGTTACAGACGACACTGTTACAAGAACGATAAATCTTTTGTGTAGCAAGATAAACGACTGCCTCTGCGGGTTCATTCTTCGTGTTCTTGTAACCAGCATTCAAGCGTCGATTCTTCGTCTTCTTCACCTGCTGCTGCGTATTCTTCCTGCAACTTCTCTGCTTTGATTATGCAGCCTTCAATCGACCCCAAAACTCCCGACCATCCTTTCTAGGACTCGTACAACTATTTTATACACAGAAGTGCAACTAAATATCGAGATTCTCTTTCTTTCCTTCGACCAAAAGTCTCGGGTTTTCTTTCTCTCTTTATCTCTTCTACACGTCTCTGGAAGTAATATCATATGTCAGATGATAGAATCAAATCACTAGAATATATTCTCTCCGCTTCTTCACGTATGTTTCCAAATATACACCATGAAATTTCCGTGACTTTCCCTTGCCATGATTCACCGAGATATGCATGGAAACTTGTTTTTCTGCGTATCTAAATCTTATACCATCCCTGTTTGACCGCACTAGGCCCAACCAATCGAGAAAATTCTACAAAAACCACTGAACTCGATCCAACAAATTCATGCAGACGTGAACGAAAATTCCCGCCAAACTGAAGTTTGAATGATGGAGATGGGTTGCCCCCTAACCAAAGTAGGAGTGCAAATAGCAGTTACCCTGGGGTTACCCCTTATCAACTGGGTACCCCTTATCCATTTGAAGGGTGTAAATAACACATGTCTCGGGGTGTCTCCAACATACTTCTGGGGTCCCTTCAGTAATTCCTTCCGGGGTGCTAATACCACTTTTCGAGCCCATTTCGCCACAAGAGCTTATTTCTCCAAAAATACCTACAAAAACATAAAATAATCAAATAAGTACAATATCGAGTACTAACAATACACATAATTGAGAATAAAATAGACACATAAATGCGTCTATCAATGATACTAAGAATTACTCCAAGACAGCAGCATAGTGAATAAATCATTTGGCATTATGAAGTTGCATTTCATCTTTTCCTTAAAGTGATTGCAGATTTTACTAGCAAAACTGCAATGAAGAAATATGTGTTTGACAAATTCATGTTGATTGCGGAAAAGACAATTTTGAGTGACTTCAATACCCTTCTCCTCGTCATATCTCTGGTATGCAAATTGATAAAAGATAATTAGTTATTTCTTTTTCTTTATTCTTTTGTGGCTATAAGTTAAATTCTTTTATCAAAATAAAATTTAGCATCTATTATATGAGTTTAAACTTTAAAGCCTAACAAATAATACCTCAGTTAAAGATTCACATCTATTATATGATTTAAAAGCCTCACAAAAAACATCCCAATTAAAAAGAATGCTGCTTGCAAGGATATATTTCAATAAATCAGAGTTAGAAAACCATAATCAAATTAATGCCTTAACCTCTAGAATAATAATATATGTATCTACCTTCAATTAGCCCTCAAAATTTTTAGAGTTTCTCTCTTTTAAATTGACCAACTAAATATATAAGGCACATTGTTTTTCATATATACATAAAATAAGAAACGAAATCTTATACCAAAATAAAATAAGTTCAATTCATTTACCAAAACATAATTTTACACCTCACATCCACTACCAGAGTTTAAAGCCTAACAAATAATATCCCAATTATATAGGATGATGCTTACAAAAATATCTTTGAATAAATAGAAACAAAAAACCATAAATCATAAACCCCTTAGCCTCTAGAATGAATCTTTATTCGATTTGTTTGTGATAAAATATGGAGTTTTCTCTTTCCAAATTTATCTGCATAAGGTAATATTTTGTAGACACACTAGATAATTGTTATTTTTTTTTTCGTATATAGAAGATTTTATCGGAAAAAAATCTGACCCTACCGGTACCGTTAACCTTTTAAATTATACAGTATATTGTTTCCTCTCCCGAATCAAACTTATAGAGGAGCGGGAACAAATATATGCTATGAAAGGTCCTTGTAAGGAAAAGCTACACAATGGAAATAAAAATTCATGCAATTTTTCCCCACTAAACATAGGACTGTGTGGATCCGATTTGCCAAGTCATGAATTGCTAAGAATATCGAGACACTTAGACGAACTTTTGCAGGATAGGCTGGAAGAAGATTCAACAAAGAAAAAAATGCGATGTGGCAGTACTAGCACCCCCCCTCACTTGGTGACGTTAAAAGGTAAAATAATTGCAAGCCCAAGTTGCAACAATGGCAGTACTAGCACTCCCCCTCACTTGGTGGAAAGTCGATATAATCTTATCTTTCGTACATTGATTTTTGTCGAACACTATTCTACTCAGTTGACTAAATAACAAAAGCATAGGCACATATGTACGTAGAATAATATCCATGCACAAGCCTTATAGGGGGTATTAAATTTTATGGGGCTTACCAATTAACTATATTAGTGTGAGAATTAGCTTGGTCTGCATGGATTTGATAACATTTTATCGTGGATCCGGGGAAGAAAAAGAAGAACAAAAATGAAGAATCTAGGAAAATTAGCATATACAAAGTTTCATATGGTTATTACTTGTGTTCAACCACATTATCCGTTTGGTTGGGAACCATGTATTAATAGTAGTATAAGATAAGGGGTCAGATTTATCCAAACCTAATAAAATGACATAAAAACCTATATGTTAGACATTTGGTCAAGTTAAAACACATCAGCAATGACAATGAGCACCAATTAATTCACAACTAGTTTAGGAAAGAATTCTGCATAAATGGAAATTCCAAATTGATCTTTGGATGCATTTAAGCTTTCATAAATATAAACATAAATACAATTATTGAGATAAAGATACACATATGCTAAGACAAATCAAAAAAAAAAAGAGAAAAATTAGATAAGATATGTTGCTTCTTTTTTGATGCGATAATGGCAATTAATCAAGCTTAATACGCTGGACTTCATTACAACTTTCCACCACCTAGCATTCAAAGATCCAACACCGTGTACACCTAAGCAATAAAAACAAAACTCAATAACAACAATATGATTTGTTTATTATATTTGAGTTTTGTCTTACTTTCATCCACTTTAATAACGGCCAAAAGCTAGAAGAAAAATCTACACAAAATGCTTGCTTAATCTATCCGTGCAATGCCATTTAGCTAGATTACTTGCTCAATATATCCACCTAATAAACACTACCAAACAAACATCATCCCCTCACCAAATAGTAGCTACTAGAGAGAATGTGTGTTGGAGAATTAGAATAGAGGTGGCAAAAAGTCATTGCCACCCGCAGTTCAACCCTAAACTTATTCAGCCGACCATTCCTCTCGCTGATCACCATCAGGGTTCGTCATGTCTGAGAAGTCCTAATCCGCAATGTGTACTTTGCTTCGCAATGAAACTAAAGTCGGCTTGCCTGCTAGTATGTGTACGGAATGACAATGACGGTATTATGGAGGGGTAAAAAATACTACAGCGCATAGTCAGGGGCAAATGCCCCATCAAGCGTGGGTTCGAGCCTGCGGAAAATGATCCGCAACAAGTCGAATCCGCCTAGAATGGAGCCTAACCCTACTCATTGGCCGTTGCCACCTCTAAGTGAGAGTGTGCGTGTATGTTGGAGAATATGAGTGTGTGTTATGGCGAGAGAGAAACGGCTAGAAAAATCGGTTAAGGGGAGGGAGGGTCACGTGAATGAGAGTATAACGTAAAAAGAATTCAGTGAGAAAAATAATATAAAGAAATTATTATAATGGAAGAAATCACGTCTGTTGATAAACATGGATATTAAGGTGGGGTCTACACCAAGCAATCCTCACCACACATTATGGAGATGATTCCAGATCCATGCATGCATGATAGTGGAGGGATATGTGTGCACCCACTAAAATGTACACCCCGTTCATGTAACTTGCTCTTTTTGAAGCTCTATTTATTCTCATCGTTTCTACATGCAACTTCATAACCAACAACAACACCTTGTAAGAGAAGGATAAGTAAACCCTGTGTTTTCTCTTGATCAATATAGCTGGTTTTAGTACTTTGAGATCAGTTTAGTGCTAGAGCTAGCTATATCTGCTTCATCTTAATTCCTCTCGTAAGTGAAGATATGGGGTTGTTCACCGTTGATAGTCCACTGGTTCTCGTCTTTGGCCTCTTAGGTATTAATTATGATCTTTCATATCACTGATATCTCTTTATTTTTCTCTATTTGTTGTTCATTAGTAGTTGTTCATTAGTAATTCTGTTCTTCTTTTTCATTTTGTACGTGTGTTTTTGATGATTTCTACAGCTAGCTTGATTCGGTTTCGATTTTTTGATACCACAAAATTCATAAGTAGGATTAAGAGTCTCATTTCTGTAATTTGGTACACATGTTGATCATGTTCTTACAAAAATGAAAACGGCCGGATGGAAGAATGTCTTTTGATTTAGACATGCTATTTTTTTTTTGCAAAGTGAAACTTCCGACTAGCTAGCTGCTGCTAGTTTTTGCACAAGCTATCTCATCAAAACCTGAAACTAAGCTTTTCATCATTTTCATTATTATTTTGTCAAAGGGAGATAATTCAAGTTAAGCTAGTTTTCTGCATTTTAATTGGTAAAGAGAGTGCAGTCCCAGATTAGAAAGTTCATCACTCATCTTTCTTCCTAGCATCAAATTTCTTTTTAAAGTTTTTGTACAGGTGAGGTGCAAGACATGTCACCTAAACAGATCAACTTCATGCATAGTTTCTATATTTTTCCTTACAACCTATAAGTTCAATTCTAGGGACCATTAATTTTCTCAATGGGGTTACATGGTTTATCTTTAATTTTTTGGCATAAATTTTTTTTTTTTGGGCTTCTAACATGTTGCATAAATCAGGTAAGCAAGACTTTGATGACATGGTGCACAGATTGTATGCTTTAACTATCTTTGATTCTTTTTTCTTTTTTGTGAACTTTTCTTTTGTGCATCTTAGATTTTTTTTGTGCACATGAAAATGAGATATTTTCTTCCAAAATGCACCTTACTTGTGATGCATCTACTATTCTTTTTTGAAACATCGAATGTGTTTATTAGGTTGGTATATATGCTTAACTATAAGCAAGTATACCTACAACAAAATGGGTTTGTAATACGTCGCCTTCATCACTTGAACACGTACTACTACGTTCGTCTGCCATCATTAACGCACCACTCCCTTATTACCTTAAAAATATGTTATGTAACGACTCGAATTGGCCGTTATCAGTAATCATTTTTTATAAATATCGTCATCCTTACTAACAGAAATTTTAATGATGTTTTAGGTAACTTCATCTCACTAATGACGTACCTAGCTCCAGTGTAAGTTCTTGCTTCATGATTATTAGGAAATTGTTTTTTGATTAAGATTTCAAGACCAGTTTGATAACGATTAATTAATTAACCATATATATTTCTCCTTATTGCAGACCAACATTTTACAGAATTTACAAGAAAAAAACAGCAGAAGGGTACCAATCTGTACCATATGTGGTTGCACTGTTCAGTTCAATGTTGTGGATATATTATGCATTCCTCAAAACGGATGCAACATTTCTTATCACCATTAACTCGGTTGGATGTGTCATCGAGACTATCTACATCGCCATGTACATGGCATATGCAGCAAGGAAGGCTAGGGTACGGATACCTGATTAACTTTAATGTTCCTGGATAATATTTTTACACGTTAAAGTAGTAAAGCACGTCCGGAGAGAGTACTTATAAAGTGATGATGACATTTTTTGCAGGTCCAGACAGCTAAGCTTCTGTTGTTCTTGAATTTGGGTGTATTCTGTCTGATTCTTCTTCTCACTCTCTTACTGACAAAGGGAAAAAACCGTGTCGTCGTTCTGGGATGGGTTTGTGTTGCCTTCTCTGTGTGTGTCTTTGCGGCTCCTTTAAGTATCATGGTAAGGTTTAAGAGATCCTATCATTATCTTCAGTAGTTATAGAGTACCATCAAGTATATATTGTATTTGGCCTAATGGGTTTTCATTTTTTAACTAACGCGAGCTGACATATATCCTCATTTGTTCTTGCAGAAAAAAGTTATCAAGACAAAGAGTGTAGAATTTATGCCGTTTTACCTATCGCTTTTCCTCACAGTGAGCGCCGTTGTGTGGTTTTCTTACGGCTTCGTACTCCAGGACATGTACATTGCTGTAAGTAAATCGATGACTTAGAGCGAAAAGGTTTCACTAGATGTGGCAGCAGTTTCAGAAAAAGTGTTTATTCGGTTAATGAAAATCTAACTAGGGTTGTGTTGTTATTCTGTGCAGCTACCGAACATACTGGGGTTCATTTTTGGAATAAGTCAGATGATACTCTACGCAATATACAGGAAAAGGAAGCAGCCAAAAACTGTCGATGATGAGATTAACAACGTAGTCGAGATCAGTACTGTCAATGCTGCTAATGCTGCTACTCTCCTCAATGTTGCTAAGCTGAAGGAGATTCTTCCCGATGTACAGATTATTACTATCAGCAACAGTAATATCGAAGATGTTCAAGAACAACTAGCTAAAGAAAAGAACATTCGCGGAGCAGTACTCTACCAGCACCAAAACGTTGTTGAAGTGTGATTCAACTACCTATATGTGATATGCATGTCTGGTTTGTCATGACAAAATAGGGGTTGATTTCCACAGTAGTCCTTCCCATCTGCTATCTTTATGTATAATTAATTAAGGATCTACTAGGGTTTACATTCTTGTCTCTATAGTTTAATCTTAATTTCCTTTTACTATCCCTTAATGTTAATGTAATAGTCAGACTGACAAAAGGAAATCCATCCATTAATCCATGTACGTCTATTACCAACTCATGAATGTATAATTAAAACTATGCTAGCTAGCTGTATGGTTTCCCTGTACTTGATTATTATCGTAGTAGTTTGGCCAAGGGTTCACCAAAATCAAAATAGGATCATAGTTGTTATGAACCTAAACAAAAACTTATTCAAAGCTGCTATAACCTGTCCTAGCTATGGACCAAAGGAAAAGCAGGCAAGCATAAGCAATGGTTAGCTCAGCCCGACCATTTTATGTCAAGTGTCAACTATGACAGCGTACATCGTACAAGTTAGCAACCGAATGTACAATCGAATTACAAAAGCAAGGTATCCCAACACAATGAAAAGAATAGAGATTCAGATACTGACAACTTTCTGAATTTGAATAAGTGTATGAAACATGCGCATGTGAAAAGGAGGGGGAAAATGGTCATAACAAATAGATAATGTATTGGACCATTTGTAGCTAGTTTGGTTCGATATCACTTCCCATCGTCTTGGATTAGGCATCATGCCGTGGGCCGAAATTTTTGGTCTTTGTATACATTTGGGTTTGTTATTTTATTTTTCTCCAAACTAATAGGGGTGTATTGGATCAAGATTTATATGGATAAAAACAGATACCGTAACATGTGGAGAAAAAATGTTGTCCATAAAAAACCATGAAACTAATATGGTTTGGGTTGAGATTGATTTGAGATAATAAAACACATATTTTGACAACAAATGTCCATAAGAATCCATATATATCTTGGCCATTAACTATGCTAACAAATCTTAAATGAATTGAATACCTATGATATATGTGGAATCTAAATAATCCTATTTGAATACCATGAACATTTTATGATTCCTTACATATCCTAATCGAATACCTAGGAGTTTTTAGAATTGTTAAATATCCATATAAATCTCAATCGAATACACCCATGTAAAGCTTAATTGGGTTAAAACCGTTGACCATTCAGTCGGGGTTCTTAATACTATTGCAGCATTGTTTGTTAAAATAATTTATGATTATAGTAAAATATAACAAAAACTCTTTTAATAATGAGGGAAGATCCATCGACACTCTTAGATGGACACTATCATACATGATTTGCATCATTACAAAATCCAAACGACAATGAATTTAAATCTAATATTTTGATGGTACGTTCCTATTATAAGACTCTACATTCCTACTAAAAATGAGCACTATGTGAGATATAAAAACTCACATACCGTTCTTAATTTCAACCGTTAACTTTTAATGGGTGATATTCAAAGGGGTGGATGGTGGTGTTATACGTCTCCAATTGTACTCATTTTTGGTAGGAATGTAGAATTTTATAATATGAACGTATCATCGGAATATTAGATTTAAATTCATTCTCGTTTGGGTTTTGCGGAGAAAATGACTCAAATCATGTATGATAGTGTCCATATAAAAGTGTCCATGGATCCTCACTCTTTAGTAATTGATCATCTTAAAAGGGTGAACTTAAAGAGGAGGGAAGAAAACGATGATGTAGGGTTTTTCTTTAGTCCGTCATTTTCTATTTTTTATTTGTCTTTTTCGATAGAGAAAAAAAGAAAGGAAGAATAGTATTCAATTTTATTTAAAAAAACTGATTATAGTGATTTTTAAGAACATCTTCTTTCTAAATTTGTTATTATTTTCAATTCTTTGTGAAATAATCAGTTTGTACAACGTTTGCCAATTACATATAGAATCTAATAATCAGCTGTCATAAATTATGGACTAATACTCTATTATAATAATGGTTACCAAACAAACCTCACAGTATCTAGTGAAGACATATACTTAGGATACATAGGCATAAACGTATAATACTATCTGCATGAACTGAAGATGTATATGTTGTTGAGATTATTAGTCCCACATTGTCTGGGTAATCTAAAATCCAGCGGTTTAGGGCCACTCCATTTATTGCCAATTGGTTTTAAGTTGGATGCCCATATTCTAACATATATAAGCTAAGGTTTTAAGTTTAAAGGAGGATCCATGCACAAGTTTATTTGCATTGCACAATACAATCCTAACAAATTTGCACCAATTTTCCTATAGAGTTCAAACGCAAATGAATTTAAAGCTAATATTTTGGTGATATGTTCTTTAAATCTAGTTGAAGTCTTTTTAGTCGTTAAACCATGGAAGTGTTTTAAGGAGAGGACGTACGAATTTAGTTTACAACTAGAACACACAAGAATAATGTTAGGGATTCAAAGATCCCGGTTGTTAGAGGTTCTTCTTTTATAGATTTTCAAGGTCAAGGTTGCTTTAAGTTTAAGCTAAGATAGCATTGGAACCAAGCAATCAATAATCACCGTTAGCGTGAAAAACTTGACTTGAGATTAACATAGAAGAATATACACTCTGGTTAAGATTGACTGTAATCGAATCGTGTATAATGATTTGTTCATGTAGGTTAGCTGAAACTATCCAATTGAACGATAAGCTTAACTATTTTCACATAACACTTTTAAGACTTTTCTTGAATCACACATATGATCAAAAATGTCTAGATAGTGTTTTAAAGAGTTTTTCAAATGGTGATCATCTCGGAGAAATAATTCAGATGCATCTGAAACATTTGACAGGGTAAGTTCGTATATTGTACCTATTCGTGAAAGTGTTTGTCATGGTACATATACTGGGTATGGATACCCTTAAGACAAAAACAAGTTCAGGAAATCACAGATCTTTTATGTTTTGCGTACCGTTCTGGTATTAAAACCAACATATCTCTTCCGGTTTGCATACTGTGTATGCATACCGTTCCTGGTTCACGAGTCACTGACTTTTTTTGGTATGGATACCGGGTATGCGTACCAAAAAGTCGCTGCCGAACTACATCCACGCCGGTACGTGTACTGGGTACATGTATTGGGGCCCCAGACTTATAACAGTTCTCCCAGTATGTGAATTTGTAAGCATACTGTCTTGTATCCAGATTAACAGTAGTTTGATATCTCTTTAATAATCAACTTGAAATATTCACGAATAACATCGATGACACATATCACTGTTCCAGGCTATTTTCAAAAGATTAAATCTCAAATCATAATTTAAGTCATGAACAATAAATTGTTCTTAACCAAAATCATCAAGTATGAATAAATATTCTAAGCATAAGTAGTCATATTTCGAGAAAAATATTCAAGACAAAGTTGACTCGAAATTTTCGTCATGCATGTACTGTATAACTTAGTCATGCGACAATGTCTCATAGATAGAAAGGTGAAAACTTGAGAAATATGTCGTTCAGTCTTCACTTACCTTTGATGTTGAAGTTCTCCAATGCTCATGTTATTGATATTCGCGCGTCTTCAAACGGTAAAACGCAGTAATATCTGAATCTCAACCACACACTTCTATCCTAATCCGAGACCTGACTAAATGTATACTAGAAATCAAGATATAGTTTTGGCAACTAAATTTGACAACAAGCATGAGATAGCAACACTTGTGAGTTCGACCGAGCAATGCTCTAACAAGTATAAACTTTATGTTCAGAATTTTCTGGAACCAATAGATAATGACATAATGTGTTGATGCACTATGCATGCATTATGTCCTCTTTTCACTACCAGGATAACTTTGAATCACAATAGACATGCAGTGGTATAACAATCAACTTAGAGTCTTATAAGAGATGCATATCTCGAATTACGTTCATTTTTTTGTAGGAATGTAGAGTCTTATAAGAGATGCATATCATCAAAATATTACACTTAAATTCATTATCGTTTGGGTTTTGTGAAGAAAATGACTCAAATCTTGTCTGACCTTGTCTATCTAAGAATGTCCATGGATCCTCCCTCATTCTTATATACACAATTGATTGCCATATTAAAGTGTGTGTGATGTTTTAAACTCATTTCTAAGTTAAATTGTAATTTATTTTATAAAAATAAAATTTGTATTAAAGTAATTATTTATTTAAATATTTATGCAAGAGTTGTAACTTAGGAAAGACTCTCAAAATAAGGAGAGCCTTATAAAATGAAATAGCTCACGAACTTGCTTAGAATTCAAGCAACCATTCACTACAAATAAATGGTTCATGTAATTACACAATTCATCCCTTGGAAAAAATTTGTGTGCTTCATAAGGTTGTTTTCCACTACTTTTTTTCTTCGTGGACAAGAGTGGACAATAAGACGTTGTTTTGGGGATCATAAAGCATGAGTTGGACCGTTGGTACTAATCTTCTTGATAGTTATGCAACTTGTAATCTAGGTTAATTTAATATTTAATTCTTGTCTATTCTAATTAAGGTTCTTCTCTTATGATATAAGACCATTCAAGAATTGTTGATCATAAATCCTATATTTGATAGATTTCAATCTAAGATCGTATACCGACACTAGTAGGTCGAAATATCACATCTGGATTAGAAAGAAAATTTTATCCAAGGTGTCTCATAAATTCCTTAGTTTTTTTTTAACAAGATATCTCTAGGTTTATTCTACTTGTTCTTGTATAAAATAATTAGTTATCCGCGAATTTATCCCTTGAACTGGTGGATGGACTAAATGCAGGTCGATCCGCGGATTTGTGTTAAATTTTGCATTTAAGAAATATGAAAGCAAAACTAAAAAGAAAGATGAAAGCAAAAGTAAATTATCCTTATATAAGTATCTTTGCATGTTTAACCAAACCATTGACTTTCTACTGAAAACGTGTAAACTTATAACTTTCCATAGATAACAAACATAAATAGATATATTACTGGATGTAGCTTACTAGACCTATCCTTATACCTTTTACATAATTTTTAGTATTCCCGCCTGTCACGCGGGTGACCCGGGTTCGATCCCCGGCAACAGCGCCAAAAATTGATGTGATTTTAATTTGTTGTAGTAAAGTGGTAGTAAAGGTTGTCGTTCACTCAGACTTGTAAAGATTTGGTTTAAGAAAATACGAAAAACAAAGAAAATATATACACAAGTTTTGTCACAAATATCGAGAAACGGGACTTGATTCCACCATAAAATTCATTCATGCGATTCATATATTTATTCTAGACAATTATAGCTCAAATAATAATAAAATATTGACTCTATGTTTTGCCAAGGTAGATTTTTTGAAAAGCAACGTTTGTATATCTAAAGCATGGGATATCGAAAGACTTAACCTAAGTATAACCCATCAATTGAAATCACAACCATTCAATAAAACCATAAAACAATTAACAATCCATGCAAAAGTCATGAAAGAATTAAATATAATTACCACACGCATGAAATATGGCTTCTCCGTCGTCCCAAGTGTTGGGGTTTAGCTCCTCATATCAAAAACACGCACAAAATAATAATCCATAGCTCAAAAAGGTGTTTTATTGAAGAAATTATATAAAACAGAGATTTGTAACTTATTTGTAATGGTGTTACAGACGTCACTATTCTGATTTGAGACTGTTGAACAACGATACTTGTTTGTCTCTCGTCGTTGTTTCGAGGCCCTTCGCGACCGCTCTGTTGGTTCAATGTTCTTGAGTTTTGCGCGAGCAGAGAACTTTCTACGAAACTCCTTCGATGATCTCTGTAACTCCTCCAAACCCTCTGCTCGGCCCCCAAAACTATCCCCAAGTCTCGACCCTCTTTTTAGGACTCGAACAGACCCTTATATACCCAACAGGGCCACTAAATCCCGAGAAAATCTTTCTTTTCCTTTGCTGCCAAGTTACGGAACTTTCTCCATAATCTTCTCTACACACGTCTTCTCGCTGGTTATCAAATATTCACCCAACTCTCTCCAAGATATATCTGAATTGCAGGAAAGATATACTTTCCTATTTGATCGGTTGTCACCCGGTCAAAAATAATTTCACTTTCTTGCTTCACTAAAATAAAGTAGTATGCAATAAGAAAGAGTTCGTATCCACAGAGAGGCTTATGTTGTTATGCAAATTTTCAGTTTCTTAGTAACCAAGGGGGATGTTGATGTTTCAAAGCAATAAAAATAAATTGAAAGCAAAGTAATAATAAAATTTATCAATAAGGAGGAAGTATTGGTCACGGGATAGTTTCATTCACAAACTTGAATTATCAACAATGACTAGAATTGAAATTTTAATCTCTCATTTACTAAAAGTCCTAGGATACCTTGATCGCAAGAGTATCCCGCTAATTCCCTAATTTCATCACAACCACATTAAAAGATGCATATGTGAATTCTTTCTAGAAAGCAACCTAAAGTGTAAAAGCACAATTAAGTTTAACTCCCTAAAAGCAATAAGTTTTCTGGAATAAGACTAATCAAGGCAACCAAAATGTGTAAAAGCACTAATTCGATTTAACCCAAGTTATGATTCATATGTGACTAGTAGGATATATCACTACAAGCACTACCCACATTTATGCTACTCAAAATCGGGATACACAACGTTTCGTATTGAAAACCCTAATATAGCTCTAGATATGAAAGTAGATCGGATTGATTCCGGACTCAACCAAACAAACTATCAAATCATAAACATTATAAACCATGAATCATAATCAATAAATTACCGAGACAAAACTAATACATTGAATCAAATCTTATTTGTGAAATCCACTTATTATCCCATAACCAATAATAGGTATTTAGTTACTCATAGTATTTTTATTCAACATAATTATTATCAAAAATAAAATGAAGAACATGTAAAATAAAATGGAAGCAAACCCTAGTAGAATCGCTCTCCTCCAAAACTCAAAGTAGAAAATACGTGATAATAAAAGAATAGAAACTCCTTCTTCTTATAGCCTTCACACTTTCCAAAATTAGGTCTTCAAAGTCCATCACCAAAAAGTCCACCAAGCCCATGAACCATGTGTGAGAAACCCATGTGAAAATATATGCCCCAAAATCAGTCGTCGGAAGTCTGGGATTGTGGCCGGAAATCGGCCGGAAAGTCGCCGGAAATCGGCTCCGGTGGCCGAGCAAAGTCGCCGGTCCCAGGTCAGCAGAGTCAAGCCGGGTTGGATCGGGTCAGCAGGTCGGACCAGAGTCAAGATCGGGTCGGCTGGAGTCGGACCAGGTTACGTCGGGGCTAGTCACCTTGGCCTAGGCTAGTTCGAGTTTAGGTTTGGGCTAGTTGCCTTGGACAGGACTTGTTGCACAAATGCACGAGCTGAACTTCGTGGTGCATCATCCTAGTGCAGCTACCTACCCAGCCATCTTGGCCTGCCTCCAACAATTCCATTGTAGCCCTGTAACTACATCCTAGCATTCAGCACCACCTGCCATCTCCACCTGAGTACCACCAATTGCTAAGATCCCTGAACCACCACTGCAACCATTCAATACTAACACCAGGATTGTCATTGCCAGGCCATGCTCCAACTCAAAACCCAGTTACCAGCATCTTAACCTTCTCCTTCCACAAGCACCAGCTCGACTGTCTTGCCATCTAAGCACTCACCAATTCGGCTCAAACATCACCATTCGAAATATGACTGTAACATCATAGCCTCGGCCATTTCGGACACACCCACGAGCTGCACACACAGCTCCACAATTTCACTCTTGCATCCTGTCACATCCTACAGCTTCATCAGGCCATTCATAGCAACAGTCCAACCTTGCAATCTTACCAGACCTGAGGAACCCATTCCTGTAGCAGCTCAAACCACCTGAATCACTAACCACCATCACCAACTCAGTTTAACCATGACTCCACCGGTTGAGCATTAGTAGCGACACCATAATAATCACAAACTACAGCTTCCATCTTTCTATTCCATCACCATCTCCATCTTTGCACTTCACACACCCAATGCAATGAGTCACATCACCATCTCACCTGTAACATTAGTTCATCTTGCTCAATGCACCACTGCAACCACTTGCCACTTATTCTCCTCCAGTATGACCCACCTGGACTTTCATTGCCATCTTTAATTCAGCCCAGGACTTCCTTATTGGACAACCTCTCTCGAGCCAAATTTCCCCATAACCTGTTGCTCCTCCACCTTGTAATCACACCCCCATTACAATCTCCATCTCTCGGACTTCCTTATTGGAAGCTCCCAAGCCTTAATCCATCTTCTCGGTTCACTCCCAAGCCTTAATCCACTGACACCATTACTTGCAAGCCACCCGGCTGATTCTGCCATTCCATTATCTTCTCGGTTCACTTCCACTTCAACCCTGTTGAGCTTCTTCACTTACTACCTCGAGCAACACCGGCTCTTGCCATAGCCCATCCGGCTCCAACAACGGCAACTCGGCTCATCATTGCAATCACTATTGCCATTCTCCATAGCATTAGCCATTAGAGCCACCAACAGAGCCTTGCTTCAATCAAGCACAAACTCAACAACCATCCATGCGCTCTTCTCTGAGTTATCAGTCACCGACCCATCTCTCGATCTACAGCAGCAGAAACCCACAGTTTCCATTCAATTCGCAAGCTCAGGCCTCAAGCAAACCCTTGATCTCACAATTTCTTCTTCCTTCTCGATTCTGACCATGAACCCATCTCGAGATATCAATCTCCCACTGATTCACCACTACAAACCCTAATTGATTCACTGAATTCCCGTGTTCTTGACTCATTTGCATCAACTTCAAAAGCATCGAACCCTTACCTCTCTTTACCGATCTACTGAGATCGATATCAACATTTCCTTGCTTATCAGTTGCAGAAACAAACCCTCATCTCGATTTCTCTCAACCTCTTGTCGATTTTAACGGACCATGGTCGCTTCCTCCTCGATTTAAAGCCGTTATGATTCTTCTCTCTCGATCACGGTTTTGGTGAAACTAATAATTGAGAAATATTTTCTCAATTTTTTAGGCGATGTAAGAAGAGCCATTAGCTCTAAGCGCCCCGGAATTAGATAAGGGCCACCTCCAATTACTTTGGCTTTGTCGGTTCAGTGTAACCGACCCTAATTCTCTTTCCGATTATCGAGTTTTAGACAACTAACAATTCATTCGTCCGCTCCCCTCGCCAGCGTCTCAGCCTGCTCCACATATAGCTTGCCTGTGAATTGACCTCCTCGCTCCATTTAGCTCAATTTGGATAATTTCTTCTTCTTTTCCTCCGTGTGACTCCATTGCACCTATAAAACTCAAAAGCAAACATAAGATACATAATTCACACGAAAAATAGCAAAGAAAGCATAAACTCTATATAGTAAATACGATGTATTCTACACCTATCAGATTCCCCCACACTTAGACTTTGCTAGTCCTCGAGCAAATCAAACAAAACAATAAAATACAACAACTCCGTGTCGTCGAGGCTACGGTCACTTTTAGCATAAATAACAAGCCTTTAAACCCCTAGGTGTCCCTAGTGGACGAGTTATAGTCTCGTGAGGGTTTACTAGAGATATACCCACAAAACCTAAATTACCAACTTACTAGTTCTTCGTAATGATAGTATCCAACGCGCTAAGAAGACATAGAGATTCTGCACACTAGTCATAAGAAGTTAGACACATAAATGAACACAATCTCATTCTTAAAAGTTGAGAGAGATATAACCATCCCTTCTCGACTAAAATTCGGGTTCGGAGTGATCAAAAGTCTCGACTCTGCCTCACAAGAAAGGGTTTTATGATATTGCTCTCAATAATAAAGCAGCTCTTTATGGGTCACACATGTGTCCAGTTGGAATGAAGAGAGAATCCGCGACACGTTGAATGGTAGGAAGGCTTAACCCTCGAAAGTTTTGAAAACCCACATCTTTTATCTATTTTTGAAAACCCATTTCTCCGACGATCTCTTCGAAAGGAAATCAACCATTTAACGAAGGTGGGGAATATGCTTACTTACCTCGTTATCCGTTCGGCGTGCAGCTAGCACCACTCTCACAAACATCCATAGAAACGTCTTGGTCTTCTATCGGTGTCTTCATCTTCGTCTTCGGTCTTCAACTCTTGATGATAACTCTCGAACGTGTAGAATCTTGACAATATGACTCTTTCCCTCAAATTCCTTGTCGCTTGAAACTTCATTATAGATATTCCTTCTTTCCATAGGCTTTATTAAAAGAATACAAAAATAAAAACAAACTATACAAACCCAATTTTTTTTTTTTTTTTTTTTTTTTTTTTTTTTTTTTTTTTTTTTTTTTTTTTTTTTTTTAATAACCAATAAAAATAAAACAAAATAAAAACATTTTTTCTCTTGTTTTTTTTTTTTTTTTTTTTTTTTTTTTGAGACAAGAGAAAGTAAAATAAAAAAAATAAAAATGTAAGTACAATGCCATGGTGTAAGTACTTTACCGCTTGAATCTTCACAACTTATATGTCTTGATATCATAACTTCTCGAATTCTCATCCTTAATAATTTCCGCTCTTGTATATTAGTCTTCAACTTATAAAATTCTGCTCCTGTTTTGTTGCTTTACTCAAATCAAATCTGCCCATTTTATACCATTGTTTGTAAACCTCGAACGTATTCAACTTTCCTTCGAATTCGTGATGCTCCTCTTGTTGATGATGATGGTGTTTCTATGGACTGTTGGTGTAGAGAGAGATAAGGTGGATGGTGCTAATCGCGAACAAGATCACAAGTGGAATGTAAGTTAGCAATTCGATGTCACCAACATGGTTGATAAAAATAGCACTCAAAGAGATCAAAATAGTGCTTCTATGGTGGGAAATTGGACAGCTCACCATTCTCGCCCGGAATTTACGTACGGTGACACACACTCAAAAGCACAAATTTAGACAGTATAAAAGAATTGAAGGTTGGTGCCTCACATTATGTAACATGGGTAGTCTCCACTATAGGGGATCATTTGTTCTAATACCGAATTCACACCGCACCTTATTTGCCACCGGCATGGTTAAATCCAACTTTAACTCTCATACAATTAAGAAACCCGATCATGTTCTCTGTCATCTCTAAGTTGGTCACTAGTGTGAGATTCTCGATGTAATCTTAGCGACATGTATACTATGTGATTCTAAAGAACTACAAGTTGGAGTTTTCTTATTCACTAGTTCACAAAAATGAAAAATTGCAAAAACTTACAACATAAACCACTCCCCCACACTTAAACTTTACATTGTCCTCAATGTAAATTGAATCGATCCAAAGTAAGTCAAGGTGGGAAATCCTAATAAGAAATCAGCAAAAAGAAAGAAAAAACAAAACAAGAAAAACTAAAAACAAGAAAAAAAATAAATAAATACAAGACAAGAAATACTCATCCGTTGGGTTGCCTCCCAATTAGCGCTTGGTTTAAAGTCGTCACCCGACTATCTCCTTGCTTTCTATGACTCCTCCAGAGGGAGTGCATCCACAAAATTAGCTCCTTCCACCACTTCGGAAGTGAAATTCTCATAATATGGTTTTAAACGGTGCCGTTAACTTTAAGTTCCTTGCCCGTAGCAATGCTACGAATTTCTCTTGCACCATGAGAAAACACATTAGTAACAATAAAAGGTCCGATCCAACGTGACCTTAATTTACCAGGAAATAAATGCAAGCGAGTATTAAACAAAAGCACTTTCGCCCAACACAAAATTGTTTTCTAGAAATCATAGTATCATGAAAGGCCTTCGTTTTTTCCTTATAAATGCGAGAGCTTTCAAATGCATCATTGCGAAGCTCTTCTAGCTCTTGGAGTTGCAACTTCCTTTGCTTTCCAGCCCCATCCATCTCCATGTTGCATTGTTTAATCGCCCAAAACGCCTTATGCTCAATCTCCACGGGTAAGTGACAAGGTTTACCATACACAAGCCTAAAGGGAGACATCCCAATAGGTGTCTTGTATGCGGTTCTATATGCCCACAAAGCATCATTTAGCCGCATGCTCCAATCTTTCCTTGTTGGATTCACCGTCTTCTCAAGTATGGATTTCACCTCCCGGTTAGACACCTCGGCTTGTCCATTTGTTTGAGGATGATAAGGTGTTGCAACCTTGTGCGACACATTGTACTTCTTCAACAAGCTTTGTAAAAATTCGTTGTTGAAGTGAGAACCTCCATCGCTAATTATGGCTCTTGGAATTCCAAACCTTGCAAAAATATTAGTTTGCACAAAATCTGAAACAACCTTGGAATCATTAGTAGGGGTGGCCTTAGCCTCCACCCATTTAGAGACATAATCAATGACAAGTAAGATGTAATAATTCCCATGCGAGTTGACAAAAGGACCCATAAAATCTATACCCCATACATCAAAAACTTCAATAAATTGAATAAAAGTTTGTGGCATTTGATTTCGGGCACCTAGATTGCCTGTTCTTTGGCACCTATCACAAGTTGTACAAAATGTATATGCATCCTTAAACAAGGTTGGCCAATAGAAACCGCTTTCAAGTACCTTGTAAGCGGTTCTTTTACTTCCAAAATGTCCTCGCAAGCATAGGAGTGACAAAATGACAAGATAGAATTAAACTCGGATTCGGGAACGCACCTTCTTATTACTTGGTCGCTGCCATGTTTCCATAAGTATGGATCATCCCATATGTATCGGTTCCCTAACCTCTTAAGTTTGTCCCTCTCAAGACGAGACAAGTTCTTCGGGATTTGTTTAGTTACCAAGTAATTCACAATATCGTACCATGGTTCTCCAAAGGCAATTGAGAATAGTTGCTCATCTAGGAAGCTTTCACGCAATGGGATAGCTTCCTTGTCCACGACAAGACGGCTCAAGTGATCCGCAACGGTGTTCTCAATTCCTTTCTTGTCCTTGATCTCAATATCAAACTCTTGCAAGAGTAGAATCCATCGTATGAGCCTTGGTTTCGCTTCTTCTTTCTTCATTAGTAAGTACCTAAGAGCTGCATGGTCGGAAAAGACAACAACTTTTGTACCAATTAGATAAGAGCGAAATTTCTCCAATGCAAATACAATAGCTAAAAACTCTTTTTCAGTGGTTGTGTAGTTTTGTTGGGCTTCATTTAACGTTCTAGAAGCATAGTAAATAGCATGAGGTATCTTCCCTCACGTTGCCCAAGCACCGCACCAACCGCGTAGTCACTAGCATCACACATTAGCTCAAACGGCTTGCTCCAATCCGGTGGTTTAATGATAGGGGCTGAAATCAAAAGTTCTTTCAAACGATTGAATGCCGCCATACACTTCTCATCGAAGTTAAAAACCACATCTTTTTGCGATAAATTGCAAAGTGGTGATGCTATCTTGGAAAAATCCTTGATAAATCTACGATAGAAACCTGCATGACCAAGAAAAGAACGTATCTCCCTCACCGTAGTGGGAGGGGTTAGAGCACGAATAAGGTCTATCTTAGCTTTATCAACTTCCAAGCCCTTAGAAGATATTATATGGCCTAAAACTATGCCATGAGTTACCATGAAATGGCACTTCTCCCAATTTAGCACAAGATTTGTTTCAACACATCTTTCAAGGATTAATGACAAGTTGTTCAAACATAGATCAAATGAATCACCAAAGACACTAAAGTCATCCATAAACACTTCAATGATGTTTTCAACATACTCGGAGAAAATACTTACCATACACCTTTGAAAGGTAGCTGGAGCATTGCACAAGCCAAAGGCATCCTTCTATAAGCAAAAGTGCCGAAAGGACAAGTGAAAGTAGTTTTCTCTTGGTCCTCCGTGCTATCACAATCGATTGTACCTGAATAACCATCAAGGAAGCAATAATAAGCATGTCACTAAGCGTTCAAGCATTTGATCAATAAAGGGTAAAGGAAAATGATCCTTCCTAGTAGTGGCATTCAACTTTCTATAATCAATACAAACCCTCCAACCGGTTTGCACACGAGTTGGGACAAGTTCATTTTCATCATTCTCTACCACCGTTACCCCCGATTTCTTTGGTACAACTTGTAAGGCTCACCCACTTGCTATCGGATATGGGGTAGATAACACCCACTTCCAAGAGCTTGAGTATCTCCTTTTCACAACTTCCATCATGGGAGGTTCAAACGGCGTTGCGCGTCCTTGTAGGCTTTGCATCGTCCTCCAAACGAATCTTATGCATACAAACGGCGGGGCTTATACCCTTGATGTCAGCGATTGTCCATCCTATGGCCGTCTTGTGCTTCCTTAACACCCGTAGAAGTTTTTGCTCTGTAATTCACTAAGCTCGTTAGAAACAATCACAGGTAACTCTTCATTATCACCCAAGTACAAGTACTTTAAGTGACTTGGAAGAGGTTTCAATTCCAACTTTGGAGATTTAACAATAGAAGGTAAAGTTGTTCATCACTTTGCGTGGTAAAGAAATAAAAGAGATATTATGAGTTTAGGACATCCTTGTAGTGAGTTGAGATCACCAAGGGCTTCCTTAACCGTTACCACACTCAATACCGTCATCCATGGTTGTAGTTAAAGCAGTTTCCAAAGCATCATCACGATTCAATTCAAACACTTGTTGAGCCAATGTGTCCAAAACATCAACGGAGAAACAAGAGTGGACATCACTAGGATATCTCATCGTCTCGAAAATGTTGAAACGTATTATTTCTCCATCGAACTCCATAGTCAACGTTCCCTTGTCCACATCAATAATGGTTTTCGCCGTCTTCATGAAGGGACGCTTAAGTAGCAATGGAAGAGACGAGTCCGGTGAACCTTCATCCATCTCTAACACACAAAAGTCACTGGGAATACAAGTTGATTAACCTGCACAAGAACATCCTCGACAATACCATTGGGTACACATTAGAACGATCGGCTAATTGCAACACAATTCACCTTTTTCAAAGGACCTAGATTAAGTGAATTGTACATAGATGCGAGGCATAACATTAACGGATGCACCTAAATCCAACATTGCTTTATTAAAAGTGGTGTTACCAATTGTGACGGAATGTCAAAGCTACCGGTCTTTGCATTTCGGTGGGAGTTTGTGTTGTAAGAT
This sequence comes from Papaver armeniacum, assembly GCA_023531295.1. Lineage (NCBI taxonomy): Eukaryota > Viridiplantae > Streptophyta > Magnoliopsida > Ranunculales > Papaveraceae > Papaver > Papaver armeniacum. The sequence continues at coordinate 48,165 of JAJJWW010015110.1, forward strand.
TGCCAAGCATTCTCCCCCACACTCAACACTTCATTACCTTTGAGCCTTTGCTTATTGGTACACAAGTCCTTCAACACTTTTGCATACTTGGGAACTTGCTTGATAGCATCAAGGAGTGGTATATTCATGAATCTTCCTAAGAACGTCCAAAATCTCCTTTTCTAGTTCCGCCTTCTTTGAACTTGCAAATCTGCGAGGAAAAGGTATAGGAGGAACATAAGTAGAAACGGAGTTTTAGAGTTAGGAATTGGTACCTCGAGTGTTTGGGGAATTTCATCCCTCTTTTCTTCCAAAACCGGCCCTTTGGAGCTTCCTCTTCACCCAAATCAGCAACTTCGGGTTGCACAAGTTGTGTACCACTTCTCAATGTAATTGCATTAACACCCTCTTTTGGGTTGATAGGTTGAGAAGAAGTCTCCCACTATTTTGTGCCTTCAAATTGTTGATATCAACCGCCATGGAGCCTACTTGAGTCCTGCAAATCCTTGATAGCACTCTTAGTTTCTTGTTGGCTCTCTTTGAACATGGTAGAAATACCTTGCATCATTGTATGTAACTTTGCATCGATATCGGAACCTTGAACCGATTGTTGTGGTTCTGAAATTGTTGTTGTTGCGGTTGAAATTGTTGCTGTTGTTGTTGGAATTGTTGTTGTTGTGGTTGAAATCCACTCGAACGATTGAAATTTGGTTGTTGGACCGCACCTTGCTTGTTGGCATAGCTGAAATTTGGGTGATCTCTCCATCCCGGATTGTAGGTGTTGGAGTAGGGATCATACCTTCTTTGTTGGTTTGGAAAAACCGCACTAGCTTGCTCCATCTCTTCTCCATGTGAAGGTAAAATAACCGCAGCCATCCTTTGTATCATTTGCTCCATATTGTCCATCCTTTGATCACGGTGTGATGATGATGAATCACTAACTTCATGCACTTGCCTTACCATTGGTTCACCTCTGTGTAGAATTGTTTGCGAGTTCGCAGCCATGCTTTCAATCAACTCGGCAGCTTGGGCCACCGTCTTGTTCACTAGTGCACCACCACCCGCGGCGTCTAGAAGATATCTATCACTTGATTGAAGACCTTCGTAGAAGTATTGGATTATCATAGCATCACTAACTTGATGGTGTGGACAGCTTGCCACCAATCTCTTGTACCTCTCCCAACATTCATACAATGATTCTCCAACATGTTGCTTTATTCCACAAATCTCTTTGCGAATTTGAGTGGCCTTAGACGCGAGGAAAATACCTCTCTAGAAAGATTTTCTTCAAACCGTTCCATGTAGTGACACTCCCGGGTGGCAAACAATACAACCAATCCTTAGCGCTGTCCACCATAGAAAATGGAAAAACTTTCATCATTGCACCATTGACTTGGTCTCCATTTGGAAGCATAGCCTTGACAATGGTATAGAACTCCATGAGATGCTTGTTTGGGTCCTCATTCGCCATACCATGAAACTTTGGCAACTCCCTAAGCAGCCCAGGCTTGATCTCAAAAGTGGAGTTTGTTTGGATACACCATTGTTGTGCATCAAGCCTATGAGAAGCCAAATCCTTGAGTGTACGGTTTGCATTGTCACCCATTGTTTCTTCCTCTTCAATTAGTGGTTCTCCTACGAATGGAACTAGTTATAACTCTTCTTCCTCTTCTCGATGAAGAGCTTCGCATTCTACTTCCGAGACTTGTTCTTCCGCTTGTGTCTTGCCTTGGTTGGAGTATTGTGCCTCTACGAGTAGCTATCCCGCACCTTTGATAATTCCAATCTTTGGAAGCCCGAGGATTAGTACCGAAAAACAATTCTCGCAAACAAGTGAGAAACAAGACAATAAACGAAAAGCAAGTATAAAAGCAAAAATTGTAAAAGAAACTAAAAACTTAATAACAAGCCGTATGCCTCCAAGAATGGCGCAAAATTTGATCGGTTGTCACCCTAGGTCAAAAATAATTTCACTTTCTTGCTTCACTAAAATAAAGTAGTATGCAATAAGAAAGAGTTCGTATCCTGAGAGAGGCTTATGTTGTTATGCAAATTTTCAGTTTCTTAGTAACCAAGGGGGATGTTGATGTTTCAAAGCAATAAAAATAAATTGAAAGCAAAGTAATAATAAAATTTATCAATAAGGAGGAAGTATTGGTCACGGGATAGTTTCATTCACAAACTTGAATTATCAACAATGACTAGAATTGAAATTTTAATCTCTCATTTACTAAAAGTCCTAGGATACCTTGATCGCAAGAGTATCCCGCTAATTCTGATTTCATCACAACCACATTAAAAAGATGCATATGTGAATTCTTTTAGAAAGCAACCTAAAGTGTAAAAGCACAATTAAGTTTAACTCCTAAAAGCAATAAGTTTTACGGAATAAGACTAATCAAGGCAACCAAAATGTGTAAAAAAGCACTAATTCGATTTAACCCAAGTTATGATTCATATGTGACTAGTAGGATATATCACTACAAGCACTACCCACATTTATGCTAATCAAAATCAGGGATACACAACGTTTTCGTATTGAAAGCCCTAATATAGCTCTAGATATGAAAGTAGATCGGATTGATTAGGACTCAACCAAACAAACTATCAAATCATAAACATTATAAACCATGAATCATAATCAATAAATTACGAGACAAAACTAATACATTGAATCAAATCTTATTTGTGAAATCCACTTATTATCCCATAACCAATAATAGGTATTTAGTTACTCATAGTATTTTTATTCAACATAATTATTATCAAAAATAAAATGAAGAACATGTAAAATAAAATGGAAGCAAACCCTAGTAGAATCGCTCTCCTCCAAAACTCCAGTAGAAAATACGTGATAATAAAAGAATAGAAACTCCTTCTTCTTATAGCCTTCACACTTTCCAAAATTAGGTCTTCAAAGTCCATCACCAAAAAGTCCACCAAGCCCATGAACCATGTGTGAGAAACCCATGTGAAAATATATGCCCCAAAATCGGTGTAGGAAGTCTGGGATTGTGGCTAGGAAATCGGCCAGGAGAGTCGCGGAAATCGCTCGGTGGCCAAGCAAAGTCCGCCGGTCCTTAGGTCAACGGGTCAAACCGGTTGGATCGGTCAACAGGTCGGACCGAGTCAAGATCGGGTCGGCACGGAGTCGGGCAGAGTTCGTCGGGGGCTAGTCACCTTGGCACAGGCTAGTTGAGTTTAGGTGGGCTAGTTGCCTTGGTGAGACTTGTTGCACAAATGCGCGAGGTGAACTACGTGGTGCATCATCCTAGTGCGACTACCTACCCGGCCATCTTGGTTTGCCTCCGACAATTCCATTGTAGCCACAATAACTACATCTAGCATTGGCACCACACCCGCCATCTCCACAGTACCACCAATTGCTAAGATCCACGAACCACCACGCAACCATTCAATACTAACACCGGATTGTCATTGCCGGGCCATGCTCCAACTCAAAACCAGTTACAACATCTTAACCTTCTCCTTCCACAAGCACCGGCTCCAATTGTCTGCCATCTAAGCACTCACCAATTCGGCTCAAACATCACCATTGTTGCACACTGCTAACATCATAGCCTCGGCCATTTCGGCTGCCCGGGCTGCACACACCTGACTCCACAATTTCACTCTTGCATCCTGTCACATCCTACAGCTTCATCAGGCCATTCATAGCAACAGTCCAACCTTGCAATCTTACCAGACCTGAGGAACCCATTCCTGTAGCAGCTCAAACCACCTGAATCACTAACCACCATCACCAACTCCAGTTTAACCAACAGCTCCACCGAGTTGAGCATTAGTAAGCGACACCATAATCACAAACTACGTTTGCACATCGTTCATTCCACAGCTTCCCATCTTTGCACTAGCGAGCATCACCATCTCCCTGTGTTGCTTGCTCAGCGCAACTTCACACACCCAATGACCTGTCACGACTTTCATTGCCATCTCTCGGGACTTCCTTGTTAAGCTCGGCCATTTCAAGCCTGTGACCTTTGCTCCTCCACCTTGTAATCAACACAATCTCCATCTCGAGCCAAGTTCACTCCCAAGCCTTAATCCATCTTTTGCGAGCTCACCCAACACAAGCCACCATTACTTGCAAGCTCGGCCATTTCCGATTCCTGCCATTCCATTATCTTCTCGGTTCCAGGGTTCACTTCCACTTCAACCCTGTTGAGCTTCTTCACATTACTACCTCGGTTCAGCAACACCTGTTGAGCTTCTTGCCACCTAGCCCATCCGGCTCAACAACAAGCAACTCAGCTCACTCATCATTGCAATCACTATTGCCATTCTCCATAGCATTAGCCATTAGAGCCACCAACAGAGCCACTGCTTCAATCCAAGCACAAACTCAACAACCATCCATCTGCTCTTCTCTGAGTTATCAGTCACCGACCCATCTCTCGATCTACAGCAGCAGAAACCCACAGTTTCCATTCAATTCGCAAGCTCAGGCCTCAAGCAAACCCTTGATCTCACAATTTCTTCTTCCTTCTCGATTCTGACCATGAACCCATCTTCTGAGATATCAATCTCCCACTGATTCACCACTACAAACCCTAATTGATTCACTGAATTCCCGTGTTCTTGACTCATTTGCATCAACTTCAAAAGCATCGAACCCTTACCTCTCTTTACCGATCTACTGAGATCGATATCAACATTTCCTTGCTTATCAGTTGCAGAAACAAACCCTCATCTCGATTTCTCTCAACCTCTGTCGATTTTAACAGCAGCCATGGCTGCTTCCTCCTCAGTTTCTGGCCGCAACAGTTCTTCTCTCTCGATCTGGTTTCAGGTGAAACTAATAATTGAGAAATATTTTCTCAATTTTTGGGCAGTGTAAGAAGAGCCATTAGCTCTAAGCGCCCAGAATTAGATAAGGGCCACCTCCAATTACTTTGCTGTCGGTTCAGTAGCAACAGCCTAATTCTCTTTCCAATTATCGAGTTTTAGACAACTAACAATTCATTCGTCCGCTCCTCGCCGCGTCTCCCCCTGCTCCACATATAGCTTGCCTGTGAATTGACCTCCTCGCTCCATTTAGCTCAATTTGGATAATTTCTTCTTCTTTCCTCAAGTGTGACTCCATTGCACCTATAAAACTCAAAAGCAAACATAAGATACATAATTCACACGAAAAATAGCAAAGAAAGCATAAACTCTATATAGTAAATACGATGTATTCTACACCTATCACTATTCTTCTACGTAATCTTCCAGAAATAGCCAAACCATACCCGAGATAATGCACCTCCCCTGTTTAGCTTCAACTCCGCGTAAATCAAATATTCTTTGAATCTCAAAGCCTTACCAACCCTGTTTCGATGGACCAGGATATGTCCAACCAATTTCCGTGAAAAACTCGAGCAAAAACTTCTCACAATTGTGTTTAGAAAATCTCGCAGGTGATAACTTAATCTTCCCTGTTTTCTTCAAACTCGGTGATGCAGCCCAGTTCGATCAATTCTAATTACCATACCATGCCTGTTTAGGTCTAACAGGTCTATCCCTAAGATATCAGAGATTGAGTCTCTCTCCATCACGCTTAAAAATCCAACCCTAATCTGCTTCTCAACTGTAACAATTTTCCCGCCTTTTTGCATTTGAATTGTTGAAGATGGGTTGCCCCTTAACATAACAAGTGTGTACCCCTTAGTAATTGAGGTGCCCCTTATCCAAATTGAGAGTCCGAATAGTAATTTTCTCCCACGAGCGCAAATACCACTTTTCGAGCCAATTTCGCCGCAAAAGTTTATTTCTCTAAAAACACCTACAAAGACACAAAAAGCCATAATAAATACAAAATTGAGCACTAACAAAATATACAATTGGGATTAAATCAAACACAAAAATGTGTCTATCAGATATCTCTAGGTTTATTCTACTTGTTCTTGTATAAAATAATTAGTTATCCGCGAATTTATCCCTTGAACTGGTGGATGGACTAAATGCAGGTCGATCCGCGGATTTGTGTTAAATTTTGCATTTAAGAAATATGAAAGCAAAACTAAAAAGAAAGATGAAAGCAAAAGTAAATTATCCTTATATAAGTATCTTTGCATGTTTAACCAAACCATTGACTTTCTACTGAAAACGTGTAAACTTATAACTTTCCATAGATAACAAACATAAATAGATATATTACTGGATGTAGCTTACTAGACCTATCCTTATACCTTTACATAATTTTAAAAATACTCTTAATCGAGCGGGTAATGGTGTCTATTAGGCCTACACAGAAACCGCACCGAAACCGACAAAACCGAACCGTTAATCCAACGTTCGGTCACTGTTTGAACATTTATAACCGTTAGATCTTCGGCTCGGTCAACAGTTTTACCATTAAAATCGACCGAACCGTATAAACCGATTGATATAGACCCTAGATTTATTTTTATTCTGACCAATCTTAGCCGTCTAAACGATTAAACCTCTCAACTATATATATCAGAAACCCTAAATTTTTTGAAGCAACTTCTCCATTTATTCTTCACTTCCTCTCCGAGACTCAGTCTCCAGTCGCCTCCACCACTAGTAGCAAATGAACCACCTCTCCTCCACCTCCATCAAGAGCATCACCACCTCTATCTAGCTAGTAAATGTTTCCTCCTCTTCTATTTCTCCTTCTCGTTTCTTGATTGATTTTTTTTTTATCAATTTCTAGGATTTTTATATTTTTAGGGTTTCTTTTGATTTCACTACTTCGAGATGGTTTGATTTCTGTTTATCAATCGATTTTTGTTGTCAATCTTATTTTTCTGTTTATTTTTCTTATGTTAGAGTTATAATTATTTTTTCTGTTTTTTTGTTTTTATGTAGAAGATCCTGAGGAGCAGGATGAGCAGCTGGATTCTTCATTAAGTAAAGTTGTGGATTATTTCAAACAGGTAACTAGTGTTTCTTCTTTTTGTTAATATATTTTTATTTGTTTTTGTTATTGGAAAACCCATTTGTTTGAAAATATGTTTGAGACTATTTGTGTTGTGTTTTTGATTGAGAGTTATAGGGTTTATAGATCTGAGCATGTTTCATATAATATGGGTTTGTTTCATAGTATGGGTTTTTGCTTATTTGGGTTTTAGTTTATTTGAGTTTGATGATAATGGTGATTTGATAAGACCCTATGTTTGATTTTAATTTAAACTGAGTTAGATGGCTGAAATTTTGGAAATGATGTTTCTTACAGAGATCATGTGTGCTTGTATTAAGAACTTGATAGCCATTTCAGGAATTTCTAACTCAACTAACTTGTTTACATTTCGCAGGGGTTGTAACTGTTAATGGTTGGATCAAGTTTAGTTTCGTTATCGAGCAAGATGTCAGGTGCATCTCCATCCTCTCAATCCCCTGCAGATGGGTCTACTGAAGTGACACCTTATGTAACACCTGAAGTTGATGCTACACAAGCAACACAACAGGCTACACAGGACCCTGCACCTGAAAGGGAACCAAAGAAGAAGGGGAAAGTTAGATCTAAAGTTTGGAGTGATTTTGTAAGGCTCGGTGAAAGAGAAGCACAATGTAAGCATTGCAAGAAGAAAATGCAAGCCCATTCTCGAGGAAATGGGACCTCTAGCATGAGGTCACATTTAGCCATATGTACTGACAATCCCAACAAGAAGCTGAAGGGACAGCAGAGTTTAATATTTCCACCACCAAAACCAGGACAATCATCACAACTGTTTGCTGTTGGTTTTGATAAGGATATATGTAGAAGAAGATTGACGGAGTTTGTCATAATAGATGAACTACCATTTAGAATTATAGAAGGAGATGGTTTTAGAGCTTATAGTCAACAGTTGGAACCTAGATTCAAGGTGCCACGCCGGATGACCATTTACAGAGATCTTTTAGTCATCTACAAAGATGAGAAAGAAAAGTTGAAGAAATATTTCAAGGAAAGTAAACAAAGAGTCTCTCTCACAATATATACATGGACCTCTACAAACAACTTCAACTATATGTATGTGACAGTGCATTTTATTGGAAGCTTCAAAAGCAGATCATCTTGTTTTTCCAAATCAAGGGTCATAGTGGAATGGAAATTGGCAAAATGATAGATAAATGTTTACTGGATTGGGAAATTTGGAAGATGTTTTCGATGTGACTTTGGACAATGTCAGTGCAAATAGTGTGGAAATTGAATATCTCCAAACCAGTGTCATGAATTAGACAGGAGCAACAGTTAGATCTCAATACATACAAGTTAGATTGCTTTTCTGTATGTATAATTCAAATTCAAATATTCATGTGCTTGCTTTCTTTATAATTAACCACAAATTTTTGTCTCTTAAATACTCATGTGTTTGATTTCTAATTAGGGCTTTGCTTATATATTTTGTTAATCATATCATTGTTCATCTTTAATAGAGAATTAAACCAGAAATTGGGTTTCTATTTGTTTGTAATTGCTGTCTCTGTAGCCAAACAATCATGTGACTTCATATTAAGTTTACAACTGAGAATTTAAAAGGCATTATTTTTCTCTTAGCTACTGCGGTTTCTACTCTTTTCAGCTATTGCACTTTGTTTTCTGTGTAGAACATAGATTACTTGTTGATACCTGACTTAACAAGGAGAACATAGATTACTATCATTTAGTCTTCCTTGTTGTTTCTTTGTTGTTATGGTATTTTTTTTTGGAAAATAATGTCGCATCTGGTTTAATAACTTATGATATTTCCTTGTTTCATTCTTATCAGTAGGTGTCTTGCTTGTGATTCTTGCGTTTTTGTTAAGGATGCGTATTTTGTTGTATCACAAGTCAATTAGCTAGATCAGATCAGTAATAAAGTATGTTACCGGTTCTCCCTCTAGGTTAGCCAAATTTAAAGAATGTGTTGCTCTTGAAAAGATTAATTGTAAGAAAATGGTTTTCTTTGATGTGAAAACCCGATGGAATAACACATATTTAATGCTAGAAGCTGCAACTCCATATGAAAGGGTCATTAAGAGGTTAACAAGAGAAGATAAGATCTTTCGAGATAAGTATATTTTCGAAGAAAATTCTGAAGAGGCTTTACCTAATACTGATGATGATGTTATAATTAATAGTGAAGATTATTTTGATAGTTCTTCATCTAGTGAATCTGAATGTGAAGTTAGTGTAACTAAAAAGACAAATAAGAAGAAAAAGAACAAGTCCCGTCATCATGCTTCATATGCTGCAGACTGGTCATATGCTAGGTGTCTTGTGAAATGTTTAAAGATCTTCTTTGATTCTACAATTAAGTTCTCGGCTTCAATGTAGGTTACTATACATGAATTCTTATGGCAGTTAGCTTTGATACATGAACAGTTTGGTTGTCCGAGAGCAACTAAAGGAGATCCTCATATTTCTAGGATGGCAGAACTCATATTTCGAAAGTACAACACATATTGGGTGGAGTACAAAGACATGAACTTTGTTATATTTTTTTCTAAGTTGCTTGATCCTCGGGAGAAAGAGTCTGGTTTGAAGTTTGATCTTGAATGTTTGTATGATCAAGATGAATTCAGGGTTACAACTGTTTTGAAAGCTGTGAAACAAGATATGGGAAATCTTTATGAAGAGTACAACATCATGTATTCAAATGCATAGGAAGGTATTGGGTCAACAACTGTTGCAGGTGTAGATGACATGGTAGTTTATGTGCAAGAAGAAAACATTGAGGATATGCTCGAGTCGAGGAAGAAAAAACGAAGAATGGATGTTCATTGTACTCATCCAAAATCATAACTTGAAAGGTGTTAGATGGATGATTGTGAAACATCTACCAAGGATTTTTATATTCTGGCTTGGTGGCAGGCTAACAGTACCAAGTATAGGGTACTATCACTAATGGCGAAGGCTTTTGGCAATACCAGTGTCCTCAGTTTCTTCTGAATCTGCATTCAGCACGGGAAAGCGCATTCTTATTCCATGGAGAAGATCGTTATCTGCCAGGACAGTTGATGCACTTCTTTGTACGCAGAGCTAGTTACAGAAACCTTTCTATCTTGATTTCATATGTGACTATGTATCATATGATAATTCCATCATTGAAGATGGTAATGAAATCTCTTCTCTTCTTTTTTGACTTAAAATTTGTATTGCTTTTCAACATTTCATCTATTTTGAGTTCTCTTTTCTTATTTGTATTGCTTTTCTTCGTGGCATTCTTGTTGCAGACATTTTGGGCAAGGTTGAAGATTAAAGTGTTGAGAATCTGATGGACGGCATTCTTGTTGCATACATTTTGGGCAAGGTTGAAGATTAAAGGGTTGAGAATCTGATGGACTGCAGTCTTTTACTTGTCCTTTAACTCTTCATGTTGCTTTCTTTTCTTATGTTAAACTTTAAGACTCTTGTTTTTGATCTTTAGACTCCTTGTTTTTGAACTTCAAGTCTGTTTTTTTTTATCTTTAGACTCTTGTATCAATTTATTAAGAATTTAAGACTTTGATTATCTACTTATTAAGTATGTAATGGATGTACAGGTGCAGGTACAATATCTGTCAGAAAATTTTCTGATATTTTATTTATGTTTAAAACCGAACCGAACAGTAAAATAATTGAATAGGGTTGGTCCGGTTAAAAACCAAACCGAAGACTAAACACTTCGGCTACATTTTTAAATGTAAGAAACATGTTGTACAGGTTAGGTCAGCAGTTTTAACCAAAAACCGAACCGACCGAACCGTGTGCAGCCCCTACTTGTCTATTGGATTTCTAAGTTTACATCCACGCCCAGTCCAATAGTTAATTGATTTTTAGGATTGCATCCATGTTCATTCCATCTTGCAGATATATCGGGTCGGATTGACAGGTTGGTCCAACCATGCTCTCCTTATCGAAGGTCCGAGACTCCCTTTACCAATGTCAGTGTCCAAAAGACTCCAAAGTAGATATTTTGATATTCGGGCAAAGCTGAAAGATCCAATAAATAAGAACTCTATTATTGGGGCTGTAGGGGGTGAGTTTTTGGGGGCTAAAATGCTATGTGCAGCCAAAAAATGGATAGGGAGACTCAAGGTATATGAAAAAGTCAAAAATACCCTTGCCTAAATTTCACTATTCATTTAAAAAAAAACAACTAAATCTATGATCTTCTCCTTCTCCTCTCATTTACAAATCATGATAATCATCATTAAAAAAAAAACTAAATCAATTATCTTCTCCCCATCCTTCTTTTCCCATTCATAAATTGTGATCATGGTTTCATCATGATAATAACGATGATGATCATAAAGAAAACCCAAAATTATTATCTTCTCTTTCTCCTTTTCATTCATAGATCATAATAAAGATGGTGATCATCAAAAAAAGAAAAAACTAAGAAAACCCACCATTTATTTTTGCTTTTAAATGGTTAAAAAATATGATTCTATGAATTTCGGGTTGAAAAAAAAAGTTTCTGAAAGTATTTACGGCTGGGAGTTCTTAGATTCCCAGCCGAAAGTACATGTTTCGGCTTGGTTTTCCTAATCGAAATTAGTTTTCTGATGTTTTTTGGTTTCGGTTGCGATTACTAGGAAAACCCGGCCGAAACTCATTACATTTGGGAAAACCACCTTAACTGGTTCTAAAAACAAAAACAATCAGAAAAATGATTTCGGCTAGGAGTTCTTTATTTCCCGCCGTAAATAAAAAATACGGCTTGGAACACCATCATTTCCTAACCGTTTTTTCGTTCTACGGTTGGGCCGACAAATTATCACAGCCGAATAAGTGTCGGTTGCGGCTAGGATTTGATGTTTTCCCAGACGTAAGTGCAGTTATGGCTGGGAAAACCTAGCCGGAACTGGTTCTGAAAACCAAAAAAAAAAAAATCGAAAAAATTTCGGTTGGGAAAACCAAGCCGAAACATGGACTCTCGGTTGGGTCGACAAACTATCTCAGCCGTAATCTTGATTCACGGTTGGGAATCTAAGAACTCCTAGCCGTAAATACTTTCAGAAACTGTTTTTTTTTTTTACCCGAAATTCATCAAATTAGATTTTTCTAACCATTTAAAAAAAAAAAGTAATTGATGGTTTTCTTAGTTTTTTTGTTTTTATGATGATCATCATCTTTATCATGATCTTTGAATGAGAAGAAGAAGAGAAGAAAATAGTTTTGGGGCTCTTTGATGATCATCATCCTCATCATGATGAAATTATGCTCATCATCTTTTCACAATTTATGAATGAGAAGAGAAGGATGGGGAGAAGATAATAGATTTAGTTTTTTTATTTTTTTTATGACCTTCATCATGATGAAATCATGATCATCATCTTCATCATGATTTGTCAATGAAAAGAGAAAAAGAAGGATATTTTATTTATTTATTTATTTATTTTTATGAATAATGAAATTAGGTAAGGGTATAATAGATATTAGGAATATGATGTGATAAGGGATAACTTCATTTACTATTTCATGACCCTATAAAGCCCCATATTTTCCACCCCTTTTACAGCCCCAATAATATGATTCATAAATAAACCAGTCTCCATTGCCTTCTCTCTAAAACTTTTTAGAACCATCTCTCTAAAAAATTTCTTTTCTCTCCGCCCTTTCAAAACCCTAGCCTCCATTGCCTTCTCCTACTCAGATTGGCTCCCTTGGAGCAGATCTGAGCAAAAGAAGATCAATTAACCATCAATCTTCGTTTAATCTTCGCTTTATGCTTCGTTTCTAGTAGCTTTTTTAGAATTTGTGGGTTGGATCTGATTTTTTTTCAGATTCAAACACATCTGGTTAGATTTTGAGTTATTAGCACTTTTCTTCGGATTTAATCGAAGCTTTCTCCTCTTTTTTGGTTTCAGGAAGAGTTGTAAAGACTTTGATTTCTGTTTTTAGTATTGGGTTTACTTGTCTCTGTTCTTCTTTAATTGGTTTTAATTTTAGTTAAGTTTTCACCACTTTTCTTCTCTTGGGTTCTTCTTTTGGGATCTTTATTTTCCTGTAGTGGTAGTTTTACAAGGGTTTGTTGATTTTCCTAATTTGGAGTTGAAGATTCATCAAGTTTTTTGTTCAAAGATCTTGCTAATATGTTCACTCTAGCAGTTCTGGCTCTTGTTTCAAAGGAATTTTTAACAACACTCAACCACCAACAGCATAAAAGTTCCCACGCAGGTCCTATGACTCCGATTCCGATTTACTCGCAACAACAACAAAGACACCAAAGACCAAAGTTTTCAAAGACACGGACAACGGCTACCACAAAGACACGAAGATACCAAAGAACTATCGGTTCTATAAGACCGAGAGTCGGATGAAGACCCAAACCGATCCGGATCGATTAGTCACTGAAAACCGAGTTAATTTATCTAGGTTACCTTTATTCTTTTATTACTTATAAAATCATTGATAATGGGTTGGATCTATGGATTCTTCTACACCTATGTCAAGACCTTTGTGATTTTGAAAAACCTTTGAGAAATGGTTGGATTTACGGATCCTATGCCGGTTCTATTCATTATAGATTTGTTATTTGGGTTGGAAGTGTTACTTTTTATCCAACCAAGACCATTTAAACTAGTTTTGTTATCCTTGAATCAGGTTGGAATGGTAGGAAATCTTTCTCAGAATTGGCCTTGTAGTTTTGTTGTTAATCTTGATATCTTATGTTGTCTGTTTGAAATCCATGTAACTGTTGTAAACTTAAACGTCAGTCTTATAATGGAACCCGACCTTAAATCGGAGTATTATAATCAGTATCTTCGAGGCTTGACTCTATTATGAAAAAATAAAATAAAATAAACCAATCAATAGGTCCGCCATAGATGGGAGTCCTTTTCCCTTCATGAAAAATCAGAACACATTAGTTTTATAATAATTTTGAAAATGGACAGTAGTTTTACAAGTTTCAATGAATAAACTTTGTTTTAATAATCCCCACTTGATAGTTATTTCCGTGGATTAGTTTTACAAGTTTCAATGAATAAACTTTGTTTTTATTTAATTATGTTGCTTGACAGTGAATAAATTCTGACTTCAATTCATTGTTAAACATTATTCGTGTAAGAGTGACTCAGCGAGAGAAGACCCGAGGTTTGACCGTCTAACAACACTTTCATTTTGAGGTTGCTCTAAGCTAAAATCTTACAGACCATGAATCAGATCCTTCTGTTCTGGTAAGCTGGAACAGAAATGGTGAAGTACCTCGTCGTATCAAGGCGAATACGGCGAGTGTGCCAACATGGGTTTCTACTGCTGATTTGTTCCATGGCATTTATTAGTTTAGGAATCCTAATGATTACTTCAAGGTCTGTTGATCCTTCAAGTACTCATGAATCTAGTACTAATTCAGTCATTGAGCTTATGGAGGAGTTACTGCCTGAGAGGAAACAAGGACCGGTGTCTTGTGCGACAGTCGAACAAATGGGTGAGATATATGCTGATGGGCACGAAAAAGAAAGTCTAAGAGTTCGAGAAATCATTCAGCGTCACTTCGAGCTAAACGGTATCAATTCACTTTGTAAATGTCTTCATTTTTTTTTCTTGTCAATGATATATGTATTGGATGATTTGGATTATTGGCAGGGGCATCGAGAATCCGGGGGCTACCTGCAGAGCAGTTTTGCAAGCAGGGGTTTGTGTTGGGGAAAGCATATGAAGCAGGTTTTGGCAATGAGATGTACAAGATATTGACAAATGCAGCACTGAGTATAATGTTGAATCGATCGCTAATTATCGGGCAAACCAGGCATATATTGGTTCTCTTTCTCTCGAATCATTTCTGTTATGTAGGGTTGTTTATTTTCGTACTTAATTTTGTAATGCTGTATTACTCCATTCCTTTCTGCAGGGACAAATTTCCATTTGGTGATTACATTTCCTATTCAAATGTTTCATTTACATTAAAAGAAGTAAAACATCTATGGATAAAGAATCGCTGCAAAGTTAAGTATGGAATAAACCTGGAAATAAGAGTCGATGATTTCAAGAACACGGCAGAATCAAATGTTCTTTGTAGCAATTGGAGAAATTGGAAGCATCCAATCATATGGTAAAACTTGAGGATTGCTAATTGAGGAAATTAGCATTTGTTGTTTATCTTTACTTTAAGTAATGTTACCTCTGCGTAGGATATAACGAAAAAGTGATAGTATCTCTTTTGCAAAAACGGACGAAGCATCATTTCTTACTAATCGAAACTTATACGGTAGGTTCCAGGGTACAACAGATGCAATGGGCATTCAGTTCTTCTTAAAGAATGTGCATCCTGAGATGAGAAATGCAGCTTTTGAATTAATGGGACAGCCATTTGTTCAATCCAAGCCTAATGTGTTTGGAGAGCTAATGAAGGTTATGATTTCTCCTTCTGGAAACGTCGAGGAAGCCGTAAAATGGGTCCTCGGTGGTGGCGCAGACCCTGATATTGTGCTGCATATGCGAATGCTAATGAGTAGGTATTATGTATCAAAACTGCAATCTTATTTTTGATTGCTCATATTGATGGACCAAAATAGTTCAGTTCTGGATCAATTACTAATACGGATGCTTATGATTCTTATTGGTGCTTCCAGGTCAGGAAAAGCCGTACACTCAGCATTGAAGTGCATAAAAAAAGCCATCGACAGTTATAAGCACCAGTTAGGAAGTCGACCTCGAGTTGTTCTGCTGTCAGATACACCGTCTCTTATTGAATATATTACACCGGCGCTTCAAGAATTTGCTGAGGTAAAGTAACTACACAAAACAAGCCGAGCATTTTTAATAAAGCCACGTCATTAACAGTTGCTTACTACATTCACTCAATGTACCTAGTTCCCATTGTGTTGTCTTGGCAGGTTCTTCATTTTGACTATGAAATTTTTCAAGGGAATGTTTCTGACAAGAGAAAAAATGGAACCAAGCAGTTAGATATCAGAACCAAGGATTGGGGTCCTGCACCAAGATGGGTTGCATTTGTGGACTTCTTTCTAGCGTCACAAGCTAAATATGCAGTTATCTCTGGCGCAAAGAGCCGCATTGGGACTACCTATGCTCAATTAATTGCAGCATTAGCAGCGGCATATCAACTTCACGGTACATATTTTGCTATCCTTCCTTTGACATTTGGATTAACCACATGATTATAATTTATGCACACCTACTAAAAAAAATTACTAGTACAGGTGACGAGGATTTATCTAGCATGAATACAAAGAGATTTACATTCTTTAGCAGCTTTCAGAGTAATTTATTGGTAGAAGGCTTGAAGAACCAGGCAGGGTGGGGCCACGCGTGGAACCGATTTGCAGGTACATTGAGCT
Organism: Papaver armeniacum; assembly: GCA_023531295.1. Taxonomy (NCBI): domain Eukaryota; kingdom Viridiplantae; phylum Streptophyta; class Magnoliopsida; order Ranunculales; family Papaveraceae; genus Papaver; species Papaver armeniacum. The sequence goes on from JAJJWW010015110.1 coordinate 64,362, forward strand.
GCTCTAACCAGACAGATCAATGTGCTCATACTCCACTTTTACCTCCCGGATGGTGGGACGCGGATTGGCAGTCGCCTCATCCACGAGACATTACTAAGTTGAATGGATTTGGAGTTAAATTAAGGAGTCTCGGAGAAATTAATGAGAAATATCTCCATTCCTTTTGTAAATTGAGAAATGATGTTGTAAAAACTGTTCCAGTCTTTAGCCATTAGTATCATGGTTTTGCTCAAGTCTTTGCATGATGAATTTCAAATGTTATACTCCCTATCATTGTAACCTAGTTCTTGAAATGAAGCTGATTCTGACCTCAAAATGAAAAAAATGCCATCAAAATGAGAAAAATGCAATACAAAAATTAAATGCTTTCATTGAGAGTTGAACTCAAGACCTCCCGCTTACTAAACGGGTGCTCTAACCAACTGAGCTATGAAAGCTGGTTCTGACACTATTTTTCATTTTATAATAGGTTTCCTTTTGACTATGAAATACCATTGATATCCGACCTGAAAGTTCAAATAACAAACACAGAAGAGAAGAAAAATTTGGGGATATGTCTAGGGTTTTTCGGTCTCAACCGTTTGGGATGGTTTCTTCAAAATCTTCTTCTTCATCACTACTAACAGAGGATATCTTGATTGAGATCTTTGCTTATCTTCCTCTAAATTCAATCCATAAGCTCAAATGTCTATCAAAGGTATGGTTATTTAACCTCTCAACCTCTAATTTCATGATCAAATGGTTCCAAATCAATAAAAAGTCTCTCCCATGGATACTGTATTATACGAATTTGAAATTTAAGATGGTGTATCCTGATTTACATTCACAGTTTATGCGTAGAAATGAACATTTGTTCTCTTTCAAGTTTCTTATTTATAAGAAACCATTTCAAGGAGCTGAATTATACCTGCTAGGTTCTAGTAATGGTTTGGTGTTTTGTTATTCTGTTGATTCGTATAGTCAGAAGAGGTATCATGTTTGTAATCCACTTACTCAAACATGGGTTTCACTACCTGAACCACCATGTTCTAGGATTAGTCAATTTGATGTTCATGGTATATTATGTGAGGATTCGTCATCATTCCCAAGTTGTTACAAGGTTGTACGTATTCCAATATTACCTCGGTACAATAGAGTGGAACCTCCGGAGAAGAAATTTAATGTTGATATGTTTTGTTCTTATCTTGGACGGTGGGAAAGTTTCGAGGTTTCGTGTGATGAAGATATTGCGTTGAAGCAATGTATTCATAAGAATGTTGTTATTCATGATGGTGTTTTGCATTTGATTATGGGGTGGAATAGAATGTTAGTTTACAAACTCAATCAGAATAACGGAAGTGATGGACATTCATGTAGTTTGATTGATTTGCCATATGGGGAGTTTGATCCTGATCGGTATAGTTACTGTGATAGTATTCTTGGAGAATCGGAAGGCGGGGTCTATTGCGCTAGAACTAGATGGACAAGAGCAACAATGACTTTGAGTGTTTGGAGGCTCGATGTGGCCAGCTGGAAAGTATTGCACTGAAATTTCAGTAGACGATATCTTAGCAGTATTGTGTTCCCGGACAGGTGATCCATCTGTAAGAATCCATATTTTAGGTTTCAGTCCAGTAGACCATAATGTTGTTTTGCTCGGTCGCAGTCCCTGGGTATGGGGGTTCAATATCAAAACAAGAAGTCATGAAGAGCTCTTCTTGGATAACGGACATGCACGTCATGCAGGTACGGTTCTCACGCCGTTTGTGCTAAAACCAGTGCCAACAAGTACTTCCACCGCCCTCTTGGATAGAAACTCAAGATGATCTTTGCATTTCCAATTCTGAATAGAAAAAGGAATGAAAGTGTAACGTTTACTGAGGAACTCATTTGTCTTTTTTTAGTCTTTGCATATTCAGTAGCTCAATGATGAACTCTGATTCCTTTGACACACTAAATGTTCTTTTAAATCCATGTTTATCAAGATGATTTTCTGTTCTTTTTGCTTGATGTTATCAATTTGGTGTGATTAGGGAAGTAACTCCCCGACTTTTTATCAAGAAACTTTCAGTCTATATATTACTGCCACTGTTACTGCAAACTTCTGTAATTCATGTCTGGTATCTGTTAACTTTCACAGTACACTGTTACTCTACTTGTTAAGTTTCGTGATCAGGTTCTATCTCTTGAGCTTTCTTTAGTCTAATTTGTACGCAACGCCTAACAGAGCTTTACAAGTTTCGTGATCAGTTTCTATCTCCTGAGCTTTCTTTAGTCTAATTTGTACGCAACGCCTAACAGAGCTTTACAAAGCTTGTTAATCGAAGATAGGAAGCAGGGGTGGGAGGCTGGATCGTGTTTTGTTAGACATAATTTGTGGTTGCTGGGATTCGAGCTCAGATCTCCTAGCAAGTACACCTGCAATGGTGAACTGGTGATCCTATTGTGTGCCTTAACAAAGAATAACTATGTTACTGAAGTAGTCTCTTCAAGAATATTCAGAGGTGTAGTAACTACAGGAAGCAAGCCGAACATTTTCTAATATAGTCATGTGATTTGCAGTTGCTTACTACGTTGTAAAAACTATTCCACCTCACCATTACTATGCAAAGAAGCAAAAAAAAAAAAAAAAAAGCAGAATGTATCATCAAGAACCTAAAATGCTTTTATTGAACTCAAGCTCAAGACCTCCCGCTTACTAAGCGGGTGCTCCAACCAACTGAGCTATGAAAGCTGGTCTGACACTACTTTCCTGTTATTAGTAAACTTAGAGTAGCATCGGTGTAGGGACATAAATTTAAGCACTTAACCAAAATGACGCGTTAAGCGAATGTAACCCGCAGAGCCAACTTGTTGATGTTACAAAGACCTCTCTATCAAAAAAGAAAATAAATAAATAAATATCGCCACTAAATACTAATAGCAGGCATGAAAGCATAAGTTGATGTAAACCCGGCAGCCATAATTAGAGTTATAGCGAAGAAAGTCATCCCAATTCCCAGGTGTATTGTTGAGATTGTATACTGTACTAGATTTTATGCCCGTGCTACGCACCGGGCGGACCCGCAAACCATCCAGCAACATTTTATTTTATCTTTTAAACATATTTTTGGTTTATGATGTGGATTCGCTTCGCCCCGTCCCGATGCATTTTTTATTTGGTATGGCTCGGCTTCGCCTCATCCCTCCCGGTGCATTTTTCATTTGGTGTGGCTCGGCTTCGCCTCGCCCCGTCTCAGTACGTTTTTCATTTGTTGTGGCTCGGCTATGCCCCACCAGTCGCTTAAGATTTTTTATTTGGTGTGGTTCGGCCTCACCTCTGTCCCGATGCATTTTTGATTTAGTTCCAAAAAAAAGGAAACAACCATTAAATACCCCTTCCTCAACCCAAAAATATGGAAACAACGATTAACACATGAATCTCTTGTCATCTTCCTTAGTCCAGCACGCTTCTCTTCCTACTACTATTTCATTCACAACCAACACAAACATCATCCCAGCAAAACACAGAAATCAAGTTCATGAAAATCAGGGTGTCAAGACTAAAATTCCAGAACTTACACAGACCACCAAAAAGTAATAATTGCGTGCCTAATTTTGATAACTTATATTGAGTAATTCTTTACACATATCTAAAGACTAAAGATTCGTTGAACAAAGGCTAAACTAATTTAGTTGAGAGTCGTGCCTTAGGCTAAAATTTTTATGATCAGTTCAAACTAAGGGTGAGTTTCGTTACTGTATTATCCTTTGCACTGATTTTTTTACAAAACATAGCCTGGAACTGAAACACAAAAGAGGGTCCATTACCTCAATGCACATAATGAGCACCCATAGTCGCAATGAATGGTGCTAGCAAGACTTTTCTGGACATGTGTAACAAAGACAATATAATATGATTATGTCTTAGTATTCATATAAATATAAATTTTATTAATCAAGAATATAGATACTGAGTTAACCATACAAATGTCTGTAGTTTTATTGCATGCCTACTCATGATGATATGGTGGGATGGAGATATAGACAACATAAGCTGTAGGGGTTACATTGAACCTTCAGAATAGTTGCTACAATGGGGTCAACTTAGAGTATGCAGCAGGCCATCAAATATTCCAAGCCGTGGGAGACCAAGACCACCATGCAAAATGTATTGAAACCATCACCCTGCCCAACACCACATACAAAAAAACTGACCCAAGTAGTACTGGTCCTAAATTCGGGGAGTGAATGCCATGAATTTCAACATAGATGAATATATAAAACACTATAATGCTGCAGTAAACTTATAAAAAAATGAGTAAAGAGTCACTTTTTTTCGAAATATGATCGTCGAACGAAGTAAGTTCGTTGAGCAATGCCGGATCCGTTCCATCACTTTGATCTTTAGTTTCAAGAAAATCGATGAATGAGGACCCACTGCCAGTTGAGAATACACCAAATTAAAAATCTGCTTAAATTAAACACAGAACATCAGTAGATATGCAACAAATAAACCTCTTAATACTAAACATAAGGAGGCTTAATAGAGACTTCTAAACAATGTGTAGTGTTTTTTTTCTATGTTCGTTCACTCAAATGATTTGCTCCATAAACACCTATTTTAGATATGGAATCTATAAATTATGTGTTTGCAAAATTTAGCTATTTTGGTATTATCTTTAATTGCTCAGTAAAATTAAAAAAGACAGATACATTCATGGAAGCCTTCTCAGGTGGGCTGCTCAATGGAGGATCAGGTTCTCACGACCCTTATCACTAAGTTTGATAAGTGAAAATTTACCTTATTATGGACTGACTTTCAAGAAGCAAAGTACAAAAACCAAAGAAGGAAAATTATTTGGCAATTTGATAAGCCTTTACCACCTTTATTTGTAATGTATTATATGCATATAACTTATACAGTGTAATCACCATCCTGGCTTGCTAGCCAAATCTATCAACCTAATATCCCAAAGGAGATGTTATTCCTCAAATCCTTTAGACAAAATGACCTGAAAAAACCAATCTACAATTACAATATTAACTATGATTCAGTTAAGCGAAATAACAAACACATCTCAAACCCAGAGAGGTCAGCAGATGACATGCACACCCGAGTGAACGGAAAAGAAAGAACATAACGGAAAATAAAGTTAGGGTTTTTTATTTATGTACAGAGTTAAGGTTTTTGTGAACTGACCTGCAAATTAATATGCAAGTGATATTGTTCTCTCTTCATCAAAAGTATGTTTCCAGGAAGAAATCACTTCGCATAATCTCAAAAGTTAGCACCAGAAGAATATAAACTACGCAATTATAAAAACACTAATTCCCTGACTCCCAATGCACTAAAACCACCCCAGTCACCCAATTTCTTATTTCTATTGGTTCCTTCAGTTTCTTAGTTAGTTCTGCAAGCTACTTTAGGTGACAGTTGCATATTTAGGCACTTTCTCAACCCTCCTTATGATGATTTTGAAACTGTACAGGGATGAAGCTATTTGCAAACCAAAAAAGAGAGATGAAAAAGCATTGTGAGTGTGGCGAAAATGTTTTACCTTTAAGTTCACTGGAAAAATGCGAGCTACAACTGCAGTTTAGAGCTCAAACACAACAAAGTAGGCCCCTTTACATACTTCCTACCACTGTAGATGAAGGCTAACCTCTTTCAATGTTCTGCAAAAAAAAAAAAAAAAAAACATTAAAGCCTGTAAATGAAAACATTTATAAGAATGTTTTGATCACTAAACATCTCATAAAATATACTAAAAGCCTGTAAATGAAACGTTTATAGAAATGCTCCAATCACTAAACAAAGGGCATGATCTCTCTTCTAGGCACATATGCACCACTAATAATCCTGTAAATAGGATGTTGGGGAACTTACGTTTGCATTCCTAGTACCTTGTTTATATCATGCATAGAGCTTTAACTACTGGTAATAACTTCTCCTCCGCTGTAAGTAAAAATTGCCTCTCTTGTTGTATCCATGATTGTATCTGCACATGACTTCTTCCAGGTTCGTAACTTCTGCAACAACAAAAGCACAAACATCAACAAAGAGAATTCGCTATAGGCTTGTAACGACTGATTCTTGAAAATATCTTATTTAGTGAACTAAACTAACGTCAATCAGTGAAATTATTAACAACAAAATATTTCCAAGACATGAATTGTTAGAGCAAATTCACCTTAGAAATGGCAGCTTCAAGTGTCTTCAAGTCCACATCTGGAGATGAAGATATATACAGACGTAATCACATAAAAAAGGAGAACAGGGAGAAAATAAATTAGGTTTAGGGTTTACCAACAAACTATGAATCGTATTTGATTATATATCATCTTGAAATCAAATCGTATTTGAAATACCCAAGCTTTATTTCAAACAAACCAGTGTTAGAGAAAATTCACCTTAGAAATGGCAGCTTCAAGTGTCTTCAAGTCCACACCTGGAGATGAAGATATATACAGACGTAATCACATAAAAAAGGAGAACAGGGAGAAAATAAATTAGGTTTAGGGTTTACCAACAAACTATGAATCGTATTTGATTATATATCATCTTGAAATCAAATCGTATTTGAAATACCCAAGCTTTATTTCAATCGACGAAACCCTAAACCCTGAATTGAATCTGTTTGCAACCCACTATATCAAAAACCCAAGCTTTCCTTTAATCGACGAATCCCTCCAACACAAACACAAAAAGCATCAAAACCCTAATTAACAACCCAAGCTTTCCTTCAATCGACGAATCCACAAACACAAAAAACATCAAAACCCTAATAAACAACATCTGAAGATTAAAATAGAAAAATATGGCAGGAGGAAAGTATGGGAATAAGAATATCAATAAGGCGTTAGGTCTTTCTTCTACGTAACTGGTATTTCATGGGGGAAGAACGTAACTGGTATTTTCATGGGGGAACACTGGTTTGCTGCAGATGAAAAGTGAAGAAGAAATGCATACGAACACCCCGTCATAAGAACACTGATTTTTTTCTTTTCTTTTTTTTGTCCCGGCAGAGACTGTTTTTTTGGTGCCGTTTTTCTCAATTGAAACCGGTATTCACTGTTACATTCATATAATTTGAGGAAAAATTGAATGGAGAATTTTCAAGGGGGCGGTGACGCTCACCCAAGAGTGGGTATTCTCACCGTGCGACGCATGGCCTCGCGCATGGCTTAGGGCTTTAAAGGGGTAGATTAGAATCTGCTACATAACCCATCTTCAAAATAACCTAGTTTGATCGGGGGCCAAACATTTTAATAGGGGGCCAAGCACTAGAGGACAAAAAAGGTCATCCAATCCTAATTTGGGTCACCCCTTATAATTTTTTTCTAAATGGCTAAAATGCCCCTGAGTGATTAGTATTAAGATTTAATTAAGTTGATTAGTGTGATAATTTTGTTTAGATAAAAATCAGGTTTTGGGATTAAAATTTGGGGAAATTTTAGTTTTGGGTTTTTTTGTTTTGAGAAGAAGAATAGGAGTTTTGAGAGGAAAAATTAGGGTTTTTAGAAATGAGTGATTCAAGTGGAGGGAATGAGGTTGGTGAAGGTTCAAACAATAACCATGATTGTGTTGATGGTAAGATTGTATCAATTAATCCTATGGATTGAATGTTTGATGAAGAGATGTTAAGGGAGAAAGCCATGAATAATGGTGGAAATGAAGATCCTACTGCTCAAAATGAAGGAACCGATACTCAAAATGAAGAACCCGCACCTCAAAACAATCAGGTAAACCTCATATACTCTTGAAATTGTCTGAATGGTGCTCCAAGTGGTCGATTGATGGTCATTATGGAACTAGTCAGTGTGAGAGTCGTTATAGTCGGGGTTTGGATTCAGTAACGACTCTTCAAAGTCGTCAGTGAATTGAAACTACCAATGACGACTTAAACCTGCAACCTTTCCAGGTTATGAAAAATCGTTAGGTTGGTGTGATAAACACAGACGACTCTTTTAGCTAGGTCAAAAAGGGTCGTTAATTTTTTTGTTTACAGACAAACGACTCTCTAAAACCAAAACTCTCAGTAAATAAAACACTTAGAGTCGTCATATATGTATTCGTAGAAGATGACGACCCTATCCCGCCATTTAAAATTTTATGTAGAGTCGTTCGGTGTTTTATTTAATATACTAACGACCCTTGCGCTGGATTATCATAACTTTTGATTTCATAGAATCATTTCATTGAATCGTAAAATGCATACATCTTTCATAGCGATACATTGAAGGAAATGAAATACAATAGATAATAACGGTGCACTTATACACTTAATCATAAATGGCGTAATTATACATAGTGCCTTCCAAGATAAAGTAGCAATCGTCGAACTCAAACTTTTTCCCACGAATCTCCTCGTAATAGCCATACGCCTTCCTCAACTGAAAACGCAAACATACTCATTTAGTATTGTTGAAAGCTTTGGATAAGTTTTACCTCTTGTTTAAATACTTACTCTTATAGCACCCAACATACTGGGCATGGCGTCCCTTGCGGCCTTGATTTCTATTTTGAAAACTTCACACTCGAAGAATATCTCCTCGAACCGTTCCTTGACGAGTTTCAAAGACCTTGAGTTGCAATTTCCGTCTAACGCCACAAAAACGATGAATACACGGTTCCACCAAGCATCCGATGTTTGATCAATGTCTTTTCCTAGATCTTCAAAGTGGTTTGTGACTGTTTTCCAAGCTCTCACAATAGCGCAATTCTCTTCGGAAGTGTAAGTACTAGTCATGGTGTTTCCTCTTCTTTTTCCTCTTGGATAATAAATGAATGAGAATCACTAGTGGAAAATGGAAGTTAAACCACTTTCAAGACAAGAGGTAATATCATCAAAAACGACTGTGTTCATCAGTTGGAATTTTGGAGTGGTTTTTTCCAAAACGACTGTGGCTCACAGAAATTGAAATCTTTAAAAATACGACTTTCTCTGACAGTCAGTTTATAACACTGACATTCACAGTGGTTTCTAAAGTTTTAAATTAGAAAATATAAAAGTAAATCGCCAGTTTTGAGAAGCGGTTTATATGGGCTGAATACTTTTTAAAAATATGATTCATCTGAATCCCAGTCTGACTAGTTTTTCATCTGACTGGCCTGAAATTTGAAATTCATTAAAATTTAGAAAATCTGATTCACAACTTATTTCTGACTGGCATAACAAAATTTGAAATTCACTAAATTGAACTTTATTAGATGCTCATTTGATAAGAATCCAAATTCGAAATACGTTTACAACAGTAACTCGATTTACATTAATTGAGTCGACAGTTAGGTCAAAAACCCCAAAAAGTTTTACACATGTACTGAATTCACACAATTCTAAGTTATAATTATAATAGAGCATTCTTAAAAGCTAATTTTCTTACAATCACTTAAACCCAACCTGCGGACATTAGAAAAACAAAACTAACCAACAAAAAGATGAATTGAGCTCCCCAACTGAACGGAATATTATCCTGCAGATAAAAATAAGTTTGGCATTAGAGATTTAATAAAAAAGACCAAACAGCATAGTATGACCTAAAATTTTTTTTGACCACTTCAATTTCAACACCACTGTTGATCTCTTACAGATAAGTGCACGTTAAAAGAACCAAAAATGTGCAACAAGAACTATACCCATTCACAACTAACGGATTATTTAAAAAACAACACACATGATGTGTTTACTGCAAGCACAAAGTATCGCATAAAAATACAAAGAAACAAAAATACGTAGATGAAATTTTTTTAACTTTGATGCGCAATTTAGTACCTGGCCTAATTCTTGCAAGAAAGTTGCACGAAGCGCTCCTTCTGCTAAGTCTAAAGGAAGATCTCTCCTGCAGTTAGCAACATAAATACTAATGTCAAGCAATCTGAATTGTAAATACATAATTCTTGTTTGTCTCACGAAAACTATTAACAAACAACACACATTGAAAGAATTTGACAAGGTGATGAATGTCAAGCAAAATACCTCTCAGATACCAAGGTGGGGAGGAAACTGAGTTACAAAAATAAACACTGGAAGACGAGTTATAATCAACAATAAGATGAGAAATATGATGCTTCAGAGAAAGAACAAGGCCGTCACTAATAGACCAGAGCTCAGTAACTGCAGACGAGTTTAAAAAAAGATCGTGGGCAAAGGCAGCTACAAATAACCAGATGAATGCCGTATTACACCACCTGCTAATGCATATGTAACTGTAAACATAGGACAGAAAGATTAACAATGGATTAAGATTTTAATTGTAACAAATATTTTGATCATATATGTATTCTTAAGTACTCATGCAAAAAACTAAGTTTCTCTCCAATAATGTTGAACAACATAATTTAGTCTTAAATAGAAAAGTACAAGATGAAAAAGAACTTACAGATACTGAAAATAGGAAATGGAGTTCACATTTGAGCATTAAAACGGGTGACAGATATCCCTTGTAGAAAAAGCTATGACAAAAAAAAGTAAAAACGAAAGAGAAGTCACTTTAGAGTTACATTAATGTAACACCAATCACAATTTAAGTAATTCATGAAAGCTAACACCTACAAAAAATTTTTTGAAGGATATTAGGCTACGCTGAAGTTAGGGTAACGGATCAAGCTTACCTTGTTCATATAGTTAAGAGCTTCCACCATTTTTGTGGATCTGGCACCACGCTGGGAAACTAATAATCTAAATAAACAACCATAAAAGATGAGTACCATTTGGGTTATTACAAGTTAAAGGACTAGCTGCGAACATTATAAGCCTATTCTTATCAGGTACACTAACCGTTTTAGGTAATACCATTGCAGCGAATTTGCACGCTATCATGGACCCTGATGAAAACATACAACACGAAATAAGTTAAATAAGAATACCTAATATTAGATGCCCAAACCAAGCTAGCGAACTGAAATAAGATGGGGAAGGCTTTTCTTACCCATGGAATGGCCGGAAGCATGAGCTTTTCGCAAATCTATATGACCCATTAATGCCAATGCATCATTTCCCAAACTGATGTCCTGTATCAACAATCCCATTACAAAAAAAATCAAAATTGAAAAAGAAAAAGCATCAAAAGCACACTTTATATCTATTGATTTGACTCGAGACTCACAGAGGTCAGTCATCTTCATCACAAGCTTTGTTTCTTCACCTAACTCTACTTCTACCAATCAGAAAACAAACCAAAATATGGTGAATATGTCAACCACGAAACAATCGGAAAGCGGCGTATTAAAGATTGCGATAACTGATGCAACACAAAAAGAAACCAATGCAACACAAAAAATACCTTTTAATTAAAGCTGTAACAACACAAAGTTTACATTCAGCAAATAGGTGGTAGTGTTAAACATTTGTTCACAGTATTATGCAGAAAATGTTTTAGATGTTGTATCCAAAAAAAAGTAAAAGCACTGCAAGCATAGAAGTAAACGCAAAGCACTAGAAGATCCAGAAACTCATAACATGGTTTCATTCCATCAGTGTTGGTAAAGAACAAAACATGGTCTTACAATTAAGGTATCAAAGAGAACTGCTGCTAGCATTACAATGATTAATAATAACGTGGATTGAAAGTGAGTGTCCTATCGTAAAATCGATTAATAATAACTACCTTGATTAGGGGTTATCATAGTTCACAACTTATATGTTGACAGAACTCAAGATCACATCATTAGATTCAAGTATGAAAATGCAGAGCTGAAAAAATAGCAAATAGAGACAGCCAAATTATGAAAAACGAGATGTATCAAACATTTAGCGAAGAACATCTATAAATACAGTAGACTCTGCACACTAGCAATGTTCAAAGACCTCCAAAAGTAAACACAATGCTTGATAAGGATAAACATATTTTAACCCAATCAAAAATGAACACCCATCTTTTTGTGTATTCATTTGGCACCTAAACAAAAACTTTGAGAAAGATTTACCCTACCAAACAGTTTTCCGCAGTAACGAGTATCTCAGTTTTCTTTCTCATGCACCAAACTGTTATTGCTCAGTTGTTGCAGAGCAGGCCTCTTCTCCATGTGCAGCTGTTCCTGATCACACACACACACACAAAAAAAGTTGATAAGTAGAAGTATGACTAACTGCCACAACAACATATATCATTGTTAAGAACCTTTGAAGGAGCTAAAGATGTGATTACCTTAACAATGGTGTTGTTAGTGTGAGTGAGGTTAAGTTGTTTGGCTTTCACCATTTTCCTGAACTGCCCTAAACTTATAGATTTCAGTTTCCTTAATTTGAAAAGTGTTTTCATGATTGTTCTCCTTTTCTTCGTGTACTACTTATGTTTCCACCTTAGAAGTACTTCTGATACTCATTTCATCTATCTCCTTGTTGTCATCCAAAACCTTGAAACTTCTAGAACTTGTAGCATCCTTCTTTTTAGTAGACGGCATTTGAGGAATCTTCTGAACCTGGTTTGCTGATGTATTTATTTTTATTGGGGTTGCAAGAGGCACAGGAATCTGCTTCACAATCCAATCATAAGAATCCTAATCTAGTAACATAGGAAAACCCATATTTATCAAACAGTATATGCATAATATTTCATAAACTAGCAGAAGTAATGATATTACAAAACAAAATCACAGATTAAAAACAGGGGCCATTAGGATACCAATGCATATTATAGGAAAGACTTCAACCCTGGCTGGATCCATCAGAAGTTGAATTAAGATTCTCAAGTTATAATTAGCCGAAGAACAGAAAATTAGCCTATACTTTTGCAGTATTTTGAAAAAGCAATAGCATAAATAGGATAGATAACTGAAAACGATAATAAGCATCAAGGTCATCAAGTTATTAGTGACAAGCTTGGGTATATAATATTTTGGGATTATCATCTTTATTAATGTGGTACAGAATTGCAATCACTAGAGTTTCGATTTGCTAGAGTCCCCAAAACAGGTATGAAAGAACCGTTACGCTAGATCCGAGTTCAACTAAATTTACAGTCTCTACACTATGGTATGTGCTCTGGGTAAGATTATTACCGTTCACTATGCTGGTTGTGCATGTTCTACTTGTCCCTTTGAGTCATACTCTTCTGGAGAGCCTGCTTGTCCTGTAAACCTTCTCCTTTTGTTTTAGCATACTCTTTTGCTTGACCCGGAGAGCCTGGTTGTTAACCTTCTCCTTTTGCTTTCCTTTGCACCACATCTGTAGAAATCACAAAACAAAACAATCAATAAAAAAATAAAAAATTTAAATGCAACATAAAAGAAGAACCAATTATAGGTTTAATCATGAATTGATATTTTTATTTTTTGTTTACCGTTATTAGATTTAGCTGGATTTGATGATGTTGGTGGAGCTTTCTACTTATTTAGTGCCTGAATAATCAATAAAAAAATTTACAGTCTCTACACTATGGTATGTGCTCTGGGTAAGATTATTACCGTTCACTATGCTGGTTGTGCAGGTTCTACTTGTCCCTTTGAGTCATACTCTTCTGGAGAGCCTGCTTGTCCTGTAAACCTTCTCCTTTTGTTTTAGCATACTCTTTTGCTTGACCCGGAGAGCCTGGTTGTTAACCTTCTCCTTTTGCTTTCCTTTGCACCACATCTGTAGAAATCACAAAACAAAACAATCAATAAAAAAATACAAAATTTAAATGCAACATAAAAGAAGAACCAATTATAGATTTAATCATGAATTGATACTTTTACTTTTTGTTTACCATTATTAGATTTAGCTGGCTTTGATGATGGTGGTGGAGCTTTCTACTTCTTTAGTGCCTGAATAAGAAGAGAATACACACAATCAATAAAACAAAACTAAGAAATCAAACAAATAAGCTAAAAGTATGAATAAATCCACAAACTAATAACGAATCAGAAAAGAGAACTAAGATGAAATTGAATCTTTTAGGTTTACTAAAATCGATTTTTTTTTATTCTTAAATTTCAGTTTGGAGATGGATAAGTTAATCGATTGAACTAAAACGATAAATAGAGATGATAATTACCTTTAGATTTAGTTTCTGCAGATGAATCTTCGTTTTTTAGTTGATGGTCTTCAACGCCTCTCTTTCACCCATTCTAAAACAATTCTTAAGAGCTGATGTTTTTATAATAGAGAAGAGGAGGTCGCAAAACCTAATATAAAGTTTGATTCACAAACAAAATGTTACGATAGAGAAAAAAAAATGAAGAGAACATAGATGAGTTAGAGAGAGAACTCAGAGAAGTGAATGAAAGGCTAGCTACAGACGAGACAGACGAGATAAAAGGATAAGGTTAATCAATTTCTTTTTCTCTTTCCTTAGAAAAATCTAACCCTCACAGTGGTTATTAAATCTCCGTTGTTTTACAAAAATACCCCTATATAAAACCACTGTGATGAAAACATGTTTAAGTTTTTCTTTCTTTTTTTCCGATAAAACCACTGTGACTCACAACACCATAAGTAACTACAGCCCAGCGGCAGTTGTTTTTGTGAAGCCCAGAAAGTGGTTAAAAACCCATTTTCTACTAGTGAATGAATGTGAAGCTTGAGAATTATGGTTTGGGTGAAGAAGGGGTGAGATATGGGTCTCTATTTATAGAGATTAAGGACCCAACAGTCACTTTTTTGAATTTTTAACCGTTGCCCGACTCAACCACATTTGGTGAATTCAAAATTTACATTAACTGCTTTAAGGATCGTTATTATATATATTAACCAAGTGACTACTCTTGATGATCAAAAGAGTCGTCTATATGTTTTGTTTACTGACTGACGACTCTACCGTATAAGAGTCTCTGTGTTAAGTGACCTTTAGAGTCGTTAATATGTCTTTCTCCAAAAATGACGACTCATGCCAACAATTTCAAACAATCTTTAGAGTCGTCACTTGTGTTTTTACGAAATATGACGACCCTTTATGAACTATAGTTATTGAACCAATATTTGAAGTCATGCATTTTATTGAATCCTAAAAAACATACATGTAGTTGAAATAAAATAGAAGCAAAAACACATAAAATTATTCAATACATTGCGCTAGAAAATCTATACGAGTTTAATTATATTGGGCGAATTTCCATTCAACTTCCTCCAAGAGAGTGTAGAAGTCCTCGTGCAAAAACTCATGGTCGTACTTTAATTCGTATTGGCTCCGACCCAAAGTATACTGGAAAAAAAGTTAGCGTTGTTGAATAATGATAACCAAATAAATAATTTTATATGAAAGGCCTATTGATTCACAAACTTACTCTACTCATTCGAGGTTCGTTGGGCATAGCGTCAGCCCGAGCTTTCAATTCCTCTCTCAGCAATACTCATTCATTGTATAAATAAGCGTACCTTTACCTTATCTGCGGGAGTGTCCTCCTTGAACGATTTCCGTTTAGTGCTTTGAAAACCTTAAACACACGTTTCCACCAAGCATAGGTGGTTTGATCCAACCCGAGGTAAGGCCCTATGGTTGGGTCTTCATTACTGGCCACCCATTGCGCTTCCTCAATGGAGTGCTTTGTGAGAGTGGTGTGTGCTCTAATAATAACAACATCTTCTAGATTATTGAACGGAGTTGGAGCCATTTTTAGTGTTTGAAAGTGATGGGTGACTGATTTAGGAAGATTGAAAGTGATGGGTGAATAAGTTTGGAAGAGATAGGTCTTTATTTATAGCAAAAATGTACCCAACGGCTAGTTTTTTTTTTAATAAAAAACGGTTACTTCTGCAATAACTGCTCCTAATAGTCAAAGTTACCGTTGATTTTCAAAGTATGCAATAACTTCGTAAAGAGTCGTCAAGCTAGATATGTATACAGTAACGACCCAAGGTTAAAACTGGGTAGCATGGTTTATATTTGGGAATGTAGAGTCGTATTTGTATAAAGAGGGTCGTCATTTATCGAGGAATGGGTCGTTGTTCTGCAAAGTTAATGTTGATTTATTAGTTAGTGTCGTCAACTTTGTAAATAAAGATGACGCATTGTTAGGGTAGTCATTTTAACATCTCAGAAATTGGCGACTGCTGAATGATATTTTTTCTTTTCTTTGTAGTTGGTTGTACGGGCGAGCTCTCAACCTAACCCCGTCTCCATTATCAGTCCGGATACCTCACAACACTATATGATCGATTTGGTACGTTTTTAATGTTTGAATCGATGTATATATTTATGAAAATTGTTTAATTAGTGTTGAATCATGAACGTATCATTGGTTTTAATGTAGACGTGGAAAACAAAGGCTGAGGTCAAGGAATGGATTATTTCCAAGGCAAAAGAGAAGATGTGCGTAGTTGTTCAAAGCAAACACGTTGATTATAAGCAAATGGAGATGGTATGTGAGAGAGCGGGGGATAAGGAAGAAAGTCACAAAGGGAAAAACTACAAGTATGAGAAGAAGACGACGAGGGTCTACAAAACTTCGTCGAAGAAGATACAATGCCCCTTCAGGATTGTTTTCAAACGGCATCATGAAACTCATCTATGGAGGTTGTATAGTATTCCGGATGGTCGTCACAACCATCCTCCACCTAGTACTCTTTTAGGGCACCCAGCATATGCCAGATTGAAACCACATGAAATGGAAAAGGTCCGGCAGATGAAGCTATGTAGGCCCCTTCAGATCCTAAATGCAATAAGGACGGAAGATAAGACAAACTTGTCTATTATTTCCACAATCTACGCTTCCAAAGAAACGATCAAGAGAACTGAATGGGATGGTAGATTAATTATTGATAGGTGTAGAATACACCATATTTACTATCTAGAGTTATGCTTTCTTTGCTATTTTTCGTGTGAATTATGTACCTTATGTGTGATTTTGAGTTTTATAGGTGTTTTGGAGCCATTAAAGCAAAAAGAAGTGGAACTCGCTGGAATCTTGGATTTCTTCTCGTCATGTTGAAGAGAGCGAAAAGTCGAAGCTAGCTGCGAAAGAATGAGGCCATTCCGACATCAATTGAGAGAGTTATGAGCAAAAGGAATGATTAAGCTTGTCGGTTCTCTAAAACTGACAATACAAGAAGAGGCACTCAAATGGTGGCCCTTATATAATAATGCTGGGTTTCTATAGTAATTGCATTCATTACAGCCCCAAAACCTCTTCTCATTATTGTGTCTTTGTCTGAAATTGAGAAACGGGAGGAAAAAAATGCGTTGTTAAGAGATTATTTCAGAGATTCAGGAAGTTCGATCGGAGAAGAAGGAAGCAGTGATGAATATATTGAAGCTGCTACTGTTAAATAGATGAAGGTGGAATTAGGGTTATCTGAAAACAGAGTCAGGTCAGTTTTGAGTTCGAGTTAGAAAGGAGAATCGGATCTCATGGTGATTAGGGGTCATTAAAAGAAGAAATGAGAGGAACCCAAAGTCGTGAACAAAGAAGTAGTTGTGTTTCTCTGCCAGTACTTGCTGGTTGCTTTATATGAAGTGCCATTAATTGTGTTGGCTAGAAGGAGCAGCTGTTGCCTTCGGTTTGTACTGATGATAAAGATCGATGAAGTCTTTAGAGCTCTGAATGGTTGATGGGTTTGTGCTAGAATGTTGCGGGAAGGAGCAGTGAGCTTTAGAGTCACCCAGCAAGCTTAAAACGGAGTTACCAGTATCTGGCACACAATGTGCTTGTAAAAAGGCCTGAGTGACCAGTCTCTCCATTGTTGCTGCTCTAGCCATGGGTGCTGTGTATGGTAACCATTTGTTGAAGCTGCAGTCGACTGCATTATGTGTGATGTGGAGTGCCATGGTTTCGTTGATGTGGGTGATCGAATGGAGCTCGTGAAGAAGCTGCAATCACTGCGATTGAACTCAAAAGATTAAAACACTTGTGACTGCTTTGCCTTGTTGGGGGAAGGAGTTACAGGAATTGAAGCTGATGGCCAGGAGCAGAATAGAGGCTCGAATAAGGGTTTGGTGGTTAGAGGCTGTGATGGAATCGGAGACGGAAAGATGGGTTTGCTTCACAGTCGGATTCCAGGGGAGATTGAAGTGGTTGTTGTTCAAGAATGATGTTGGTTGAAATCAAGATAGTGACTCTGAGATGCACAGATGGGAGTTGTTTGCGATTGAAATTACAAGGAGTTGTGAGAATGCGGCGCTGTTGCAGACGGAGATGGATAAGGCTTGAGCTCAGATTGCAGGGTTGCCAGACAGATTGGAGGAATTTATGGTGATGCTGGTAAGAAGGCAGAACTGATGCTGCAAGACTCAGGAACTTATGGGTTTGGGGTCGATCTGCGCTGGTGCTGGTTGCGACTTGAGTTTAGTAGCTGCCAGAGATGTGCACATGAGCTGGAGTATTAGGCTTGTGAAGTTGCAGCTGAAGTTATGGGTCTGGTGTTAATTGAAACATAAATGGAGTGATGAATGAGCTGGTATTGCAGGAAAGAATGGGCTGTAGCTGCAGGTGGTATAAAGAAATGTGGAGCAGATATTGGTGATTTGCAGTTGAGCATAGAAAATGTGCAACTGGTGCAACTAGAGATGCAGATATAGTGATTGTGAATGGGATTTGGTGATTGCAGTTGCAATTACAGATAATAGTACAAGATGGTTGTGAATTGCAATGCAGGGAAGTTGGTTGGTACTTTGGAGCCATTTGTATATCTTTGAAATTGCAATGGAGATTATGTGTGCGGCTGCAGAGAATGGTGATGACACTGGATTGCAGTTAGGCGTTGCAAGTGACAATGGGTTTTGACTAAGCAGTGGAAGATTGGTTCTGGTGGTCTGTGAAGAATGTAGATGCAGATGCTGTACAAGATGAAGGCTAGGACAACAGTCATGTAAGATCCAGTGATGATGAGCTTGGTGGTACTACAGTGTAATGGTGGGAGGATGGAGCTGAGCTGAATTGCAGGGCTGTTCTAAGTGAAGCTGAAATGGGGTGCAATTGGAGCTAAGATGGAAACAAAATAGTGAAGCAGCTGGTTATTGAGATGAATGGCAGTTGGTTTTGGCAATGCAATGAACTGAATTGCAGGTAATGCCGTAATGAAATCGAGTCGAATGAGCATTGGCGATAGTGAACTCATGGAGGAAAGACAGATAGAGAAGCTGGTGAAGATGGTGGTTGAGCTGATGAGGTCTTAGTGCTGCGCCATTGCAGACATGATTTGGAATTGTGTTGCAGGTATGGAGTCTGGGCATGATGGTGATGGAGGGTGGAATTGAATCTGCAGGTGAGTGTTGAGATAGCATCTAAAATTGTACGACACAGTGATGCTGGTGGTAGAGCTGGATGAATTTGCAGCTGCAGGATTGAAGCTGGATGGCACTGAATGCAAGAAAGTGCAGGTGAACTAAGATGATTGTCATGGTTTGGTGTACAGAGTTGTTGAGGCAGTAGTGCAGTGGTGCTGACTGAGGTGGCGAACACGCGAGTGAACTTGAACTGCGGATGGTGTTGGTTATACTGAGATGGTGGATCGAGTGTTGTTGCCATGGGATTGAGGTGCAGCCGAGAAAGAACCAGGTGAATGGAGGCAGTGACAGATTCTGCAACCAAAAATGCAGTGACAGTGCGAAAAGTGAGCAAGAATGACGAGCCGGTAGTACTAGTTCCGGTTGTCGGATTTTGGAACTGAAAGTGGGGATCTTAATGTTTCACTGAATCAGGAAGGGGGTTCGAGTCAGATGCAAGAGTCGACGGTCGGATATATGAGCTACGAGTCGCGCTTTTGGACACGTTTTCGCAAGAACAAGGAATTGACTTAGATGGTTTTTGTGAATTTATGAACATAGAGAAGGAGAGATGAGTTGCAGGAAGTACATATTTGCCTTGTGACAGTTTCAGTAGCCGGAGGCAAGTTCAGGTGGTCGGAGACAAATTTTCCGGTGACAAATTCCGGCGACCGACGACCAATTTCCGGCGATGACGTCATCAATTCTGGCGGACTATTTTGGGCAGAGATTTTCACACGGGTATTTTTCACATATGGGCTTGGTGGACGAATTGGAGTTGGGTTTTGAGAAGATTTGACCTACTTTTGGAAAGAGTATCCTTTTGGGGAGTAGCATATAAATAGAAAACTTTTTCTCTAAACCTATATATATCTCCATTAGGGAGACTTCTACTAGTTTTCTAGGGTTTCACATGATAGGTTCTTCTAAACTCTTTATGATGATTTCCAAAAACACAAGTAACTAAGTTTTTATTATTGGTTGAAGATGTAGTTGGATTTTGCAACCAAGTTATGATTTTTATGAAGTAGTTTTCTCTCAAATTCATTGTTCACTTTCTACGAGTTATAATAATTGCATGATTGATGTATTGCAATATGATTGAATGTTTGTTTAGTTAAGTCTAGAATTGATTGAACTCACATCCATATCTATAGCTATTTTAGGGTTTTCATCGAGCGATAACCTTGAATACGAGTAGCATGATATGATTCTAGGTTGTAGTGATACATCCTTGTAATCATATGTAGAAATTGACCTTTGTTCGAATTGTTTGCGCAATGTATTACAATTGCATTGATTAGCCTATTTCTGAAACTTAATGCTCATAGGAATTGAACTTAATTAGCGCAAGGCAATTAGCGCAAGGCGTTAGGTTATTCTTTAGGTAGAATTCACATACGCAGCTCTAATGTGTGTGTTGATGACTTAAGAAATTTACAGAGTATTCTTGCAATAAGGTATTCTATGGCTTTTGATGATAGCGAGATTAAATACGAATTCTATTCATATATTCATAAACTTGTTTACAATTGAAGATGAAACCTTTATCCAATATTTTCACATCTTGATTTGCGTGTTTACTTTTATTTGTTTTGCTTTTATTTTATTTTAGTATATAAAAATCAGCAAACCCCTGGTGTTTTATATAGGAAACCGAAACAATTTGACAACCTAGACCTCTCTGTGGGAACGATCCTTTCTTGCCCTTGCTTCATTATTTATTTTGAGTAGTAAGAAAGTGTAATTATATTTGTGTCGGTGACAACCGGTCAAATTTTGGCATTGCGAGGAGGCAGCGGTTGTTAATTGTTTTTGGTTTCTTATTTTTGTTTTTTTTTTTAGTTTTGTTTTAATTTTTCTTATTCTTTGGTTCTTAATCGAGTTTTGAGAATCTCGTTTCAGGTACCAATTCTATGGACGGAGCATATTGGAACAATCAATACGGCTTTCAACCTCAACAATATGACAACTATCACCCTTACGTGGAGTATAATCAAAACCAATCCTTTGGTTATGGTCCATACTCCACGTACCCTTTTAGTTGTTCTCATACATTCCAACCTTCTTATGGTGGGTATGTAAGTGAGCAACCACAAAGAGGGGATGATACTTGTGCTCCTATTCATATTTCTTCTAGTTTGGTAGATGAAATGCAACAATTTATGGACAGCATGGAGTCAATTCATGGACAACCAAGCGTGGAACCAATTTCACCGACCGAATGTGCTCATAGTATGTTTGGTCCAATTTCTGATCGTAGTTATGATCATTCACCCATTCAAATGGAAGATAATTGGCCTAACAATACTGAAGTAAGTAATTCTACTTTTGCCTTGTCGAATGAGCTTTACAAACAAATGGAACACTATATTCAGAATTTGGATGGATCACTCCAAGAGCTTCAAAGAGGTGTTTCCGACGTAAGAAATGGCATTGATGAATACATAGAGGAAATGAATAATTATGTTGAAAAAGGCGAACCTTTGGGGACTTTCGTTGATATTTGTGTAGTTAACTCAACTCTTGATCGTAATAATGATCATTCACCTATTCAAAAGGATGAGTTGGAGATTAGCAACACTAAATTCAGCGAGAACCAATCTTATGTTAACTATGATAGTGACGGTGATTATGATACATTGCTTGAACCAACTCATGGTGACATCCCCGAGGAGTGTACAATGGAGTCTTTTTGGGATCAAGATGAAGACGAAGAGGATTATGATGACACTTGTGTAGATTACTCAAGCATTGATCTTAATAATGATCAAGAGCCTATTCAAAGGGTGGAGCTTGAGGATGATGCATTTCGAGTGTTCTAAAAAGTTTCTTATAATAAATTTTGGATCCGCAAAAGAGTGTGTGCCTTACAATAAAAAGGAGTGTGTTGAGAATGAGACTGTTATGACCACTATTGTGGAAGACCCAATTGAGCTTGCAAATGATTATAATGATGATGTTTATGTCGAGACTTTGGTTAAGGCAGAAACGGACGAAGAATAGTTGCAAGGTTTGATAGAGGACCACGATATACAAGAGGTAAATAATTCACTTGAGTTTTTCAAGGATGAAGAGGATTCCGTAATACAAGAGATTATGCATGGTTTGTCTAACCCTTTGCCTATTGTTTCTTCTCCTTTACCTCTTATTGGTTTGAATGTATGCGCTTCGAGAATATTGTTGAATGACTTTGTTTCTCGTTTTCCGCCATTAGAGATACTTGATTCTCATACTATGCAGGTTTTGGAACAAGAAACCGTGGAAGTACCCGACTTCTATATTCTTTATACACTCCCAAGTGTGGACAAGAATAAGCTTGGGGGAAGCTTTTATCGGTTCATAACTTCACTTTTGCTTTATTGTACTAATGTTTGTGTGAAGCTAGTGTTTGCAAGACAGGTCCTATGGAAGGATCCTCAACTTTTCAGATTATTGGTATATGGACGATAACAAAAGAGTGGTGACGACTTTAAACCAAGCGCTAAATGGGAGGCAACCCATAGGTTTTGTATCTTAAACCCTTGTATTTATTTATTTTTATAGTTTTCATATCATATTTGCATCCCCATGTTTAATTTCATTGAATAGGAATCTATCTTATAAGAGAATTATGACGAATACCTTTTCGTCGGAAAAATTCAGACCGCACGTAGTTCAGTCCAGAGACCATAGCTATGTCAGACCGTTTATCGAAACACTGTGCCCTTTTGACACTTTGTAGAAAACACGTAGATGAACAACTTTTGTGAAATGGAGTTTTTTCCAAATTCCTTACCAATTTGTACAGTTTTTGCGTTTTATCTGTTGTTACGTCAGAATTCAGAATTTTCCGTTTTACACATTGAGGACAATGTGAAGTTTAAGTGTGGGGGAGTCTTTTGCATATAGAGTTTTTAGCCTTTTTGAGTCAAAATTTTCAATTTTTTTTTTTTGTATATATTTGAATAAAACTCCAACTTGTAGTTAGTTTAGAGTCACATTGTATACATGTTGCTAATATTACATCGAGAATCTCATACTAGTGACTGAACTTAGAGATGACAGAGAACATGATCAGGTTTCTTAATTGTATGAGAGTTAAAGTTGGATTTAACCATGCCAGTGGCAAATAAGGTGCAGACTGAATTCGGTATTAGAGTAGTGATCCCCTATAGTGGAGACTACCCATGTTACATAATGTGAGGCACCGACCTTCAATTCTTTATACCTGTCTAAATATGTGCTTTTAGAGTGTGTGTCACCGTACGTAAATTCCGGGCAGAATGGTGAGCTGCCCAAACTCCCACCATAGAAGCACTATTTTGATCTCTTGAGTGCTATTTTTATCAACCATGATGGTGACATCGAATTGCTAACTTACATACCACTTGTAATCTTGTTCGCAGTTAGCACCATCCACCTTATCTCTCTCTACACCAACAGGTCCATAGAAACACCATCATCATCAACAAGAGGAGCATCACAAATTTGAAGGAAAGTTGAACACGTTCAAGGTTTACAAGCAACAAAACAAGGAGCAGAATTTTTATAAGTTGAAGACTATTGTACAAGAGCGAAAATTATCAAAGATGAGAGTTCGAGAAGTTTATGATATCAAGACATATAAGTTGTGAAGAATCAAGCGGTAAAGTACTCACACTATGGCCTTTGTACTTACGTTTTTATTTGTTTTATTTGTATTTTATTTTTCTCTTGTCTCAAAAAAAAAATTAAAAAAAAAACGAAAATTAGAAAATTAGAAAAAAAAAATGAAAAAAAAAAAAAAGACAAGAGGAAATTTTTAGGTTTGTTAATAGTTTTTATTATTTTGTTTTGTTTTATTTCTTATTTCAAAAAAAAAAAAAAAAAAAAGAAAACGAAAATTAGAAAAGAAAGGAAAAAAAATATATATTAAATTTAGGGTTTGTATAGTTCGTTTTTAGTTTTGTTCTTTCAATAAAGCCAAAGGAAAGAAGGAATATCTATAATGAAGTTTCAAGCAACAAGGAATTTTAGAGGAAAGAATCACATTGTCGAGATTCTACGAAGTTCAAGAGTTATCATCAAGAGTTGAAGACCGAAGACGAAGATGAAGACACCGATTGAATACCGAAGACGTTTCTATGGATGCTGTGAGAGTGGTGCTAGCTGCACGCCGAACGGATAACGAGGTAAGTAAGCATATTCTCACCTTCGTTAAATGGTTGATTTCCTTTCGAAGAGATCGTCAGAAAAATGGGTTTTCAAAATTTTATAAAAGATGTGGGTTTTCAAAATATTCGGAGGGTTTTTACCTTCCTACCATTCAACATGTCGCAGGATTCTCTCTTCATTCCTACCTGGACACATGTGTGACCCATAAAAAGCTGTTATTGAGAGCAACTTCATAAAACCCTTTCTTGTGAGGCAGAGTCGAGACTTTCGATCACTCCGAACCCAAATTTTTGTCGAGAAGGGATGGTTATTTCTTTCTCAACTTTTAAGAATGAGATTGTGTTCATTTATTTGTCTAACTTCTTATGACTAATGTGCAGAATCTCTATGTCTTCTTAGCGCGTTGGATGCTATCATTACGGAGAACTAGTAAGTTGGTAAAGTAGGTTTTGTGGGTATATCTCTAGTAAACCCTCACGAGACTATAACTCGTCCACTAGGGACACCTAGAGGTTTAAAGGCTTGTAATTTATGCTAAAAGTGACCGTAGCCTCGACGACACGGAGTTGTATGTATCTTTTTGGAATTGTTTTGTTTGATTTTCTCAAGGACTAGCAAAGTCTAAGTGTGGGGGAATTTGATAGGTGTAGAATACACCGTATTTACTATCTAGAGTTATGCTTTCTTTGCTATTTTTCGTGTGAATTATGTACCTTATGTGTGATTTTGAGTTTTATAGGTGTTTTGGAGCCATTAAAGCAAAAAGAAGTGGAACTCGCTGGAATCTTGGATTTCTTCTCGTCATGTTGAAGAGAGCGAAAAGTCGAAGCTATCTGCGAAAGAATGAGGCCATTCCGACATCAATTGAGAGAGTTATGAGCAAAAGGAATGATTAAGCTTGTCGGTTCTCTAAAACTGACAATACAAGAAGAGGCACTCAAATGGTGGCCCTTATAAAATAATGCTAGGTGTCTATAGTAATTGCATTCATTACAGCCCCAAAACCTCTTCTCATTATTGTGTCTTTGTCTGAAATTGAGAAACGGGAGGAAAAAGAGGCGTTGTTAAGAGATTAATTCAGAGATCCAGGAAGTTCGATCGGAGAAGATGGAAGCAGTGATGAATAGATTCAAGCTGCTACTGTTAAATAGATGAAGGTAGAATTAGGGTTATCTGAAATCAGAGTCAGGTCAGTTTTGAGTTCGAGTTAGAAAGGAGAATCGGATCTCATGGTGATTAGGGGTCATTAACAGAAGAAATGAGAGGAACCCAAAGTCGTGAAAAAAGAAGTAGCTGTGTTTCTCTGCCAGTACTTGCTGGTTGCTTTATATGAAGTGCCATTAATTGTGTTGGCTAGAAGGAGCAGCTGCTGCCTTCGGTTTGTGCTGATGATAAAGATCGATGAAGTCTTTAGAGCTCTGAATGGTTGATGGGTTTGTGCTAGAATGTTGCAGGGAAGGAGCAGTGAGCTTTAGAGTCACCCAGCAAGCTTAAAACGGAGTTACCAGTATCTGGCACATAATGTGCTTGTAAAAAGGCCTGAGTGACCAGTCTCTCCATTGTTGCTGCTCTAGCCATGGGTGTTGTGTATGGTGACCATTTGTTGAAGCTGCAGTCGACTGCATTATGTGTGATGTGGAGTGCCATGGTTTTGTGGATGTGGGTGATCGAATGGAGCTCGTGAAGGAGCTGCAATCACTGCGATTGAACTCAAAAGATTAAAACACTGTGACTGCTTTGCCTTGTTGGGGGAAGGAGTTACAGGAATTGAAGCTGATGTCCAGGAGCAGAATAGAGGCTCGAATAAGGGTTTGGTGGTTAGAGGCTGTGATGGAATCGGAGACGGAAAGATGGGTTTGCTTCACAGTCGGATTCCAGGGGAGATTGAAGTGGTTGTTGTTCAAGAATGATGTTGGTTGAAATCAAGATAGTGACTCTGAGATGCACAGATGGGAGTTGTTTGCGATTGAAATTAAAGGGAGTTGTGAGAATGCGGCGCTGTTGCAGACAGAGATGGATAAGGCTTGAGCTCAGATTGCAGGGTTGCCAGACAGATTGGAGGAATTTATGGTGATGTTGGTAAGAAGGCAGAACTGATGCTGCAAGACTCAGGAACTTATGGGGTTGGGTTCGAGCTGCGCTGGTGCTGGTTGCGACTTAAGTTTAGTAGCTGCCAGAGATGTGCACATGAGCTGGAGTATTAGGCTTGTGAAGTTGCAGCTGAAGTTATGGGTCTGGTGTTAATTGAAACATAAATGGAGTGATGAATGAGATGGTATTGCAGGAAAGAATGGGCTGTAGCTGCAGGTGGTATAAAGAAATGTGGAGCAGATATTGGTGATTTGCAGTTGAGCATAGAAAATGTGCAACTGGTGCAACTAGAGATGCAGATATAGTGACTGTGAATGGGATTTGGTGATTGCAGTTGCAATTACAGATAATAGTACAAGATGGCTGTGAATTGCAATGCAGGGAAGTTGGTTGGTGAAACTGGAGCCATTTGTATATCTTTGAAATTGCAATGGAGATTATGTGTGCGGCTGCAGAATGGTGATGACACTGGATTGCAGTTAGGCGTTGCAAGTGACAATGGGTTTCGACTAAGCAGTGGAAGATTGGTTCTGGTGGTCTGTGAAGAATGTAGATGCAGATGCTGTACAAGATGAAGGCTAGGACAACAGTCATGTAAGATCCAGTGATGATGAGCTTGGTGGTACTACGGTGTAATGGTGGGGGAGGATGGAGTGAGCAATTGCAGGGGTCATTCTAAGTGAAGCTGAAATGGGGTGCAATTGGAGCTAAGATGGAAACAAAATAGTGAAGCAGCTGGTTATTAAGATGAATGGCAGTTGGTTTTGGCAATGCAATGAACTGAATTGCAGGTAATGCCGCAATGAAATCGAGTCGAATGAGCATTGGCGATAGTGAACTCATGGAGGAAAGACAGATAGAGAAGCTGGTGAAGATGGTGGTTGAGCTGATGAGGTCTTAGTGCTGCGCCATTGCAGACAGGATTTGGAATTGTGTTGCAGGTATGGAGTCTGGGCATGATGGTGATGGAGGGTGGAATTGAATGCGGGTGAGTGTTGAGATAGCGGCTAAAATTGTACGACACGGTGATCTTTGGTGGTAGAGCTGGATGAATTTGCAGGCTGCAGGATTGATTTGGATGGCACTGAATGCAAGAAAGTGCAGGTGAACTGAGATGATTGTCATGGTTTGGTGTACAGAGTTGTTGAGGCAAGAGAGCGCAGATGGTCTTGACCGAGGTGGCGAACACGCGAGTGAACTTGAACTGCGGATGGTGTTGGTTATCCGAGATGGTGGATCGAGTGTTGTTGCCATGGGATTGAGGTGCGGCCGAGAAAGAACCAGTGAATGGAGGCAAGTGATGGATTCTCGCAACCAAAAATGCGTGACAGTGCGAAAAGTGAGCAAGAATGACGAGCCGGTAGTACTAGTTCCGGTTGTCGGATTTTGGAACTGAAAGTGGGGATCTTAATGTTTCACTGAATCAGGAAGGGGGTTCGAGTCAGATGCAAGAGTCGACGGTCGGATATATGAGCTACGAGTTGCGCTTTTGGACACGTTTCCGCAAGAACAAGGAATTGGCTTAGATGGTTTTTGTGAATTTATGAACATAGAGAAGGAGAGATGAGTTGCAGGAAGTACATATTTGCCTTGTGACAGTTTCAGTAGCCGGAGGCAAGTTCAGGTGGTCGGAGACAAATTTTCCGGTGACAAATTCCGGCGACCGGCGACCAATTTCCGGCAGACTATTTTGGGCAGAGATTTTCACACGGGTATTTTTCACATATGGGCTTGGTGGACGAATTGGAGTTGGGTTTTGAGAAGATTTGACCTACTTTTGGAAAGAGTATCCTTTTGGGGAGAAGCATATAAATAGAAAACTTTTTCTCTAAACCTATATATATCTCCATTAGGGAGACTTCTACTTGTTTTCTAGGGTTTCACATGATAGGTTCTTTTAAACTCTTTATGATGATTTCCAAAAACACAAGTAACTAAGTTTTTATTATTGGTTGAAGATGTAGTTGGATTTTGCAACCAAGTTATGATTTTTATGAAGTAGTTTTCTCTCAAAATCATTGTTCACTTTCTACGAGTTATAATAATTGCATGATTGATGTATTGCAATATGATTGAATGTTTGTTTAGTTAAGTCTAGAATTGATTGAACTCACATCCATATCTATATCTATTTTAGGGTTTTCATCGAGCGATAACCTTGAATACGAGTAGCATGATATGATTCTAGGTTGTAGTGATACATCCTTGTAATCATATGTAGAAATTGACCTTTGTTCGAATTGTTTGCGCAATGTATTACAATTGCATTGATTAGCCTATTTCTGAAACTTAATGCTCCTAGGAATTGAACTTAATTAGCGCAAGTCAATTAGCGCAAGGCGTTAGGTTATTCTTTAGGTAGAATTCACATACGCAGCTCTAATGTATGTGTTGATGACTTAAGAAATTTACGGAGTATTCTTGCAATAAGGTATTCTATGGCTTTTGATGATAGAGAGATTAAATACGAATTCTATTCATATATTCATAAACTTGTTTACAATTGAAGATGAAACCTTTATCCAATATTTTCACATCTTGATTTGCATGTTTACTTTTATTTGTTTTGCTTTTATTTTATTTTAGTATATAAAAATCAGCAAACCCCTGGTGTTTTATATAGGAAACCGAAATAATTTGACAACATAGACCTCTCTGTGGGAACGATCCTTTCTTGCCCTTGCTTCATTATATATTTTGAGTAGTAAGAAAGTGTAATTATATTTGTGTCGGCTGACAACCGGTCAATTATGCAACAATCAGAGTGGTTGGCATAAAAACTTAACTACGCCATGCAAACAAGGGTGGTTCCGGGCGACAAAGTGACTCATATTTTTCTTGCCCATCCTAGGATGGTGGATTTGGCTCAGTGTTTTTACCAGGTCTTGTTCATAGATTGCACCTCTAAGACCAACAAGTATAACATGCCGTTGTTAAACGTGGTTAGGCATACTTCGGATAAGCAATCATTCACCGTGGCATGGTGATTTATGGAAAAGGAAGAAATAGAGGACTATGTTTGGGTTTTGGAACAAGTTAGGTTGATTTACCGTGGCGAAGAGACACCGCGGGTTATATTTACGGATAGGGATTTTGCAGTAATGAGTGTCGTTCGTCAAGTTTTTCCACTTGCTCAACATTTACTTTGTACGTGGCACATCCAAATGAATATTTTTTATAATTTAAAGAATCATATCCAAAAGATCAAGCCTGCAAAGGGTAATCAACGTTCCAATGAGGAAGACCAGCGTCTAAGTAAACTTTCAAAAAAAGAGATAGCCGAAGAGAAAAGGAAAAATATGTTGAAGATGGTGATCTATGGGAGGATTTCTGCAAAGATTGGGACCATTTGGCTCATTCGAAGACCGAACTAAAGTACTATGCAAATCTTCAAAAGTTTATTGATGATTGGAGTACGGATCATAAGAAGGTTGTCGACTATTGCCTAGATACATGGTTGAATCCTTGGAAGGAGAAGTTTGTTTATGCATGGACCAATAAGTACAAGCACTACCAAAATGAGTCCACGAGTATTGCAGAGAAGTCCAATGGACGTTTGAAAAAAATTCTTCAAGAGAACAGTGGTGGGGTAGTTACGGTACAGGAAGCTATTCACGAGCACGCCGATGATGATCTTAGCAAGATAGTGACTCATATGGAGTATAGTAAGGACCGTTTTTTGAAGCAATACATGGAAGACAAAGAATTGCTACGTGGGGTTTCGTACCAAGTATCATGGTGGGCAATAAAGCATATGATGACTGAACTCTACAAATTTCGCGCGAAAGCTTCCAATGGAAAAGTGATTAAATGTAATTGTACAACTGAGACATGGCTTGGCCTCCCGTGTAAACATAAGCTCGGTGGGTACAAGGTGATCATTCCCATTGAAGATATCGATCCTTTTTGGAAGAAACTTTCATTCACCCCAAATCCCACAGGAGCCGCTGATGAAAAATTTGGAGACCTTGAGATTGGCAATCAATGAGAAATATCGAAAAATGAATTGTGCAGGAAGACAGATACTGGTTTCTAATTTGTTGTCGGCTGCCCGTAAGAGCTTGGGAGTAGAAGAAGAACCAATCAAATAAAAACCACCGGGTAGACCGACAACTAAAAAGTCATTTAGAGAAACTGTGAAAGCGGCAAAGAGTTGCAAAAGTGACATGTCACGTCATGAGTATGTCCAAGCGGAATATACGGAGTATGAGAACTCTTTCGTACCCAAGGCAAAGGGTCCGCCAAAAAAACAAGATTTGACCCAAAGTGAAATAGAAGTGAAACAGAAGTAAGACATG
Organism: Papaver armeniacum; assembly: GCA_023531295.1. Lineage (NCBI taxonomy): Eukaryota > Viridiplantae > Streptophyta > Magnoliopsida > Ranunculales > Papaveraceae > Papaver > Papaver armeniacum. Next base: position 94,967 of record JAJJWW010015110.1, read on the forward strand.
GATGTTGTAGACCATGTGGTCGGTACCCAGCAAATCCAAACGAGCGGAAGACCACATAAGAGGAATAAAAGGTAATCCGCGCACCCCTAGAGATTCCCAAGGAAGACCACATCGTGTTGCTTACATTTTGTATAAACAGTATACCGATCAACTTCCTCACGTCATATTGGATCACCTTTTATCCACCGACGACGTTGACGACGATGGAAATTATGGTTACCATGTTGCAACGGAACAATTAGGGCATTTCGACGAGGCCGACGAACTTAAGCTCACCCAAATCGAATATGCAAGAAAAACAATGGCAGAAAAACTAGTTCAGGACAAACAACTATATTTGAAAATGCTCATGGAAGGAGATCAAAAAGAGAGGGAATTGAAGTTTAGGGAGTTGGTTTCAAACGTGAAATGGAGGAAGGGGTCGAAGAAGGACGGTTATAAGTTTTGGATGCAAATGCCTTTTGGTGGCCAACTTTTGGCGGACACATTCACTTGTGTTGTAATTATATTCAGAAAAGGCTTCCCCGGAGCCTCTTGTATGTACATACCCTCAAAAACTAGGTGCGAGCCGGTGATAAATAAAAGAAGAATTGTAATGGCACATGTTAATGATAACCATTACATAGGCTTGAAGATTTCCGAAGAATGTCCTCTACCACGGGTGTATGGTGATTGGGGAGAGAACACCAAGGAGTGGACAAACCAGTATGAGTATGGAATGAACATTTGGAATGCTATGGACCCAACCCCGGTTTACTTAGACTTGGGCAATGAATTGAGAGAAGATGTTTATTCTTAACTATGCATTACATTTTGAAGCATACTTTTTGATAATGGTTGTATCTTGTACCCATATATTTGTATTTTGAAGAATGTTTAATGAATACAATGCATTTTATCTTGCGGCATACTCTTGTTTATCTACAGTCGTTATCCTAGTTGGATTAAAACACCAACGACCCTCATAGGTAATTTGAATTATGTTACAGAGTCGTCATCCATATATACATACACCTTAACGACTCTAACTGTAAAATTTGATAGTTTCCTGGATGTTTATACGCCTAAGAGGCGTCATCTGAATTATCATACACCTAAACGAATTTAATTGTACAAATTTGATGTTCTCCAGGATGTTTTTTTCAACTAAGAGTCGTCATCTATATTAACATACACCCTAACGACGCTTATGGTCTTAATGTTGTTCTTCTCCTGGATGTTTTTCCAACTAAGAGTCGTCATCCATATATACATATCCCTTAACGAATCTAACGTAAAAATTTGATGGTCTCCTGGATGTTTATATACTAAGAGTCGTGATCCCTATATACATACAAAGTAACGACTCTAGTTATACACCTGAGAGTCGTCATCATGATAACCAACGACTCTTTTTGTATACACTTTTTCCCAAAAAATAGCCGTTGGTAATTATTCTATATATAGAGGAACACATCCATGAGAAAATTCAATTGAAAACCACCTCACGAATTTTAGTTTTTAAATGGCAAAACCTTCATCAACTACCAATTCAGTTGATGATAACATACTTATAAGATGCAAGCGACCAACCAAATCAATATTGGCAATGGAAGAAGAAATACGCAAAAAAATCATGTGACCTACTAAAAAACCATACACTTTCACGCCATATCCTACGAAGGAAGAAGAAGAGTTGCGCGAGGCCAAAAAACGAGACGAAGAACAATCCCAACTCCAGGAAAGATTCCAGCAAGTAGAGGAAGAGACCGAATGGGTTAAAAATTATTACATCGTCAAGAATCTCCACGAAGAACATCAACATGATAGTATATTTTGGAGCCTAGTTGGTTCGGGTTCTTTCGTTACTAACAACAAGAAACTACGATATCCTTACTTGTCGTCCCACATTAGTCATAGGAAGATTCTTGTTATGAAATGGTGCACCAAGTACAACGAGTTTCTCGCGAGGCACAAAGGGGATAGGCGTGCTGCCCAGGCCGCATATACCAAATGGACAGGAGAGCCTTTTTATCACATCGAAGCCGCAATGCTAGTTGAATCTCGCACCAGAAACAGGTTAACATGTAATGTGTTCAAAGGAATTTCCACCTTCTAATTAATATTTAATATGCTACTATTCCAAGTTTCCTTTCAATCGAGATTCAATTTATTTTAATAAACATTCGTTATCTCTGTTTATTAATTCAGTGACGATTATACCTTAAGTCGTCATATAATTAATTTTTCAACAACCTGCTCTTGAGTCGTCAACTTGTTTAATCACATAGATAACGACCCATGTTGTGAATTTAAAAAAAAACGACCGTTGGGATTTTCTTCTATATAATACCACCCCATCCTCTTGAGAAAGTAGCCCAAAACCATTCTTTTTTCCACCAAACTACGTAATCTTTCAATTGCAATGGCTGAATGGGAACCATATGAAGATTTGTGTCTCGTTAAATCGTTTGCTAATACCTTTCGTGAACGTCCAAATAAAATCTATTCAATGTTTTGGAAGAGAGTTAAGGAGTTCTTCTACGGGCGTACCGCGAATCCTAATAACCGCAAATGGAGAGACTTGGCATTTCGATTCAACTACATTAAAAGTGCAATGAGAGAGTATGTAAAAGTTAGAAATATGGTGTACGACCATCATCCACGAGCTCCTCTTAAGGAAAAAGTGAGTAATTTGTTAATATTTATACTTTTCTCATGCTTCAAAGTTACTAACATATAACATTCCTCGTTTAATTTTAGCTGGAACGTTTCAATGGGTTATGGACAATACGTAATGGGTAAACTAAGTTCATTCACCACAAAGAATATACAACGTTGTATCGTCGAGCGAGAAGGTTCATTGACGAAAATTTGATGTGTCAAATTCAAGAATACCCATATTAACTCTTATGTAATACAAGATTGATGGAATGTTATTTTCCTAATGGAATGTTAACTAGAATCACAGAGTCGTTACTCTGCTATGTTATTAACATAACGACTCAATTATAAAACCATGTTGGTTATTCTCCTGGATGTTATTTTAACTAAGAGTCGTCATTATTGCCCATATAAAAGCAACGACTCTATATACCTAAAAGTGGTATTCTCTGGATTTAATACACATCTAAAGTCGTTGATCTGCTATATGATCAACCTAACGACTCTAGCCATAAAAAATATGGTTCATCTCCTGGATGTTTTGCTAACCCAGAGTCGTCATTGGTTTCCATATAATAAATAACGACTCTAGCCATAGAAGATATGGTTCATCTCCTGGATGTTTTTGCTAACCTAGAGTCGGCATTGGTTTCAATATAACCAATAACGTCTCTATCCACAAAAAAATATGTCATCACTGTGTTAATTTCTCTCTGGGTCGTTAGAATTCTATTTGAAACACTTAACGACTTTGTGTATCAGAACTAGGGTCGTTATTCTGCTATAAAACAAAGCTGACGACCCTCACTCTTTCACAGTGTATAATCTTGTCTGCATTAGAGTCCTACATTATTATAACAAACATACTGGTAAACATCCTTCTTAAAACCAAGTAGTTTCAACAAACCATCCAAACAAAACACATAAGTAGTTTCAACAAACACATAAGTTCAAGTCATAAAGTAAAATGAACATAAGTTCAAGTAGACGGTAACATCTCCTCACTCAAGACCACCATCTCGACCTCGACCTCCTCTTTACCTCCCTGGACGGGAAACTTTCCGGCTTTTCTTAGGAGGAGGACCCTGAGTATCACTGCCCCCTGGGGAACCACCATCTTCTCTAGTACCTTGTTCATCATGATGTTGGCTACTTTGCCCCTGTTCACCACGTTCTTGTGCTAGTTTGATACGTGTTTTCCGGGTCTTCTTACCTTCCTTAGCCATCTCAGCAAACATCTTCTTTTCATTGGGATTTTCAATGTGCATGCAGTAATCAGCGTACCGACGTTGCTTCGCAGGATCAAACACTTCCCCTTTGTCAGCCGAGCAACAAAAAGCCTTGACAAAATGCTTCATTCGTTCCCTCTATATGCATTCAAAAAACAATTCACATTAACTGACGTATATTTGTATGTAAATGAATAACACAATTACACAAATAAATACTCACCACTAGTTTAAGAATGGTAGTATCATCTCTACCGTCAGCTTGAGAAGCAGAGGTGGATGCTCTGTTGGTCCTCCTACCCGTATCACCCTACCATGGGAGAAGCCTTCGTACCTGTTGATGGTGGATTTTCATTTAAGGTTAAAATTGTAAAAGCCAGAAAACTATGCGCTGACATCTTGTAAAAGATAAAGCCATTAATAAGTGTTGGATACTCCCTAACTTAATTCACCTAGAATGGAGCATGTGGCAACAATCCCATTCTGTGAATACACGAAATTCATCCGAGGTTGGAGCATGTAGCAACAATCCCATATACCCTGTGAATTTCTAGCATTATTAATTAATGCGCAATCGGTCTTGTATTTCTGTACTCATTATCGGTGCGGCATGACGACCGAGTGTTGCTCTTACAAAGCAACACGAACCTTCAAGCATTATAATGAAACCATGTACGAAATACCCGTACAGGCTGACTCTCGGTGTGTTATACTAGCCCGATTGAGCCCCTCTCGGTGTGTTATACTAGCCCGATTGAGCATCCGGACCGACCAGTATCGATCCGGATATGATCACGATCATCCAACTCCACAAGCATGATTGGATGACCTGGATCAATTCCATCACCCCCAGCAAGGTATGGAATATCCACTGCCGAACCAACGCGGACCCCGCATGGCGGCCTCCCTCGAGCACTGGCCTAGCTTGCCAAAACGTCCAAACCATAGCAAGTATGGGCGGGAAACCTAAATTAGGGTTTGCGGCATATTACATGTGTCGCAAAACAGTCTCAACCATCCATCTTCGCAGGTATAGATGGAGGGTGTAGATGTAGATTCAAAGGGCCCGAGCATGTCAACACAATCACCGTGGCCCGCCTACATACCCCGACCAATCGGTCGGGACCAACCATGGTTGATTATCCCATTCGTACGCCGAATAAAGCATGGTCGCACGGCTTTGAAACCCAAAATTAGGGTTTTGAGCATCACGAGCGTCCATCTTCTCCGGCACGAATGGAGGGTCCAAGATTAGATTAGCGGTGTCCCGGTCATACCAAAGATGACCACCGTGGACCCATATATCCCCTCACTCGATCGGCCAAGGCATATCATGCCTGGTTAATCCAAGACGCGCGCCCAAACTAGCGCGGTCACACCTCCCAAATCGAAAACTGATCTCGACCGCTCAACTTCGCCGGACGATTTGGATGGCTCAGATCACGTTTTTATGGGATATTCAGGTATATGCGTGAACATCAGCCTACCACCTTCACACCAGACCGATCGGCCAAGACCGACCAAGAATGGTCATCTTGGAACGTGCGCCCGAAGTAGGCATGACGCGCGGCTTTTGCGGCACTGGTTTTCTGTCACAAATTGATCTCGACCACTCAACTTCACCGGACGAATTGAGTGGCCCAGATCATACTCTCATGAGGTAATGGGTATAGGCGCCTACACCGTCATGTTGTCAACACGCATATATGGTCGGCCTGGCCAAAGTCATATACCAAGCTTGGATTCGACCAGGCTGAAGAGGGATGCTTGCGCACCTCCTCTAGAAACCCTAATTTCATTAAGGGTCGCAGATGAGTGTCTCAAAGATCATCTCATCCGTCCAACTTCACCAGCTTAGTTATACAACCCTGGTCAGGAGTTAATTGGTCAGTGAGACGTCATGGTGATCACCACCCGTCACTTTACCACACCATGATGCAGCACCTGCATAAAATACACATGATACTTCACAAGTATCAAATTCCGAATAACGCCGTTATTCAATTCAAAGATTACATGCTACCTTTCGTGGATCCACGATTCACACATTCCGGACATCAATCATGTCACAAATCGGGGATACATCTTTGGGGTATTGGTCTGGCGGTTTACAGCATGCAGCGTGCAACGCGCCATCACAAGAACGTGTCAGGGAGTCATGGACGGTTAGAGATGACAGGAGAAGTGGGCAAGACTGGTCGTGTAACACCAACACACACCTCCACTAGTCCATCACTCCACTTCCTCCACTTCCCACGAGAGACGTGAATAAGGCTCAAATGACTTGTACAAATAGGTTCTCCTCCCTATTTTCAACACAGGAGAAAAACTACACAAGTCCAGATGAGACAGAAACCAAGTTCTAATACAAAACGTATTCAAACACCCAGAGCCTGCTTGCATCAATCGTAAGCCTGCTCACCTTTCTGTTACAAGTCATAAGCAAGCCAACACCTTCACAATCTCAACACCTTCTTTGTTTCCCTCCCTAAGATCAACCCCATCTCCTTCACTTTGTGACCGAAACAAGTCTGGAACGGTCATTTCTTGGTTTAGGCCGGACTTGCCTGATTGATTTCGAATCTACAAGCACTTACCGCGCAAAGTGCATTTGTTTAGGGTTTAGATTTATTCCTCATCCACACACCCCAAATTACCAAATTCGCAGGAGTAGTTTTCACCCATAAACAATTGGCGACCACAGCGGGAGGTTGATCTCTCGGTTGCAAAAAATTGAATTCTCAATTTTTCGGTTTTCATCTCACGATGTATCCTCACTCGGAGACCACAGGTGGTTCAGATATCATGGGAAGTGTAGCTAGAATGCTGGAGGATGTCTTGGAAAATCAAGCCGGTATCGCTAGAAGACAGAGCGAGACATTCCGCCTTTTGAATGATATAACAGCGCAATTACAAGAAGGGTCGGCAGGCATCTACTCAAATAAAGGCAAGAAATCTTTGGATCCTTAGTCAGAGTCACACCTTTATCAATGGAGATGCAGAAAGAGCGCATAATCACAGGGGACTCAGGAGAGACGAACAACATGGTCCAGCCGACAACGAAGACTCGAGGCAACTCCACATAGGAAAAGACTTGTCCGGGGTACCAAAACGTCTACCGGATAAAGAAATGGAGCATGCAGCTTACGAATCCCTGCTAGAAGATTTATATCTCAAGACCCTTGTCGAAGCCCGGAAGACTGTTCAATCCGCATTGACCTTTCAACTAAGTGAAGAAAGGCTTGAGGAAGGAGAGATCAATCAAGAAACACGTGAGTACAGAGGATGGGAACGTTCAATTAGATCACTCAGCAGTGATATTACAACACCTCCCATCACCAGAGCCAGAACAGCCGCAAATCCCGGCATCTCATCAAGTGTAACACCTCTGGTAGTCACCAGAGCAACAACTTCCACTCCTTCATCAGGACGAGGAGCCGGAGAGACGAGAGGAGGACCATTCCCCATTACCATTGCAGACTTGATGGAGAAGCAGGAAGTTCTTGCTAAGACTCAAAAGGATATGGCCGCAACTCAGAAAGAGGTACTCACTTTTCTTAAGACATTAACTGATTGATTGCCACAAGAGCCACGACAGCCCCTGGAGCAAAAAATGAACGCACTCTATGCACCGGAGAAGGTACTTCAGCGGCGCGGACCTCCATGGACCTGATCAAAGAAGCGACATCAGATATGAGCGGTCATGTCATGGAGACTCCTACACTGGGGACTGATCCTCACAACGATCCTCCTCAAGTCAATAGTTTCACTATGAACCAGAGGCCGGTGGATCGGGAAGCGGTTTCTCTAGTGGAAAGTTTATGCGAACTTTCACACCTCTCGAAGAATCAGTGCACGGAGACGTTTTGCTGCAATCAACCAGAGGAAGGTCACGACTGTGCCCTACATGTCACCGCACGCATCAAGGATTCGGAGTTCAAGACGACCCTTATCTACACAGGAGCGTCTTCATTACTCTCAAGACTCTCAGGACATCCAAGGTTCTCCCAGGCAAGGTCGTACGGAAGCCTACCACAATGACGGACTTCGAGGAAACCAAACCAAAGACATACGGGAGAAGCTCCACGGAAAGAATCAGGCAAGTTCGTTGTGTCCCACTCCTCACATGGGCGTCAATTCAGGAAGAAGACCGGCTTGCATCATTGAGGGCTAAAACCCACGATGCATCTTTGTTGACGAAGCATTCTTCTCCATCCTGTGAAGCCACGACCCACGTTCACACGAAGAGGGAACGAACTTTTGTAGCGAGTCGTGACCAGAAAGGGAAAACGGTATACCGACACTGCCATTATCAATTGGCAGGGGAGACTGCTACCCAGTCTCTCCACCCAATGGAATGCTACAACAGCAACGAACCACAAGAACAAGTGCTAGATGCTCCACAACAGCTGCAAGATGGCACCAACTCTACAACTGATGAGATTGAAATCGTTGAAGAATCTCCTAGGCCTATCTCCATCAGCTCAACCTTGTGTATGGATAAACGCACGAAGCTCGTGGAACTTTTCAAAGAGTACCAGGACATATTCGCTTGGAGATATGAAGAAATGTCGGATTTAGATGAAAATTGGTCACCCATCATCTACATGTCATACCTGGATCCAAGTCGGTTAAACAGTTGCAGTTAGGAAAATGGATAGGTCAGGTGCTGCATAGACTTCAGAGACTTGAACAGGTGTTGCTCCAAAAACGATCTTCCTCTACCTAACATCTACATGTTAGTAGATGCAACCAGCGGACACGGCATGTTCTCCTCCATGGATGGAGCGGCTACAACCAGATAAGGATGTACGAGCATGATGAAAGTAAGATAGCTTTTCGAACTCCTCTTAGAAATTTTTATTATACCATACTGCCATTTGGTTTAAAGAATACCGGTGCAACATATCAACGCTCTATGACGACAATCTTCCACTGGAGCCGATACCTCAAGGGAGCAGCCTCAAGAAGATAACGATGTCCACGCGCCATATCGAGCAAGATCCGGGCATGTCACTCTATCAGACAGTGGTCGAACAAGATCCGGGCGAGTCACTTTATCAGACAGTGAAAGAAACAGGCCTGCCGGTAATGGAGAGCCTCATAATGTTTGTAGGGGCATATATCTCACCAACAGGCGATACAACCTTCACCTTCGTAGCGAGTTCCCCGAAGCAGAAGAGGAAAACCACCGAGATACAACATCCTGCGCATCCGTCAACTCCAACTCCGTACCACATGCACGACTCCCACGATGATGAAGCAATGTCCAAGATATTCCATATCTGGCTCGACAACAACCACTACGAACAAACCATGTAAACCATGCTTGGGGACTGAGGCTCGGCATGAAGTTCCTTCACCGTCAGACAAGGACTTCTTCAACACGAGAAAGATGGTGGTCAAGAATCATGGCATTCGCAAGGGTAAATCGAATCGAATAGGAAACCACTTAACGCTCCCTCCGGTGAAGCTGCTTCAATGGTCTATTCAAGAGTCGCCTCAATGCTCTCTCGGGACCCCCGTTCTTCGAATCCCGCTTTAACACTCTCTCCAAGATCCACCTCAACGTTCGCACTGAAGCCACTTTAACATCCTCTCGAGTCGTTTCAACACTCAAGCTACATCAATAATCCGCGCCCGGTCAAGTTATCTTTGATGTACTCATTGCTCAACATACGTCTCATCCATACTTCATGAGGACCCAGCGGAGCATGAAAAACCCTAAAGTCGATAGGAGGAGGGTTATCCTGTGGAACGGATATTTTCATATAGTTGAAATGGCGCGGTGGACAACTCATCATCAATGTTCGACATATCTTTGAAGCTGTCAACACCTCCTAACTTGGCACCAGCATTATCCCTAGAAGACATCTCAACAGGAGTTCTTTTCTTCATTCTACAATAAAAGACAGGAGTCAGTACTTGTATAAAAAAGCGTGATATGTGTAGTCACACACGACAAAACACACATTCACTTTGGAGTACACAAGGATGGTATTGGGTCCAAACACCGGTGTTGATCAAGTCACAAGTCCGGTGTTGATCAAGTCTCAAGACCGGTATTGATCAAGTCACAGGTATCACTCAAGTTTCAAGTCCGGTGTTTATCGAGTCACAGGTCCGGTATTGCTCAAGCTTCAAGTCCGGTATTGATCAAGTGACGAGTCCGGTATCACTCAAGTTTCAAGTCTGGTATTGGTCAAGCTTCAAGTCTGGTATTAATCAAGTCACAAGTCCGGTATTGCTCAAGCTTCAAGTCTGGTATTGATCAAGTCACAAGTCCGGTATTGCTCAAGTTTCAAGACCGGCGTTGGTCAAGGGCACGAGGTTGGTATAAAGGTGACATTCAATCAGGCATACACGATATGGGACCCACGTTCAATCAAGCATATATGGCGGGACCATATTTATTTTCACAACACGGTTCTCTTCTGTCATGGGAATCATGTTCACGAAATTCAAGCCCACGTTCGATCAAGCTGGCGCGGTAGCCCCACGAACGAAGCAGACGCAATGATTGGTCGATTAGGCATAACCCCACGATCAAGCGGGCGAGCGCAATAGCCCTCGACCTAATCAGGCATAACAAGGTCGATCTGGCAAGACCGACATTCAAACGAAGCAAGCACGGAGTGGGCCCTCGACCGAAGCAGACATAGCAAGGTCGATCGAAGCAGGCAAGACCGACAACATACTAGGGGAATGCTCTCCTAGATGCCTTTTGAACGTGACATACTCCAAGGACAGGATGACCCGTCTCTCCTGGTAACATCTAACTTTGTCTCAGAAGTTTTATCTTTAACTGTCACAATCTTATGCCTACCCCACAATAGTGTAACCATTGTGTGCTAGGCAGGGGACTTAATGTTGATGGTGGATTTTCATTTAAGGTTAAAATTGTAAAATCCAGAAAACTATGCGCTGACATCTTGTAAAAGATAAAGCCATTAATAAGTGTTGGATACTCCCTCACTTAATTCACCTAGAATGGAGCATGTGGCAACAATCCCATTATGTGAATACACGAAATTCATCCAGGTTGGAGCATGTAGAAACAATCCCATATACCCTGTGAATTTCTAGCATTATTAATTAATGCGCAATCAGCCTTGTATTTCCTGTACTCATTATCACTGCGGCATGACGACTGAGTGTTGATCTTACGAGCAACACGAACCTCCAAGCATTATAATGAAACCATGTACGAAATACCCGTACAGCTGACTCTCGGTGTGTTATACTAGCCCGATTGAGCCCCTCTCGGTGTGTTATACTAGCCCGATTGAGCATCCGGACTGACCGTATCAGTCCGGATATGATCACAGTCATCCAACTCCACAAGCATGATTGGATGACCCAGATCAATTCCATCACCCCCAAGCAGGTATGGAATATCCACTGTCGAACCAACGCGGACCCCGCATGGTCGGCCTCCCTCCAGAATTGGCCTAGCTTGCCAAAACGTCCAAACCATAACAGTATGGGCGGAAAACCCTAAATTAGGGTTTGCGGCATATTACATGTGTCGCAAAACAGTCTCAACCATCCATCTTCGCAGGTATAGATGGAGGGTGTAGATGTAGATTCAAAGGGCCCAGAGCATGTCAACACAATCACCGTGGGCCCGCCTACATACCCGACCAATCGGTCGGGACCAACCATGGTTGGTTATCCCGATTCAGACACGTCGAATAAAGCATGGTCGCACGGCTTTGAAACCCAAAATTAGGGTTTTGAGCATCACGAGCGTCCATCTTCTCCGGCACGAATGGAGGGTCCAAGATTAGATTAAGCAGGTCCAGTCATACCAGCATGACCACCGTGGACCCATATATCCCCTCACCCGATCGGCCAAGGCATATCATGTCTAATTGTTCCAAGACGCGCGCCCAAACTAGCGTGGTCACACCTCTCAAATCGCAAACTGATCTCGACCGCTCAACTTCGCCGGACGATTTGGATGGCTCAGATCACGTTTTTATGGGATATTCAGGTATAGGCGTGAACACCAGCCTACCACCTTCACACCAGACCGATCGGCCAAGACCAACCAAGAATGGTCATCATGGAACGTGCGCCAGAAGTAGGCATGACGCGCGGCTTTTGCGGCACTGGTTTTCTGTCACAAATTGATCTCGACCACTAAACTTCACCGGACGAATTGAGTGGCCCAGATCATACTATCGTGAGGTAATGGGTATAGGCGCCTACACCGTCATGCTGTCAACACGCATATATGGTCGGCCTGGCCAAAGTCATATCCCAAGCTTGGATTCGACCAGGCTGAATAGGGATGCTTGCGCACCTCCTCTAGAAACCCTAATTTCATTAAGGGTCGCAGATGAGTGTCTCAAAGATCATCTCATCCGTCCAACTTCACCAGCTTAGTTATACAACCCTGGTCAGGAGTTAATTGGTCAGTGAGACGTCATGGTGATCACCACCCGTCACTTTACCACACCATGATGCAGCACCTGCATAAAATACACATGATACTTCACAAGTATCAAATTCCTGAATAACGCCGTTATTCAATTCAGCATTACATGCTACCTTTCGTGGATCCACGATTCACACATTCCAGACATCAATCATGTCACAAACCGGGGATACATGCGGGGCATTGGTCTGGCGGTTTACATCGTGCAGCGTGCAACGCGCCATCACAAGAACGTGTCAGGGAGTCATGGACGGTTAGAGATGACAGGAGAAGTGGGCAAGACTGGTCGTGTAACACCAACACACACCTCCACTACTCCATCACTCCACTTCCTCTACTTCCCACGAGAGACGTGAATAAGGCTCAAATGACTTGTATAAATAGGTTCTTGATAGGTGTAGAATACACCTAATTTACTATCTAGTAGTTTATGCTTTCTTTGCTATTTTTCTTGTAAATTATGTATTTTACGCTTGTTTTGAGTTTTGTAGCTACTTTGGAGTCGCACAGAGGAAAAGAAGAAGAAATCATCAAAATTGAGCAAAAAGGGCAAACTTGTCATTTTATCAAGGGCGAAGACTATAGAGGTGTCCCTTATCCAAAAGAAGTGAGTGAGAATAGCACTTGGGGTGTACTTAGTGGGTGTTTGAATCTACCCATACCCTAAGCCCATCTACCCTAACCATACCCTAAGCCCATCTACCCTAACCATAACCTAAGCCCATCCATCTACACCTGCTCCACACCCGTACCCGGATCCACGGCCCGAAACCGGATCCAAACCTACTTCACCTTCACCCCAAACCGAGAATTTATTTCTCAATCATTATCACTTTTATTTTTGCCTGAAAGTGAGAGGGTTGCTGTCTGAAACAATGGTGAGATCGATCGAGAGAGAAAGATGAGGCTGGTTCAATGGAATCGATGAAATAGGGTCTTTGCTATTGAGAGAGAGCAGATTGAATTCAAAGAGATTACAGGAAAAGATGAAGGTGGTATTGAGATCAGGACAGAAGAGAAATAGATCGAATCGAGATTCACTGGGAGATAATGGTTGAATGAGTTCAAGAGAAGAAGGTGTTGCCGCTCGAACCAGAGAAGAAGGAGGATTGATTGATAGTTAATAGCTGCTGAGAAACCCAAGCAGGTTGATTTGAATCTGAAGCAGGAGAAATTGATAAAGAATTGAAGCTCAGGAAGGAGGAATCAGAGATGGGTTCTTGGGGTCGCTATTGAGAGAGAGCAGATGAGTGAACCTGGATGATGATTAGTTGCTGCTGCTGTAATCAAGAAGAACTTTGGTGAAGAAATTGGTAGAGTTTGAAAGTGGGTTTGATTCCAATTTAACTCAGTGAATTGAGAAGAAGGAGATGAAGATTGCAGGGAAGGAAATGGGTAGTGTTATGGAGTTGAACTGGGTTTAAGTGTTGCTGTGTTGGTTATGCTAGGATGGCAGGATGGATGTTGTTGGTTGATTGTTAATGAAGCTTGAAAGGCTAACAGGCAGAGGCTATGGTAGAGTGCTGCTCATGAATGGAGTTGTTGGTACAGGGCATGGTTAAGTTCTGTGTTGATGGCTACAATGGGTACAATGAGCTTAGACTGAGCAGATGGAACTGGAGTTGCGGAAGAAGCTCAACAGGGTTGAAGTAGGCAGTGAAGGCAACAGAAAAGCAGATCTGATGAAGGAATTGTGGTTTTGGCAGTTACAGCTTTGTAGTGAAGTGCATTGTTGTTGCCAGTGGGGATTTTGGGAAGTGCAGTGAAGTTGGTGCTGTGATGAGTCTTTGTGGCACTGTGAATGTGAATGTGAATGCCGGATCACAGGTGCAGGTGGACTGTGAAGGTGGTTTGAGCTGCAGGGTCCTGGTGGAGCTATAAGCAAATTGCAGTTTAGGTGGAATTCATGATGATGCAAAATTGAGCCGAGTCTAGCTGTTATTGTATGCCTCAGGTGTTGCTGCCAGGTTTGGACTTGAGATATTGCAGCTGAGCTAAGAGCAGAACTGCAAGTGCAATTGTTGCACAGGGAGATGGCAGTTGTGTAGAGCTGGAGGGTTAGAGCTTGAGCTCATATTGCAGGGAAGGATGGCAGCGCTGTTGATGGTGTTGGCCTGAGCTTGTGTGAACTGATGCTATAAAAACAACACAGGGAGTCGTGAGAATGCAGGTGTTGGAATTTTGTGTATGTGTTGCAGCTGTGAAGAAGCCAGGGCCAAGATGGCTGGAAGGAAAGTAATGATGCACAATGATAGTGCAGCTCAGGATTTGGCCTGTGCAAGAATTTGGCTTGGCAACTCAGCCTAGCTTGTTCTGACACAGCTGACCCAGAAACTGACTCGGTCTGACTCAATGACTCATCCTTTGACTGTTGACTAACGTTGACTGACGGTTGACTACTTTGACCGTTAGTCCTAACGGAAGACTGGACGGAATATTCCGTCGAATATTCTCTTAACGGAGAAATTTTCAGGCGACCGGCGGCGACGTTTTCCGGCCAAATTCCGGCCATAATCCCAGTTTTCCGGCGAGCAAAATTCTAGAACTTTCTATGGACCTCTCTCATGGGTGTGAAGACTTTGGCTAGGAATTGGATGGAGAATTGGACTCAAATTTGGAAAGAGAAGGTGAAGAGTTGAGAAAAGCTTGGAATTGGAAATTGAATTGCAAAAGGAAAAGGATTCTAATCCTTGAAAGATTTGGAGAATATTGAAGCCTATAAATAGAGAAGTTTTCTACAACTTCTACACACCTCTCTACACACACACACTTGTGTTTTTGCTTGCTTTTCTAAGATTTTTCTTTTTAATTACTTGTGTGAATTTGAAAATTCTTCTTTTAATAATTATTATTTGTGTGAATTTCAAAAACATGAGTAGCTAAATTTCTTATTGATTGAGGATGAATTCCTAGTTCTTAACATGATTTGAGTTTTTGTTTTCAAATTCTATCTTGAAGTTTTTCACATAATTATCGCTTGTTTTTACTAATAGGAGTGATCTTAAAGACACTCATGATTGATTGATAGATTGTTTGGGTGGCCAACTAAATTGATTTGTTAATTCGATCTAAAGCTAGTGAAAGTTAGGGGATAAGTAATCGTTCTTTGACTTTTTACATAAGTAGCAAACACGAGACCTTGCGGAGGGATTCCGTGGAGCAATTGTGTGTAGAAACAACGTTAGCAAGTAGACCTTGAGCTAAGAGTCTAACTACTAATATCAACCTAAGAAATTCACAAAACATAATGCATGAGCCAAGTTACATCTAGGTTGAGCTAATTCTAGGTGGCTAGGTGATTAGAATCCGGTAGTCGAGAACTTCCGTGTCCGGTGATATAAGGGATTTAGGGGTTTAGCACTGAGCTAGCTGCTTTACCTACGGTTGGTGATAATTTGTGACTAATAACAAGTAGAATAGAACATAACTTGATTCATTGTTTCGTAACGAAGAAGGATTCCTTGATCTTCTCTCTCTTATTGTTTTCATCTTTCAACTTTCGATTTTAATTACTTTGTTTATTTTTATTTTGCTTTTTACACCCCCTTTCGTGACAACTTTTACAACTAAGATCTCTTGCTCCTCGTGGGAACGAACTTGACTTCCATTATATTATTTTTAATTGAGTGGAAATTTTGAATTAATTTGATTGCACCTACGACACGCATCAAATTTTGGCGCCGTTGTCTTGGGAGCAACGGGCGATTTTTAGTTGTTTTTATTTTTATTCTTGCTTTGTTAGATTCTTTACCGTATCTAACTTAGTTTGTGAGAATCTTGTTTTGGTGTTATACCTTTGGTGAATGCTAAAGGGGGTAGACCGAGTCCAATACGTCTTCGATCCGGCACTCAATTAAAGGATTTCATTCGAGCGATTAACACTCCACTTCCTCCTTCTTCATCAAGTGATTTCAGTGATTCGGAAATAGAGGAAGAAGCGATGGCTGATCGTACACTCAAGGACCTAGCTTCTCACAAGCTTGACACACAACAATGGTGTATCCAAACTAACTCAACTTTTGAGATCAAGCCGGGGTTGATTAGAGAGTTACCAAAGTTCCATGGCATGGTGAATGAGGACCCAAACAAACATCTTATGGACTTCTATACCATAGTTATGGCCATGCTTCCACGAGGAATACCAATGCGGATGGAGCAATGTTGAAAGCTTTCCCGTTTTCTTTGGCGGGTAATGCTAAGGAATGGTTATATTATTTGCCTTCCGGAAGTATCACAACATGGAATGGGATGAAGAAACTTTTCCTCGAGAGATATTTTCCCGCATCCAAAGCTACTCAAATTCGCAAGGAGATTTGTGGATTGAAACAACAAGTGGGAGAATCATTGTATGAATGTTGGGAGCGATACAAGAGGTTGGTGGCAAGCTGTCCACACCATCAATTTAGTGACGTTATGATACTCCAATACTTCTATGAAGCTCTCCACTCAAGTGATAGGTCTCTTCTTGACGCCGCGGGTGGTGGTGCACTAATGAACAAGACTTTGACCGAAGCTAGAGAGTTGATTGAAAGTATGGCGGCAAACTCGCAACAATTCTACACAAGGGATGAACCAACGGTTAGGCGAGTGCATGAAGTTAGTGATTCGTCATCGCATCTTGATCAAAGGATGAGTAACATGGAGATTATGATTCAAAGGATGGCCGCGGTAATTATTCCGGATGATGAGACCGAACAAGTGAATGCTTTATATCCGAATCAAAGGCCAAGGTACGATCCATACTCCAATACCTATAATCCCGGGTGGAAGGATCATCCCAATTTTAGTTATGCAAACAAGCAAGCGGCGGCTCCAAATCCATATGCACAACAAGGTGGTTTTCAACAATCACGATTCCAACCTCAACAACAAGGTGGTTATCAACAATTCCAACCTCAAGTGAAAGAACAAGGATCTTCAATTGATGATAAGCTTAATGTCATGATGCAAGGTTTGCAAGGTCTTACTTCTATGTTCCAACAAAGCCAACAAAATCAACAAAAGACCGATTCGGCCATCAAGGACTTACAAAATCAAATGGGACAATTGGCGACCGATGTGAATTTATTGAAATCTCAAGCATCCACAAAACTTCCTTCACAACCATTTGTGAATCCAAGAGAGAATGTTAATGCGGTTACTTTAAGAAGTGGAAAGCAAGTGGAGGGTCCAAGTCATCATGAGGAAGTTAGTGAAGAGGTAGTCAATGACAAGGAGGAAACCGCACCAAAGGAGAATTCCACACCAAACGACCAATCCAAGGAACCGGTTTCTACTTTCACTACTCCACCTCCTTTTCCTAGTCGTTTTGCTAAATCCAAGAAAGAAGCTCAAGACAAGGCACTTATGGATATCTTCAAAAAGATTGAAATCAATATACCATTCATTGAGGCCATTAAGACAATTCCAAGGTATGCCAAGTTCATGAAGGAATTATGCATCAAGAAGGATAGGTTGCTTGATAATGAAATTACTAAAGTTGGCGAGAGTGCGTCGGCTATGCTATTGAAGAAGATGCCTACAAAGTGCACGGATCCCGGTGGTTTCACGGTGCCAATTACTATTGGTAAACAAAGGTTTGAACATGCTTTACTTGATTTGGGAGCTTCCATTAGTGTGATGTCGGCCGAAATATATGACTCCTTGAATCTTGGACCTTTGAAAGAGACAAGAGTTATTATCCAATTGGCAAACAAGTCTAACATATATCCAAAGGGGCTTGTAGAAGACGTGCTAGTGCAAGTAAATGAGCTTATTTTTCCGGTGGACTTCTTTGTGGTGGATATGGACAACAATGAGAACCGATCATCTACTTCTTTACTTCTTGGGAGGCCATTCATGAAGACCGCAAAGACGAAGATTGATGTTGATAAGGGTACACTCACTATGGAATTCGACAAGGAGATAATACACTTTAACATATTTGAAGCCATGCGCTACCCAAGTGATGTGCACTCCGTTTACTCCATTGATGTGGTTGATTCATTAGCGCAACAAATGGTGGAATTGAACCAAGAGGATGAACTTGATGTGGTATTGCAAAAGAGCATTGAATTGGACGTCCATGGCTTATCTAACTTGGATGTTGAAATCTCCAAGGAATTGGTGGAGATGTGTGGTGCTTTAGCGACATTGCAAGAAGCTAACAAGGGTGATGTTTCTTATATTTCTTTACCCGTGAATGATGAAATACTTGTACCATCTATTGTGAAGGCGCCCAAACTAGAATTGAAGCCGCTTAGGATCATTTGAAGTATGCTTTCTTGGGAGATGGAGATGAGCTTAGGTGATTATTTCTAAGAACCTCACAGGTACAAGAAGACCGTTTGCTTAGAGTCTTGAAAGAGCACAAAACGGCTATTGGGTGGACAATTGCGGACATCAAAGGTATTAGTCCATCCATGTGCATGCATAGGATTCTAATGGAAGAGAACGTGAAGCCGGTACGTGATGCTCAACGTCGGCTTAATCCTCCCATGATGGAGGTTGTGAAAAAAGAGATACTCAAATTGCTAAGTGTGGGGGTAATCTACCCAATTTCCGATAGCAAGTGGGTAAGTCCGGTTCAAGTGGTACCAAAGAAATCCGGAGTCACGGTTGTTCGAAATCAAGACGATGAACTTGTTCCTACAAGAGTTCAAACCGGTTGGAGAGTGTGCATTGATTATAGAAAGCTTAATTCCGCAACCGCAAGCAAGGATCACTTTCCCTTACCTTTCATTGATCAAATGTTGGAGCGGTTAGCGGGGCATTCTTATTATTGCTTTTTGGATGGTTATTCGGGATACAATCAAATTGTTATTGCACCGGAGGACCAAGAGAAGACCACTTTCACTTGTCCGTTTGGAACGTTTGCATATAGACGGATGCCGTTTGGCCTTTGCAATGCGCCCCAGCTACTTTTCAAAGATGCATGGTGAGTATATTCTCGGATTATGTGGAGCGCATCATCGAGGTATTTATGGATGACTTTAGTGTTTATGGCAATTCTTTTGATGGTTGTTTAAATAACCTTGAACTAATTCTTAAACGATGCATAGACACAAACCTTGTCCTTAATTGGGAGAAATGTCACTTTATGGTAAACCACGGCATAGTACTTGGTCACATTGTGTCCTCTCGAGGGCTCGAAGTGGACAAGTCAAAGATAGATTTAATAAGAAACTTACAATATCCCACTTCGGTGAGGGAGATCCGTTCTTTTCTTGGTCATGCGGGTTTCTATAGGCGGTTTATCAAGGATTTCTCCAAAATCTCCATGCCGATGTGCAAATTATTACAAAAGGAGGTACCTTTCGACTTCAACAAGGAATGTGAGGATGCTTTTGACAAATTAAAGGAGATGTTGACAAGTGCGCCGATTATCAAATCACCGGATTGGAATCTTCCATTTGAATTAATGTGTGATGCTAGTGATTATGCGGTTGGAGCCGTTTTGGGTCAAAGGGTGGACAAGTTGTCCCATGTTATCTATTATGCATCTAGGACCCTTAATGATGCACAAATCAATTATTCTACCACGGAAAAGGAGTTATTGGCTATAGTTTTTGCTTTGGAGAAATTTCGATCATATTTGGTGGGTACGAAGGTTATTGTGTATTCCGATCATGCCGCACTAAGACACTTAATAAAGAAGAAAGAAGCTAAGCCAAGATTAATTCGGTGGATCCTATTGTTACAAGAATTCGACATAGAAATTCGTGATAAGAGGGGTGTGGAGAATACCGTTGCGGATCATCTTAGTAGACTTGTGATGTCTCAAGAGGAACTTCCATTACATGACCGCTTTAGGACGAACAACTTTTCTCCATGGAAGAATCAACTCCTTGGTATGCGGATATAGTGAATTACTTGGTGACAAGGAAAGTACCTAGTACAATGTCCAATTTCCAAAAGATGAAACTTAAGAAGGTAGCTAAGCAATATGTGTGGGATGAACCATACTTATGGAAATATGGCGTGGATCAAATAATGCGAAGGTGCGTGCCTAATTCCGAATTTCAATCCGTTCTCTCCTTTTGCCACACTTTTGCATGTGGAGGCCACTTTGGATCTAAACGTACCGCTCTCAAAGTTCTCGAGAGTGGATTTTATTGGCCCACCTTGTTTGAAGATTCATATGTTTTTTGTAAATCGTGTGATAGATGTCAACGAACGGGCAATCTAGGTGCTCGAAATCAAATGCCACTCACACCAATTCTCACCGTTGAGATTTTTGATGTGTGGGGTATTGATTTTATGGGCCCTTTGTCAATTCGAATGGGAATTTTTATATACTTCTTGCCGTTGATTATGTTTGAAATGGGTGGAAGCTAGAGCCACCAAGACTAATGACTCTCAAGTTGTTTGTGATTTTGTAAGGGAAAACATTTTTAATAGGCATGGAACACCAAGAGTGGTGATAAGTGATGGAGGCTCACATTTCAAGAAGGCTTTCCACACTCTCCTCAAGAAGTACAACATAACACACAAAATTGGTACGCCTTATCATCCACAAACTAGTGGACAAGCGGAAATTTCAAATCGTGAGATTAAGTCC
This sequence comes from Papaver armeniacum, assembly GCA_023531295.1. Classification (NCBI taxonomy): domain Eukaryota; kingdom Viridiplantae; phylum Streptophyta; class Magnoliopsida; order Ranunculales; family Papaveraceae; genus Papaver; species Papaver armeniacum. The sequence continues at coordinate 115,821 of JAJJWW010015110.1, forward strand.
ATTCTTGAGAAAACGGTGAATACCACAAGGAAAGATTGGAGCTTTAAGCTCAACGATGCACTTTAGGCGTATATAACGGCGTATAAGACACCGATTGGTATGTCTCCATATAGGATGGTTTATGGCAAGGCTTGTCATCTTCGGTTGAACTTGAACATAAGGCTTATTGGGCGATAAAGAAATTCAACATGGAGTATGATGAAGCGGGAAACAAAGGAAGTTACAACTACATGAGTTAGAGGAGATACGCAATGATGCTTACGAGAGTGCCCGTATTTACAAGGAAAAGACCAAGCTTTTTCATGACAAGATGATTTCTCGTAAAAGTTTCATCGTGGGACAAAAAAGTCCTTTTATATCATTCTCGCCTTAAACTATTTCCTGGAAAGTTAAGGTCCCGTTGGATTGGACCATATGTTGTTACTAATGTTTTTCCTCATGGTGCAGTTGAAATTACTAGTCTTCGAGACAATTCGGTTTCCAAAGTCAACGGCCATAGGTTGAAGCCATACTATGAGAACATCGCTTATGTGAATTTGGATGAACTTTCATTTGGAGATGCACTCCCTCTGGAGGAGTAATGTGACGCAAGAGCTAAGTCGGGCCGTCGACTTTAAAACAAGCGCTTAATGGGAGGCAACCCATCGGTTTTGTATTTCTTATCCTTTTGCTTTTTGTTATTTCTTTTTCTTGTTTCTTATCATGTTAAAATCTCCCACCTTGACTTTACTAGGAGGATTCAATTACATTGAGGACAATGTAAGGTTTAAGTGTGGGGGAGTGGTTAAGCATGTTTTTAAACCAAAAATTACAAAAAAATGAAAAAAAAAAAATTGAAAAAAAAAAAAAAGTTTTACATAAAAATTCCAACTTTTAAAGATTTTAGAGTCACTAGCATACTTCTAGGTATGTTTACATAGAGTTTTTGACCGACATAATTGAACTTGGAAATGTTAGAGAACTACATTCGGATTTCTTGTTTGTTTGAGTGTTAAATAATGGATTTAATCATGCCGGTGATGCGAATTTGGTGCGAGGAGAAGTGCGTTATTAGAGTTGCTGATCAATCATTAGTGGAGACTACCCGTATTCATATCATGAGAGGCACCGACCAGAATTCTTCCATCTACTAAAGAGCTTCTTTTGAGTGTGTGTCACCGTAAGTTAATTCCGGGTAGAATGGTGAGCTACCCAACCTCCCACCAATAGAAGCACTACTCTATGATCTCTTGAGTGCTAATTTTGTCAATCATGAGGGTGACGTCCATAGATGAAAGCTTCCTTCTTGTAGTTCGATTTGCAGTTAGCACCATTCTCTCTCGCGACAACAACGGATCCATAGAAACACATTTATCATCAACAAGGAGCGACATCAAAATCTACAAGGAAAGTTGGAAAAGTTTAAGGTTTACAAGCAACGGAACGAGAAAAAGAGCAAATTTCATATTCAAGTAAAAGCAACATACAAAGAGCGGATTTTACATATATGTTGAAGACTTACAATACAATGAGGTAATTTTATATCCAAGTATGAAGACTTATTCATGAAAGCGAAAAAAAAATAAAAGGTGAAAATTTTTGAAGTTTATGATTTCAAGACGATACAAGTTGTGAAGAATCAAGCGGTAAAATACTTCTTCCACGGCCATGGTTTATTTTGTATTTAATTTCTCTTGATTATTTCAAAAAAAAAAAAAAAAAAAAAAAAAAAAAAAAAAAAAAAAAAGAAAAAAAAAAAAAAAAAAAACAAGAAAAACAAGAGAAATATTTTAATGAGCCGTGGGGAAGGAAAATTTATAAGGAAGTTTCAAGCGACAAGGATTTCAAGGTAAAAGAGTTATAAATTGTTAAGGATTTATGAAATTCAAGGGTTTATCATCAATAGTTGAAACCGAAGACGAAGATCAAGACGAGGAGCGGAAGACGTTTCTATTGGATGCCGTGAGAGTGGTGTTATCATAATTGGCGATCGGATGTGAAGGTGAGTAAGTAATCTCATCCTCGATAATATGGTTGATTTCCTTTCTTAGAGATCGTCAGAAAAATGGTTTTTCAAAATATTAAAAGATGTGGGTTTTTAAAAAAATTCGGAAGTTATCCTTCCCACCATTCAACGTGTTGCAGGAATTCTCTCTTCATTCCTACCTGCACACATGTGAGAACCATAAAAAGCTGTCTTTTTGAGTGCAATTATCATAAAATCCTATTTGGTGAGGCAGAAGTCGAGGCGAAATGCTTATTGATCGTTTCTCAAACACGCATTCTTTCATTATGGTGTGATTATTTCTCACTCAACATTTAAGAATGAGAATATGTTCCTTAGTATTTCTAACTTCTTATTACTAGCATGCAGAAATTCTATGTCCTCATAACTCTTTGGATGCTTGTGACGCTTGAACGCTTTGAAGTTGTGAGTTTTTAGTTTGATTTGCTCGAGGACTAGCAAAGTCTAAGTGTGGGGAATTTGATAGGTGTAGAATACACCTAATTTACTATCTAGTAGTTTATGCTTTCTTTGCTATTTTTCTTGTAAATTATGTATTTTACGCTTGTTTTGAGTTTTGTAGCTACTTTGGAGTCGCACAGAGGAAAAGAAGAAGAAATCATCAAAATTGAGCAAAAAGGGCAAACTTGTCATTTTATCAAGGGCGAAGACTATAGAGGTGTCCCTTATCCAAAAGAAGTGAGTGAGAATAGCACTTGGGGTGTACTTAGTGGGTGTTTGAATCTACCCATACCCTAAGCCCATCTACCCTAACCATACCCTAAGCCCATCTACCTAACCATAACCTAAGCCCATCCATCTACACTGCTCCACACCCGTACCGGATCCACGGCCGAACCGGATCCAAACCTACTTCACCTTCACCCCAAACCGAGAATTTATTTATCAATCATTATCACTTTTATTTTTGCCTGAAAGTGAGAGGGTTGCTGTCTGAAACAATGGTGAGATCGATCGAGAGAGAAAGATGAGGCTGGTTCAATGGAATCGATGAAATAGGGTCTTTGCTATTGAGAGAGAGCAGATTGAATTCAAAGAGATTACAGGAAAAGATGAAGGTGGTATTGAGATCAGGACAGAAGAGAAATAGATCGAATCGAGATTCACTGGGAGATAATGGTTGAATGAGTTCAAGAGAAGAAGGTGTTGCCGCTCGAACCAGAGAAGAAGGAGGATTGATTGATAGTTAATAGCTGCTGAGAAACCCAAGGCGGGGTTGATTTGAATCAAGCGGAGAAATTGATAAAGAATTGAAGCTCGGGAAGGAGGAATCGAGAGATGGGTTCTTGGGGTCGCTATTGAGAGAGAGCGGATGAGTGAACCCTGGATGATGATTAGTTCTTGTCTGCTTGTAATCAAGAAGAACTTTGGTGAAGAAATTGGTAGAGTTTGAAAGTGGGTTTGATTCCAATTTAACTCGGTGAATTGAGAAGAAGGAGATGAAGATTGCGGGGGAAGGAAATGGGTAGTGTTATGGAGTTGAACTGGGTTTAAGTGTTCTTTGTGTTGGTTATGCTAGGAGGATGGCGGGATGGATCTTTGTTGGTTGATTGTTAATGAAGCTTGAAAGGCTAACAGGCAGAGGCTATGGTAGAGTGCTGCTCATGAATGGAGTTGTTGGTACAGGGCATGGTTAAGTTCTGTGTTGATGGCTACAATGGGTACAATGAGCTTAGACTGAGCAGATGGAACTGGAGTTGCGGAAGAAGCTCAACAGGTTGAAGTAGCGGTGAAGGCAACGGGTGCGGATCGATGAAGGAATTGTGGTTTTAGCGATTCTGACTTTGTAGTGAAGTGCATTGTTGTTGCCGGTGGGGATTTTGGGAAGTGCGGTGAAGTTGGTGCTTTGTGATGAGTCTTTGTGGCACCGTGTGAATGTGAATGTGAATGCCGGATCACAAAGTGCGGGTGGGTGTGAAGGTGGTTTGAGCTGCGGGGTCTGGTGGAGCTATAAGCAAATTGCAGTTTAGGTGGAATTCATGATGATGCAAAATTGAGCCGAGTCTAGTTGTTATTGTATGCCTCGGTGTTCTTTGCTGAGTTTGGACTTGAGATATTGCGGGTGAGCTAAGAGCGAAGCGCAAGTGCAATTGTTGCACGAGGAGATGGCGGTTGTGTAGAGGCTGGAGGGTTAGAGCTTGAGCTCATATTGCGGGAAGGATGGGGGTATTGTTGATGGTGTTGGCTCGAGCTTGTGTGAACTGATGCTATAAAAACAACACAGGGAGTCGTGAGAATGCAGGTGTTGGAATTTTGTGTATGTGTTGCAGCTGTGAAGAAGCCAGGGCCAAGATGGCTGGAAGGAAAGTAATGATGCACAATGATAGTGCAGCTCAGGATTTGGCTCTGTGCAAGAATTTGGCTTGGCAACTCAGCCTAGCTTGTTCGACCACGGTGACCAATAAACTGACTCGGTCTGACTCAATGACTCATCCTTTGACTGTTGACTAACGTTGACTGACGGTTGACTACTTTGACCGTTAGTCCTAACGGAAGATCGGACGGAATATTCCGTCGAATATTCTCTTAACGGAGAAATTTTCAAAGGCGGCCGTGGCGGCGTTTTCGGCCAAATTAGGGCATAATCCCGATTTTCCGGCGAGCAAAATTCTAGAACTTTCTATGGACCTCTCTCATGGGTGTGAAGACTTTGGCTAGGAATTGGATGGAGAATTGGACTCAAATTTGGAAAGAGAAGGTGAAGAGTTGAGAAAAGCTTGGAATTGGAAATTGAATTGCAAAAGGAAAAGGATTCTAATCCTTGAAAGATTTGGAGAATATTGAAGCCTATAAATAGAGAAGTTTTCTACAACTTCTACACACCTCTCTACACACACACACTTGTGTTTTTGCTTGCTTTTCTAAGATTTTTCTTTTTAATTACTTGTGTGAATTTGAAAATTCTTCTTTTAATAATTATTATTTGTGTGAATTTCAAAAACATGAGTAGCTAAATTTCTTATTGATTGAGGATGAATTCCTAGTTCTTAACATGATTTGAGTTTTTTTTTTCAAATTCTATCTTGAAGTTTTTCACATAATTATCGCTTGTTTTTACTAATAGGAGTGATCTTAAAGACACTCATGATTGATTGATAGATTGTTTGGGTGGCCAACTAAATTGATTTGTTAATTCGATCTAAAGCTAGTGAAAGTTAGGGGATAAGTAATCGTTCTTTGACTTTTTACATAAGTAGCAAATACGAGACCTTGCGGAGGGATTCCGTGGAGCAATTGTGTGTAGAAACAACGTTAGCAAGTAGACCTTGAGCTAAGAGTCTAACTACTAATATCAACCTAAGAAATTCACAAAACATAATGCATGAGCCAAGTTACATCTAGGTTGAGCTAATTCTAGGTGGCTAGGTGATTAGAATCCGGTAGTCGAGAACTTAGTGTCAGGTGATATAAGGGATTTAGGGGTTTAGCACTGAGCTATTTGCTTTACCTACGGTTGGTGATAATTTGTGACTAATAACAAGTAGAATAGAACATAACTTGATTCATTGTTTCGTAACGAAGAAGGATTCCTTGATCTTCTCTCTCTTATTGTTTTCATCTTTCAACTTTCGATTTTAATTACTTTGTTTATTTTTATTTTGCTTTTTACACCCCCTTTCGTGACAACTTTTACAACTAAGATCTCTTGCTCCTCGTGGGAACGAACTTGACTTCCATTATATTATTTTTAATTGAGTGGAAATTTTGAATTAATTTGATTGCACCTACGACACGCATCAGTTCTCCTCCCTATTTTCAACACAGGAGAAAAACAACACAAGTCCAGATGAGACGAAACCAAGTTCTAATACAAAATGTATTCAAACACCCGAGCACTGCTTGCATCAATCGTAAGCACTGCTCACCTTTTCGTTACAAGTCATAAGCAAGCCAACACCTTCACAATCTCAACACCTTCTTTGTTTCCCTCCCTAAGATCAACCCCATCTCCTTCACTTTGTGACCGAAACAAGTCTGGAACGGTCATTTCTTGGTTTAGGCCGGACTTGCACAGATTGATTTCCGAATCTACAAGCACTCACCGCGCAGTGCATTTGTTTAGGGTTTAGATTCATTCCTCATCCACACACCCCAAATTACCAAATTCGGCAGGAGTAGTTTTCACCCATAAACAGTACCATTGATAGTAATCCGTTGTTGCCTCGTGACCTTCATGCATATGCACCAAATATGTGATGTCTACGAGGCTAGAGTGTCTATTATTCCAATGCTTGACATCGATTGCAGTTCATAAACCACTTTTATGTCATCCTTGTCAGCCTCGCATTTGTTCAACTTGTGCTTGAACGGAGGTACATAGTCTTCAGCGGGTGAATCTTGAATAAACCCAAGTTGACGCATGATTCTCATCGGATTGTACATTGATAACCGTTAGGGTGAAACAAAGGGCCATGGTAATACAAGACATCTTCCATTGCGCCAACTCTATCATCCTTGTACGAAGTAAAGATTACCTCTTCCGCCGTGATGTTGCCAAGCTTTTGACGCATTTCTATCAACACATCAGTTTGTTCCTTATCCTGAGAACCGGAGTACAACAAACAGGTTCCTGTTGGACTAACTGGGCTCCATTTTGGGTTGAGTTTCACATCTTCATTGTCTTTGAATAGTGACGGGAAATGATCATAAATCCACACCTATAACAACCAAAGTTCAAATTTTTAAAACAATCAAATAAACATAAAAATATCAAAGGAAAAAAAACATACTAAAAGAAGACAACTTTCATCAATCCAAATACGTGGATTAGATCCAAATTCCCATTAATTTGAGAAGTTCGTTCGCGAGATCCATGGGAAAGCTAACCATTCAGATGTGCAACTATGGCATTCCCCCAAGAGTACTTGTTCACATCTTCTAAGGGGTACAAAAGCTGAAGAAGGTTGGCGCTGACCCTGTTACCTTTCTTTGTTTGGGAAATACAACCGACGCAAGGACGTACAATAAATACGCATCCGCCGCATAACGACATTCCATATCAAAGAGACCTTCTTCTTTTTCCTTCTGTTCTGTACCAGCAAACATCTGCCTAATCTCCACAATTTTGAACTCTTTCTTCGGGTACTTAGTTCCCGCCACGAAAAGCCCATCAGTCTTCTCTTTATCCCAGCCAAACAAGTTCTTGGTCCACGTATAAATTTCATCCCAACTAGGCCTTCTCTTGAAATTATCACTGGTTGATTTACCTTGACCTGCACCCCTAATATCTGTTTCGCATCATCAGGAGTCAATGCCATCTCGCCAAAAGGAAGTTGGAATATGTCGACTTCAACGTAATACCTTTCACAGAATCTAGATACTGCAACCTTGGCATACGCAATCACAGAGTTCACAACGGCCTGGTACAAACCGGAGTTTTCAACATATTCTCTAACTCTTGCACATTCACCTTTTAGCGGCCACAAATCCATTTTCTTAAAAGAAGATTGGTGCCTGGAAAGACGTGCGGCATTCTTATGATCCTACAAAACATAAACAAATAAATATTTAAAAACATATTAGAAAGTTAATATCAACCAACTAATCAAATAGCAAGCAAATTTGGGATTCTTACGATTGTCTCATAGATGGTATGAGCCCACGATCCAGAATATCTAAATAGAACTTTGCCCCCATCTCTAGGTTCTCCTCTAGGTTTACCACTTCGAAGAGGGGACAACATCAAATGAGTAGCGGGAACGTGTCTTACGCTGGGTGCAATATCAGTTCCATCCTTCTTAACCCTATTTACCGGCTTCGGCTTTGCATTCTATTCTTCATGTTCTACATCTTGTTTACCATCATCCTCTTCATCATCCTTACCAGCAGCATCATCCCTTTCATCCTCTTCCTCCTCCTTATGACCACCATTATTACCTTCATCCCCTTCCTGCTCATCATCACCACCATTACCATCATCTGAATCATCACCATTACCATTATTGTCATCATCCTTATCACTGTCTTCTTCCTCTTCTTCTTCCTCACCTCGTACGAGAGGATCTTCTTGTATGTCACCTTCTTGTATCTCCTCTTCTTGGATTTCTTCTTCTTCACCACTACTGCTAGTGGAAATAACAGGAGAGTATGATTCTGATGAATCCGACAACTCATTACTTTTGTCTCTTGGTTCGGTGATATAAAATGATACCTCACTCGGCCTTTTACCGCGTAATGGACCGGCAAGTAAGTATTTATCGTGGCGGAGAGCTTTGGAAGGAGGAGTTATCGTCATTGGAACCTTGTCTTTGGTTCTGCATTTGGTTTCAAAATAAATAAAACAAAAAAAAAACCAATAAGACATCAAATTTATGGTTATCAGATCAAGTGTCGTCACTCAAATGATCTACAAAACAAACGATGTGACGACTCAAAGTTATATGATGACGACCCTTCAAAATAACAAAGGGTCGTCAAAAAAGTCAATAACGATCCTACGATTTGGGTTGACGACTCTAGGGCATAAAGTTAAGTGACGACTCTAGGGGACATGAGATGACGACACTATCATTTTTTGGAACAGAGGGCTGTTCGAGTTCCATCTAGAGTCGTTAAGAAATAAAAAAGGGTCGGCAAAAGAGAGTCGTCATCTGCAACCTAAAACATTAATGACTCTATTCTAGGGCAAAAAATGTAGAAGGAGCATAATTAGGGTCGTCATCTTCAACCTAATACACTAACGATTTTTCATATAATATACATGCAAATGAAAAGTCGTTAGGGGTTTCCATTTCGATAGTAACGACCTTTTATCTGAAACCGCTAAAGTTCAGTTACCAGACTGAATTTCACAATCAAAACACAACAAAAAATCGAATAGAAGGTGGGTTTAAGTTCACATACCTTCTAATTGGACCCATATCTTCTTTGGGTTTCGTTTTTTTGGGTTTGGGTGTTCTTCCCTCGACGACCTTGCCTTTGACGGTGTCAACGAGATTAGGAATTTGACGTTCTTTGCGAGCGGTCTGCTTTGTACGAGCCATGTTTGTAGAAGAAGTTAATCGTCGATTCACTTCTAACATCGACGATTAAACGATGAATCGGTTGAAGAAAAAAAAATCGAGGTGGAGTCGTTAATGGTGGTGGTGGAGAAGAGAAAGGGGAGGAGAGGAAGATGTAAAGATAAAAAGAAAACTGATTTTTAAGGTATATGAGATTGGGGGCCTAATTAAGGCATTTAATTAGGAGTTAACTGATTTTTAAGATTTGTGTTTAGTAAAGGGTAAAACAGTCTTTTCGGTATCGGATTAATACGCCCCTCAAAAAATTGGGGTGCAAATAAAAAGTTATGGCCCCCAATCAAACGAGGCAAAATAACCATTTTACTTTCACCATGAATAGTACTGCTCAAATTTTCTGGGGTACATTAATTATATACCCCTAGTTTTGACACCCAACAAATATACCCTTATACAACAATAAATATACCCATATCAATTAAAAACCTTATCCCTTTAAAAGTATATTACTTTAATACCCTCATTCATATAGTATATTTCTTTATTTCAAAATACAACAACAAAAAAAAATCTACCACTTCACCTACCATTCCACCACCACTAGCTCCACCAAATATCTATCACCACCACCACCAATATTCAACTACTATTCCACCACCGCCACCGCCACTGCCACCGCCAGTCCGTCGCCGCCACCCCCACCACCAGTCCGTCGCCACCACCAGTCCGTCGCCACCGCCACCACCACCACCAGTCCGTCGCCGCCGCCACCAGCACCAGTGGTATCAACAACCAAAGTTGATCCCAATTTTTTTTTTTTGAAAATAATAAGAAAAAAAAATATGGTGTCAACAACCGAAGTTAATCCCTAAGAACAAAATTCAGAAAATAAAAAAAATAATACAATAGGGTGTCAACAACCGAAGTTGATCCGCAAAACTAAAATCTGAAAATAAGAAGAAAAATAATATGTGTCAACAACTGAAGTTAACATCATAATATGGGGTCAACAACCAAAGTTGATCCCCAAAAAAAAAAATCTGAAAATAAGAAGAAAAATAATATCGTGTCAACAACCGAAGTTGATCCCAAAATCAAAAATAAGAAAATAAGAAAAAATCATAATATGGTTTCAACAACCGAAGTTGATCGCAATATATGGTGTCAACAACCGAAGTTGATCCCGAAAACAAAAATCAGAAAATAAGAAGAAAAAAGAACATGGTATCAACAACCAAAGTTGACATCATAATATGGCGTCAACGACTAAAGTTGATCCCAAAAACAAAAATCATAAGAAAAGACATGAAAAAAAAAGAGTTGATACCATAATCTTGTGTCAACAACGTAAGTTGACACCCAAATGTGGCATCAACAGTCCAGGTTGATACCAAAATCTACATACTCGAAATTCGAGTGAACCCAACGTGAATCGAACACGCATATTCTAACATGGAGTCAGGTGTGCTACCATTACACCACAGGTTCGTCTAATATAACTACTTAAATTTTTCTCTAGTCACGCTATTCAAGCAAAAGAAAGTACTGAGTTTCGTATAATTTTTCTCTAGTCACGGTATTCAAAGAAATGAAATTACTGAATTAATAAACGCATCAATAGAGAATACCGAAAAGAATGTGAAAGAGAGTCAACCAAAAAAGGTAGTAGTAGCCTAAACAAAAGCACCATGAGTACGATAATGACAAAACAACAAGACATATAGACAATGGATAACACATTGTATGAACAGGTGGAACGAAAACAATTAGATGAACCTACAAAAGCTGGATCAAAAATGTAGAGCTTCTTCACTTTATAAACAGCTGGAAGTAATGATAAACTTCAATAATTTCATGCTTACCCTGTCAGAAACTATAAAAGTGTTATAAGTAATATAGTAAAAACTTAAAAGGACTTAGTTTGCCGAACTTGTTATTGTAAAAATTATAGTACAAATGTTTATGCCATCGCCAAATCCGCCATCACTCTGTCATAGTGATATGTATTGCAGTAGTTTATCTACATCATTCTATCTGTAACACATTTAATAAACTAATGGCGTTCCAACGGCAAGCAAGAGGAAAATTCTTGGATTCTTTGCATTCTAATCCAACCATAAGTTTTTGCACATACAATTTAAACCAAGTGCCCCATGATTGCAGCAAGTAGAAAATAGTTATCCAAGCTTCAAACTACCATACTAACAGCATGGGAAGTTGTAAGGAATGCCATTATCATTGTGCTACAAATCATACATTATGGACAAGTAGCCTAGCCCGATTCTAGTTTTGAGATTTAGCTTATCAATGAATCATTCCGGTCGACGTATCTTATTAATTATTCAGCAAAGACTGATAAGATAGTTTATGGCATATTATCACTAACAAATATGCTAACTTGATTCAAAGAATAAACACAACATTTCCAATATTTTGTTACAACCAAAATTTGCCAAGCAAAAGTTTGTATTGGTGCTTGTAAAGGTACCCCTGTGCATATACAATCTACTAATATTCGTTTAAAAACCAAAACAAAAAATCATTATTTAAATTACACGTTTATATTCACCGTCAGCAGTTCAAGGTTAATGGGAGTTAAAGAAACTACACTTACATTGTCTAGTACATCTCTAGCATCCACACTAAACCTCGTGCAATGGGTGTAATATGATTAGTGTCAGAGTATCCAGCTTTCCCATTTCTTCCATGCATGTTACTGGGAAGCTGTGAAACGTTAAATATTGAGAAAGGGTTAGACCAAAACAAGAGAAAGTGCAAAATTTCCTAAAGTGAAATGATTCAGAGAAAGAAACCAGTATTGAAACACATAATAAGCAAGAAGAGATGAATGATTTGCAAGCATATAAGCAATCGATGGTTCAATTTATTAAATAAATCATCCAACTTCACAAAATTGAAAACCTAAAAATCATTTCCATGGATCTGAGCATCTGGTTCACTGATGAAGAGGAAGCTTTGGAAACACTTTCTTCAACAGTTTGTCACAGTTTCATCAAGCTCGCAACGGTTTCTTCAACCCTATCGCAACAGTTTCTTCAACCTTCGTAACAGATTCTTCAACCGTTGTAACGGTTTTTCTGAAACCCTAACTTTTTTTTCTTTGTTGATTTTTGCATGGAATTCGCGCATGATTCTTCCGCGCTTTTCTCAATGGCAAAACACGATTGTTTTACACGATTCCCCTTAGTCGGCGCCAAAAGATGTTGGTGCAAAAATGTTTACCCCAACACTCCTCGAGATGTGTGTAAGATGATTGAATCTTCGCCGTTGCTTTATTTCTCCCGAAATTGTAGATGAAACATAGAGGGGGTACCTGCAAAGACACTCCGATGCTTAAGTCAGAGAGAAATCTAGACAGGTTTTTTCAGAGGAGAAAAGGAATTATGATTGTGTACCTTTTGAGTTGGATTTCAGCCTCTATTTATAGGCAGAAAACAAATCTAATTGTTATGATTTGTAGTTATCTCAAATAACCACCAAGATTTACCTTTATCTTATGAGATTTGTAGTTATCTTGAATAACCACTTAGATTTGTACTTATCTTACCAATATTTGCATATATCCTGGAAGATTCATGTTTATCTTCATCATATTTGTACACATCTTGAAAGATCCATGTCTATCTTGTCAAGATTTGCATTTATCCAAGAAGATCTATATCTATCTTTATAGACCTGGATATATCTTGAGAGATTTAAATATATCTTCTCCAGATTCATAATTATCTCAAAAGATCTATATTTATCTCTTTGAGATTTGTATTTATCTTCAATGGTTTCCATAATAAACCATTGAGCCTCTTTAATAAGCCAATTTTGGTATCCTTAATAAACCACTGGGTTACCTTGATAACCCAGTCGGGCTTCTTTAATAAGTCATTTTTTGGTGTCCTTAATAAACCACTGGGTTACCTTGATAACCCATCCAGGTTTCTTTAATAATCCATTTCTGGTCTCCTTAATAAACCACTGGGTTACCTTGATAACCCAGCCGGGCTTCTTTAATAAGCCATTTTTGGTTTCCTTAATAAACCACTGGGTTACCTTGATAACCTAGCCGGGCTTCTTTAATAAGCCAATTTTGGTTTCCTTAATAAACCACTGGGTTACCTTGATAACTCAGCCGAGCTTCTTTAATAAGCCATTTTTTGTTTCCTTAATAAACCACTGGTTACCTTGATAACCCAGTCGGGCTTCTTTAATAAGCCATTGTTTGGTTTCCTTAATAAACCACTGGTTACCTTGATAACCCAGCCAGGCTTCTTTAATAAGACATTTTTGGTTGCGTGGCGCTTGTGTGCCCTGTACGTACATCATTTTATGATGGTACAAACAATAACCTTTTATTTATTTAAGTAAAAGTTACAACTCTTGGATAGGTGGTTCTAATCTTGTCATTGAATACACTATCTTGTAGAAAGCATGGGCAGGTGAGTTCCCAACTGATCATCGTCGGTGTCGTGCTTTAAATTTGATCTTTGACTGCCTGATTTTCCAGTTCATCTGCAACTGATTTGCCTCTCTCAGAGTATGTGTAAGCTTGTAGTTCGGAATGTCACGCATGAGTGATTCTTTTATCATATTTATAAGGTACCAAGGTTTTGGTTCTTGTGATTGTACGAGATCTACTAGTACCTTTGAATCGACTTCGAACCAAATCCTAGGCCATTGGTATTGAATAGCTATCTTTACCTCAAGCAGTAATCCCCATGTTTCCGCCTGAATTTATGTGGTTATCCCTATTGGTGTTGCCATATCTTTAACTATATTTCATTTATTGTCTCTGCATATGGCTCCTGCTTCCGTCGGTTTTGGGTTTTCTTTTATATCCATATTTATCTTTCTCCAGTTAATTTCTGGTGCAGTCCACCCTATGCAGATAGTTGAGGTATTAGTTCGTTTTTTTTTTGTTGTCCATACTTGTTGGGCCATTTTCCATAATTAGTGCAATGAATTATGTTCCCATAAATATTCCTAAGAAATTACAGTTATGATCTTGTAAGTTTTCCACGGTGTTTGTTGTTGCCACTTGTAAACTATTGCATTCCTCGCCACCCATATGTGTCGTGCCGTGAAACTAAATAACACCCTACTGGACTCTGATTGGGTGTTGTTTGGGATGTCTTGTATGTTTGTGGGGAACCTTTTATGCATTTGTGCTTACTGATGATGATGTTATCGTTGTTGTCCATGTCTTCCTCATAGCTGATTTTTTTGATTGTTGTTCGGACTTCTTGTTGGATGTCTGATGATAAACTACCATATTTTTCTTGAATTTTTGCATTAAAATATTAAGTACTTATCCATTTTCGATTATTTGTTGCATTTAGGACAAGTGTTTGTTATAGTGGTGTGTAGCTGGTGTAGCCTCTGAAACGTTGGTAGACCGTGGTTGGCGACTTTCCACAAGAAAAGTCTGATTTTTGGTGGACATTGTAGTTTCCAAATTGATTCGAGGTCCACAGGGTACTGATGTTAAATTTGGTTTGTTTGGGTGTTGGTTTTTGATGAGGTGAGATGGACGTAGCCGGATTTCGAATTTCCACTCTTTGAGGAGGGCTAAATCGTTTTGCCAGAAATTGGTTCCCTCGGTAGGTCGATATTTATGATGTTTTGAGCCATGTTAGTTGGTTAGGTATTGAAGATTAGGTTGTAGTTCCATGTATTTGATGGTTTTTCAATGAAGTGGTCCTCCTTGGTGTCTGGTGGAAGGTAATGGCTCATGGCTTGTTGGTGGTTTGGTGATGGGCGTGGGATCCAATTTTGGCTAATTAAAGTATTTTTTTATTCTTCAATCTGTGAGAAACATAACTCCTTCAAAACAATAGATAAGCTAGATAAACATTTCTATAAATGATTAGTTGATGATTGAGGCTTAGCACATGTATTTTTTCCATCCCCAAAATCCGAACGCTAATTCTTCCAGATGAACCAGGTTTTCCCGCCAATTTCCATATTTCAAATTTGAAAAAAAAGGTGGTGTCCTATGCTCGACTGGATCCCATTAGCACATTATTGAGTGCGCCTTTAGTAATTTTTCGGGTGCCTTCATCACTTTCGAGTCAATTTTTCCAGAAATGTTAATTTCCGAAAACACCTGCACACATAAAAAAATATGATAAGTACAAAAATGAGCATTATCAATATGTAGAACTAAGATAAATCATATACAAATTTGTGTTTATCATCAGGATTATCACTAGTACAACCTATGACCCTGTTCAAAGTTTGTATTACAACCAACTGCTGGATACAAATCTCAATATCACAAATCTAGATCAGAAAACATATCCTGAATTAATGATACTGACAATTAACAGAGATATCTCAATGTGCCATCAGTTATATTTTTTTTCTGTGAGACTTACTATGATATATGTTGCAGGACATTATAAAGAAGTAAAGGGTGAATCCTCCGGGTGGTGGGAGAGAAAACTTATAGAACTCAAAGGAGACAAACACCCTTTTAA
This sequence comes from Papaver armeniacum, assembly GCA_023531295.1. Classification (NCBI taxonomy): domain Eukaryota; kingdom Viridiplantae; phylum Streptophyta; class Magnoliopsida; order Ranunculales; family Papaveraceae; genus Papaver; species Papaver armeniacum. The sequence goes on from JAJJWW010015110.1 coordinate 131,276, forward strand.
TGAGCAACTGAAATGATTGGGTGTCATATTGAATTCCAGAACGAGTCCCAACCTATTCTAAATTCTGTGATTGGAATTTATGCGAAGGAAAAGGAGGAAAAATTTCAACCACAGGCCTTATTTTGGAGACATCAAATAGAAATTTACAAATTTTAAAGCTATGTCCTTTAATTTAGTTAGTAGATTTGATAATATTTTATCGGCAAACATCTCAAACTTCATATAATCATTTTCTCACAAACACTAAACGGACATGAAACTCTTTAAACAGTTTGATTAGAGAAATTATCGGGTCTCCTAAATTGGCCATTGTACTTAAACACTAATACCAACCTGAGACACTAGTATAGATTAAAAAGGATTTTTCGTATATAACAAAAGTACATTAAAAATTTGAACAAAAATAATACTCCCTCCGTTTTTAAAAAAGAAATGTTCTCACTTTTTCAATTTGGGCTATCGTCTCAAAAAATGAAAAAAGTCAAAAAGTGAAAGTATCTCTTTTCCAAAAACGGAAGAGGTAGTTTTTTTTTTTTTTTTTAAACTGGGTAACCTTTATTTATTTAAGTAGTAGTTACAACTCTTGGACAGGTGGTTCCAATCTTTTAATTGAATATACTATCTTGTAGAAAGCATGGGCAGGTGAGCTCCCAACTGATCATCGTCGGTGTCGTGCTCTAGATTTGATCTTTGACTGCCTTAATTTCTAGTTCGTCTTCCACCTGATTTACCTCTCTCAGAGTATGTGTAAGCTTGTAGTTCGGAATGTAACGCATGAGCGATTCTTTTATCATATTCATAAGGTACAAAGGTTTTGGTTCTTGTGATTGTACGGGAGTTACTAGTGACTTTGAATCGACTTCGAGCCAAATTCTAGGCCATTGGTATTGAATATCTATCCTTACCTCTATGAGATCTTCATGTTTACGCCTGACGTATGATTTGGTATGACTAGTGAGACTAATGTTTGGTGGATTCTTTTTTTTTTCTATGTTTGTGTTCAGTTTCTGCTCTTGCTCGGCTTGAATCAAAAAAGAGGATGTCTTTTAATCAAGGCATGGGAAAAAAGTGAAATGGAAAAAGCATAGACAAATATGGGACTGCAATTTTACCCTTTTATTCGTCCAATTACATAGATTTCCATATTATTACTGAAGATGAAATAAGTAAATCAAAAAAAAATGCGGCAGGCCAACTTACCTTCGGCTCCATGACTGATGTCTCCCATAAGTGCATCATATTTAAAAAAAAATAGTAGGGCTCTTTTGATTTTTTCATCAACTTTTTGTGCCCAAGTTACTTCCCTTGACAAGTATTACAGACCATCATTTGTACTTAATAAGGCTTTCAACTTTTTTCAGTTCATGCTTTACTTTTGATCTTTTGCCCCGCATGATGATTATGTATTAATCGGTTATCTTTCACCACCTATTCAGCGTAGTTTGGAATGTGATCGAATTCGCTTTTTATTCTAAAAATCCGGAGAACCTTCATTTCTTGTTTGTCGTAATATGTAAAAGCTGAATCCTGTAATTTCTTATGCTCTTTGTGGTGCTTCCCCTTGATGGTTTGCTATGGTTAACTCAGATACAAAAATTTCAACTACTGAATATGATTGTTCTCAATTGTACAGGGCGTTGAAAAAGATGTCTACCCTTACAGGTTGCAGCATGGGAGAACTCCAAGAAATCTACTATTGAAATGAAGCTCAAGAAAATTGAGGTAATCACATATTTTTCATATTATATCACCTGCATTACGGCGTCTAAAAATTGCTTCACGAGAGTCAGAGTTACTGTCTTCAAAACTTGCAATTTTCATTTATATCTGGGCCAGCTAAAACACATTATACTGATTACCAATGTTGTCATAATCTTTGTATTTTTATACATTTCTATTGCCTGAAATCATTGTTTAATACCACATGTATAAACACTAATAATTGTTTAATACATTTCTGTTGCCTGAATCGGAATCGGAGGTTGAATCGCAAAGCTGGGCAACGGGTTTAAAGGTTCTCATTAATGATCATATAGACAGAGAAACTGTTTCTGATGCAGGAAATGATTCATATGCATCTTTTCTATCACCTAAGTCCGTTATCCGTTCTCAATCTTTACCAATCGAGATCTCTTCAAATGATTCGTCTCTAGTAGTTTCTGATTTTGGAGAGGCTTTTCATTCACCCACTAATAATGATTCGATTCTGGGTAAGAGGCTCAGAATTTGGGAATCTCCTCCTCATCATCTAATTTTCTTTTCTAATCAATATCAAGACATCTCAGACTCAGATTATAAATTAGGAACTCGGGATTACTCCAGGAGGTTGTTAACCAGATCTTGTCTTCATCAATTCAAGATGAAAACTTCATTCCTCGGAGTATCGGGGAGAATGAAATCGAAGATTCAATTGAACAATTCTTCACCCCGGATGAGGCGATTCAAGACCACATCAATCACCCAAAACCTGCTTTCTGCATAACTTTCTCTGATTCTTCAGAATCAGCTAATCAAGCCATGGCACCACCGATCTGCAATCCAGCTTTTTCAATGTCTTTCTCCGATAATTATGAATTAGACATTTCTCCTATTAGCTCGATGGGTTCAAATGATTTCTTTAATGCCATTGAAAATGAATTTCAACAAGATAATTTTTTTAATCAATATGGGAATTTCTCTATGATTCCAAACCATGAAACTTCAATTCCCTTCAATGAAAGAGTTGAACAACTTCAAATCCAGGCTGCTGAAAAAGGAAAACAGAAAATCCAGGTACCTTCCAAGCCGCAGAAATCGGATGCTGCTGGACCTTCTCAGCAGAAGAGGCAGAAGCTGTAGCTCTGCTAAAGGCAACACAATGGGTCATCAGAAACAATATGCAGAATCTGGTAATAGAAGGGGATAATCAGGCGACAATATGGTATCTTCAAGGAAAGAAAGTAAATGTTCAATGGCAGTGTGTAGCAATATTAGAAGAAGTTAGAGTATTAGCAAATCAATTAGTCTCATTTCTAGGATTTCAACATGTGGATAGAAGAGCAAACAAGGTGGCAGACTTGTTGGCTAAAAAGGGAAGGAGCTCAAACACCAAAGTTTCTTGGAACGAACAGGCCCCTAGTTTTTTATTTCCAGCAATAGATTTTGACATGATCAAAGCTTATGATATATGTACTTTCAATAACAGTGTCTCTGTAACTTCTTCTGTCGACATTAATCCAACAAATTCAGCCATTGGAAGAGCAACTCAACATGAGTCTGTCTCTAAAGAGCCTGAATTCGCAGATTAATGTTTTGACCCAGTAATATATTTCTTATTTTCAAAAAAAAAAATGACGAACATTTTCTTGGTTAAATTATGATCATGCCCTCACTGAATGGTATTTTTTGACCTTCTCTGTACAACTGAAATGTTGGTGACAGCTTTTACTAAGCTATAAATACTTTAGATATTGTTGTTTCGGAAAATTGGTCATTTGTACAAATATTTTTAAAACATGGTTCAAATGGACGCGTAAAAATTAGTATGGGTGAAATGGACACCAAAAAAATAGTAAGAATGAAATTGGATTCATCCTGACTTTAACTTACAAAATACCAAGGATGAAACTGGATGCATCCTGATGTAAATTAAAAATAAGAAAAAATATTTGAAAATGGGTAGGATGAAACTGTTTACATCCTGGCTATTTTTACATTTTTGTCCATTTAAACAGTATCAAAATCTAAGTGTCCTTTTCATCCAGGAATTGTTGATTTTGGTCTTTTTAACCAATTTTGTGTTGTCGTTTTTCTAAAGTGTTAATGGATTCTTTCATTTTGTGTATGCAGCTATACTATTAATAATTAGTTGATAGCTAGCTAGCTTGAAATTGTTGTATTTTTTTATTTATTTTTTTGGCTTAAATGTGTATGTTGGTTGCAGATCCTTGACATCAATGTGCAGTGATATTGGAAAGATTACTATAGATCCTAGTTAGTAAGTTCGCGAATGATTCGCGAATCATTCGCGAATTTTTCCGTATCACGAATTTTACCGTTTTATTCGCGTACGTTTGCAACTTCGAACCCAAGTCGCGTATTATGTGGCATTCCCGGATTATTCGTGAATCGTTCACGAATTTTACGTATCCCGAATCCCGAATGATACGCCCGCTTAATTCGCCATAAATTCTTTAGCTTTTACGTTTTTAAAGGCCCCACTTTTTGGGGTTTACTGCCTCCCAGGCATACACGACCCAATATTAGACGTTGTTGTAATTTTTATGAAATAAAAATGACTGAAAAAAAAATTTGAAGGTGAAGATGAGAGAGATCTCAAACTCATTTGACCAAGCATCTAAACCACTATACCACGTCCTTTTGGATAACTAATGTTGTATATATTATTAATATCATCATATTAATTTTCTTTTTTCTTTAAATAACTCACACATATGCATAAAAATTGGTTTATGACCTTATAAATATAAATTATTTAGTATATATAGATACCGAATTTTCAGAGCCGAACTCACATTTATAAATCGAATTATACACGTACGTATGTCGTTCCGAATTACTGACGAATCACGTCCCGTTGACCGAATCTTGGACCGAATCTGAATTTTACAAAACCGTATAATACTCGTACGTTTGCCGTTCCGTACGTTTTCCGAATTCTGAATTGCTAACTAGGCTATAGATAGATCATTTGAGGAGAGGGACAGATTGAATGATAATGTAGCGGGGAGTTCGAGAAGGTAAATCTCCATTATATGCATCCATATTTTTAAACCAATTTAGCTTTGTAGGTAGCCTTAGTTATCCCAATTATCCAAAAGGGATTCTACCTGCGATTTTTTAAAATATTATAACAAGTCTTTATGTCAGTCATGGAGGTGGACACTTCTTTAATCACTCATAAATAATTGCAGAGAAATCTGTATAGGATGATCTCCAACCAACAAATACTAAATGATCATTTTTTATTACTTTAATGATTTTGAACTCCCTAATCGAGTTCAACTTGAAACTCCCTGCCACAGTGAAAATAAAAACGGTGGTGGAGATTATCAGGTCGTATATGAGCCAGCAAGTATAAAAAGCTTTCTAATATGTTTCATTGAACGGGCGAAGCCTAAGCCACACCTAACCAAAGCTCTTATCCATCGTTTATGTATAATCCTAATTGACGGGCAAGGCGAAGCCGTGTAATGACATATGAGTGCTGGTGAGTGTGTTGGTTGTGCGTGTGCTAACCATATGAGTCATGTAAAGTATGTGTGTGCTATTTACGTGTGAGATGTAAGAGTGCCAGAGAGAATTCATATGTGTATATAAGAACCAAGTCTGTCATGTAATCATAATCTTCCTCTTAATCAAATATTGATTCAAACCGTTCTCAGTAATCATGTGGACATTCAATTTATTGAATGCTATCATGGTATCAGACCTGAGAAATCAATTTCTCAGTGGTATCGATCCATAGCTTCCACTGTTCTTCGTCTCTGATTCATCTTCAAGAAGATTTGTTCCTCAATTTGATAAGGTTTTCAAGAAGTGAAGATTTACATGTGTTCAATTTAGATTACTTTAGATTTGATCTCATGTGTTCAATTTCTACATCACTATCTCAACAAAATTCAAATTCCTCTGCAAATTTTGTTTCCATCCTAACTTGGTATGATTTTGACCTAGTTCTTTTATCAAATCCTACTGGTACTGATTCCTGGATCTATTTGGTCTGAGCATGCCTATTTATGCTCCAATAATTAGTTAGGAAGAAGCTTAATGTTGTTCCATCGAATAGTGGGGAAAGATTCTTCTTAAATCCAGTAGAATGTTGGGGTACGTGTGTGTTGATTTTTTGTTGCACCATTGAGTGCTTAATTTTGCTTTGGTTAGCTCCTCCTCTCAATATTACTTTGGTACAGTCCTCACGGTAGTGGTATGTGAGTGAGTTGGTTTGTGTGTGTAATGATGGAACTGAGGATGATGTTTTGGAGTTGAAATTGGTAAGATATATTCAGTACATATTGATGTTCTCTTTGATGAGTCTACATTCAATTCAGATGTAGCTTGGTTTAGTTATCTTTTACTTTTCAGTTTGTTTCTTTTTTTGTGATTGAATAATACAAGGTCCAGCTGAGATTATGCTATGACTGCATCAATTGATTAAGAAAAGATTGAATAAGTGATTCATAGTGCACTTCTGCAATAACCGAATAAGGGAAATCATATATAATGGTGTCAAAAATCTGTCAGAATGTGCTTGCAGTTTACATGGTTATTGAACAGATGATGGTGTTTACTCAGTGGTTATCTTGAAGTCTTTGTTCTATCAGTTAGTGTTGGTGCAACAGTGAGCAACTAATTTGGTTCTTCTAGGATGCAGTGGGTCATCTATGCAACAATGTATGAATGTTGTGGAGCTCTTACAAGTAGATATCCGTCACTGTATTGTTAAGTCATCAGTTGCAGAGATTTATCAGTTACTGCATCTAATTTTATCCTATGGAGCCAAGTCAGGTGCTAGTTCATAATATACTTCAGATGTCAGGTTATGAGAATGTGTGTTGGTGTGCTGTTTTACTTGCAGTTCTCTACAGATGACTGGATTTCATTAGTCGGCCTTGTGTCTCTCCTTTTTGATGTCTCTTACACCTGCATCCCCTACTACTCATATTGGTTTTGATGCTAGCTTGTTGGGATTGCTCCAACTGTGTGCTTGAGAATGCATAAAGCAAGGCTGTTTTTTTACTGCTACTCCAACTTTTGTTGTCGCTTCCTGGTGGTCAAATTTACGCATTTTAAGAAACTTTGTCCATGCCTTATTTTAAGTTCCATAATCAATTGATCTTGGTCCTTCTGCAGTGGTCCGTTTTATTTGTGTCTGGTACATCTTTGCATAACTTCTTTGGCGACACATCACTCTTTCTGCTAGCCTCTAATGCTTATTTCTCCGTTACTGGTGCTCCTGGTATGTCGCGCTTATTTCTCCTATTTCTTTTTGAATGGTGCAACATCATTTGCCGTACTTCTTTAGTCCTACTGCTACACAAACTGCAAGTACAACCACCAATGCGTACTTATTTTCTGCCTGCAACTGTCTGCATCAAGTTATGTTGCTGACCTTCACTATACTCATATGTTTTCTTCTACACCAAATAGTCTTGTTTTGTTTCATATGAGTGTTGGTGAGTGTGTTGCTTGTGCGTGTACAATCTCGGGTTGTCTTTCAGCCGACCTGAGATTGAGGGAGGGTAATGACATATGAGTGCTGGTGAGTGTGTTGGTTGTGCGTGTGCTAGCCATATGAGTCATGTAAAGTATGTGTGTGCTATGTACGTGTGAGATATAAGAGTGCCAGAGAGAATTCAGATGTGTATATAAGAACCGAGTTTGTCCTGTAATCATAATCTTTCTCTTAATCAAATATTGATTCAAACCGTTCTCAGTAATCATGTAGACATTTAATTTATTGAATGCTATCACCGTGAGACACCAAATAAAAAAACCCAAGCGACGGGGCAAGGCGTAGCCGAGGCACACCAAATCAAAATGGCATCGCGACGGGGCGTGGCAAAGTCGTGCAACACCAAATCAAAATTGCATCAGGACGAGGCAAGCCCGACGGCGAGCCATACCTAATAAAAAAGGATCGCAACAGGTGAGGCAAAGCCGTGCAACACCAAATCAAAATAACACCTGAAAGCGGTGAGGCAAAGCGAAGCCGAACCACATCTAGTCAAAAATGTATCATAATGGGGCGAGGCGAAACCCCACGGCACCTAATAAAAAAATATGGGTAAAAATAACAAAAATCTAGTTTGTCTATCAAAAATCGTGACTAATAAACAAACATAAAATAAATTAAAGCAGATTATAAGGAACGCGCAATTGGGGGATATCAAAACTAATTGGGGGATATGAATTACTTCCCCCAACCTTAGGTGCCTATTAAGGGGTGTTTTTTGGGTATGAAAATACTAAAACACCCTTAGATTAATAAAAAAAACTTATGAAAAGACTGTTATACCCTCCCCAAAAAATTAAAAACTGAAAATCAAAACCAAACACAAATTCACTTATCCCCCATTTGAGTACCGGCATAGTCGCGTGAGGGTTAGGGTTTCGAAAAAAATTTCATCTTCTTCATCGTCCTTCATCGACGATTAATCGTTAAATCAAAAATTTCTTCGTCGATTAACCTACTCGAATCATAACCATGCCTCCACGGAAGAAAACAACTTCCCAATCGAACCCAAGTCAATCGAACCCAAGTCAATCGAATCCAACTCAATCGAACCCAAGAACGATTGTTCAACAGAAATTGAAAAAAAAAAACTTGATTTGATTGCTCAAGAGGAAGAGGAAAAAGAAGCAGAGTTATCGGACGATGAACTACTAGCAAAGATGGCTTCTGTGAGAAGGTTAGTCATTTTGAACTGTTTAATTAGTGTTTCAATCGATTTGTAGCTATGGGTTTAGGTCAAAATCGTGAAACCCTAACTGCAAATTTTGAGTTTCTGAAGTTCCGGCATTCAATTTAGTATGAATACCGCATCGGTAGTTGAAACCGGCATGCGATCTAGGATGGGAACCACGCCGGTAGAAGTCTCGGCATTCGATTTAGTATGAATACCACACCATAAATAGGTACCGGCACTCAATCTAGGTTGAAGACCATGCCAGTATTTAAATTCTAATATACATAAAACAATAGGTTAGTGAGTTGTACCGGCTTAAACTGTATTTTAGAATTCATGCCGGAATTCTAGTTTTGGTACCCAGGAATTTTAGAATTTCTTCCGGCATCTTCGACACTTATTTATGTATGCCGGTACCTTAATCCGGCATGGATGTTTATTTTATGTAAACACCGGTAGTGATGTTTAGTTATCCAGGAACATTCCTATACTATACCGGCAATCTCGACATTTATTTATGTAAACCGGCAATTTAAACCGGCGTGGAAGTTTATTAAATGTGTATGTCGGAACTAGCTCACGGCATGGTCTGTTCTTTGTTATGGTATGCCGGTATTAGAAATGAAAGTTAGTGGTTGTCTAATATATTAATTTCGTGTTTCTTTTGAAATAGATCTAAAGCAAAGGAAGCCAAAGCAAATGAGGCTAACAAAGGAAAAGCTAAAACTGTTGCGACTAAGAAAAAACGGAAGGATGGTCTTGATACTCCTCAGTCTCTGCCTCCTCGAGGGAATAACAAAAAGCATTTGGGTTTTGAGACAAGAGGGGATATTTGGGATAGTGGTGGTGATCGTAGTATTCTTGCAATCCGTGAACCTACTGCAGCTGTTGAGGAGGAAGATGAGCAAGATGAAGGGGAAAGTGAGAAGGAAGACAATGAGATTGATCCAACTCAATTAGCAAACCAAAGCCAATGAGTAGTTGAACAAGGTGGTCCAAATCAACAACCCACACAAGGCAAGGCGAAAGGCAAAGGCAAAGGCAAAGTTAAAGGTTCGCACCTTCCTCATGTTGATGACATAATACCCGACCTTGAACGTGGTAAAATTTGGGGCGCAACTTCTTTTGATCAGCGGGTTCTATTTGGCTACAAGCACTCATGGGCTCGTACTATATATCAGACCTATGTAAGAATTTCTATCGTGCATATGTATTGTATTTATGCAAAATCTCTTAAGATCTCTTAATCGTATTATCTCTTAATTGTAGGATCATAAGAAGGTTGTGCGTGTTTTCCAAAACCAAGCCGCGGCTGATTGGGATTTGTCTCTAGAGCATGATGATTTCCAAGCAATAATAAGGGAATCTGGTCTATCTCCTTTGGTTGAAAATTATGTGAAGCCAGATATTGTCACGGTCAATTGCTTCGTCGAAAGGTATCATGGTGAAACTGATACCATGCACTTCCCGTTTGGAGAGATGACCTTGATCCCAGATGATGCTCAGAACATTCTAGGCTTGGATATTACCGGCAAATCAATTGCAGAACGAGGTGACCTTGAGCTAGAATGGACGAAGTTGCACGAGCTTACTAACAAGTTGTTTGGTTGGGACTACAAAGAGTCTATGGAAAGCTTCGATTTATCTAAGGTTAGTAGGACAAATACATTCAAACTGACCCTGCTTAAGAAGAAGTTTGAAAACACAAAGAAAAGAAGTATGCAGGATGGATGGGACCCCGCACAGATTCGTTATACAGTCGTTGCGTACCTGTTATACATCTTGGGCACTCGGGTATTCCCTGACACTAGTAGCAACAGGGTTAGTGCAAACTTCCTTCAGTACTTGGATCCGTTGGACGAGGTCTTTACCTATTCATGGGGCACCGTGGCAATGGCACATTTGATGGCGGAGATGAGAAGGGCCTCTAAGGCGGTTACAAACCAATTCGTTTGGAATTTCACTCTACTCCAGGTACTTTCGTTTTTAAACTTATGTTCTTATTTATATTTTTCACGTGTATCCTTATTATGTATTTAGAAACAAAATTTACTGACTTTTATATGTATCATTTCAAATTTTTATAGGTGTGGGCTTATGAACATTTCCCAACATTGTTCAAGGACCACCCCTTCTTGAAATTTAATCCCGTTGTTGACCCCCAGGAGCCTAAAGCAAAGAAATACGAGTTCAACGCCCATCCGAAGCCCGATAACAATGGTCGACTGATAGAAATGAGATTGGCTCTTGACGCGATGACTACCAAGGATGTTGTGTTCGACCCCTACAAGGAGGCTAGAGATAACCGTCAATACACTTGGTTTTATAACGTTGCATTATACCAAGGTCCTTTGTTCCACCCAAAGGGATACGTTATGTCTGATCCTCGACGTGTGATGCGGCAAATTGGATCAAGCAATTACCTAGTATCATGACAGCCTCTACTGAAAGGTACCTTCTTGATTATTCTTGTTGCATGTCAAGTTCCACAAGGTTGGGGGTAGAGTATGATCCAACTTCCGAACCAACACATTGGAGGGATAGGGAACCACGTCGTTTGGTAGATACTACTAATTGGGAGGTTGCGAACAACGGTGATGAAGCTGACCCAACCTACATTCGTGATTATTTGGAATTGTCACATCCAATTGTTGTGCGGCCTGAAGATGTCCAAGTTCCACCCCAGAAAAAACCCTCCCGTTCCAACTCCTATAGCGGCACCACCTACGACGAGCCAACTTAATAAGACCATTGGATTGCTAGTAAGTATTGTTAATTGCTTACTCGTTTAATGTACACATAATTTTATATTAGCATATATATACTAATTATGTGTTGTATGTATGAAACTAGCGGCGTCGGCTTGGCAAGTTGAAGAAGATGTTAGGTTGCAAGTACTCGGGATGAGAGGTGTTATCCCTTGAAGAGATGAAGGAAGTCGTGGAAAAGCTTGATAAAATTGAAGAAACCACCATAGTGCAAGAGATTTATTCGGGAAACGAGGAATAGAGTGGCCCAAAAGAAGCAAAGGACCGAGTGATTAGCTCTTCAGTTGTGTTTCTTTCATTTGGATGGAGGTTGTTACGTCTTGAGTAATTTCTAACTTGTTTTCGATTGTAACTCATGGTTTACTCTTTAGTAGTTTGGTTCGCTTTTGGTTTACGATTCGTGGGTTAAGAACATTTAAGCACGATCGAGTTTGTTTTTGTTAGGTTGAACATGTTTAAATTTAAATTTGTATTGAATTGTTATATTTGCAAGTTTTATTTACAAAACTTGCCGTCATGGAAAAGGTTACTAGGACGCCGAGACAGGTTAGGCATGAAAGATTATAACGATTCTATGCTTAGGTCACTGATCCTACACAAAAATTGTTCTACAAAACCATACCGGAATAAGAAGATAAAAAATTCCATGTTCCTGTATAGATATAGGTAGGTACCGGCATGAAAGCATTATCTAAATCCATATCGGTTACAAGTACCGGCAAAGAAATTATTCTATATAACCATACCGGTATATGAAGATTAAAAATTCCATGTTCCTGAATAGATATACGAAGGTACCGGCGTGGATGCGTTATCTAAATCCATGCCGGAATTGTATTTTTTTTTTTAAATTTTCATTTTCGTTACAAAACCGGCACTTTAATCTTGATTAATTCAATGTCGGAACTCTGCCGTGATAGTTCTTCACGAACGCTTTCTTAATTCATTCCTAAGTAATCTATTACATTGGATTAGAAAATTAAATTAAAACATAATAAACGACATGGAATGGATTAAATTTGGTTATAGAGGATCTCATAATCTATTTCCTTCCCTTTTCAACAATTGCAAAGCCTTTGAATCTTTCGCGTATATCTTCGAAGACATCGTCTATAATCTCGGTGCCGAGGACTATCCTAATTGGTTCATCTTCTCTTTCAACATATTCCTTTCCCTTCATATAACACCCATCACACCCATCAATAGGCTTGCATTGGCCCTTGTGGTTTTCTCTTGACTTTGCTAGTTCAACAGCTTTGTCAAACCATTGAAACTCATCGCACTTTGGGTGATTCAAACACCTTAGAAACATTCTTCCATTTTCAGCGTCATCAGTTTTTGCAATCCAAAACCGGCGTGTGCCATCACAGCTTCTACACTTTGAATAAATAAAAGGACAATCCATGGATAGATGAGAAGGTGACTTGCAAATTTGACACTTGCAATGATGACTCTGTAACATAAAATTATATTAGTCATGCGTCATAGTATTGAACATTATATTGTTAGTAAATCTACTTACTTTGCAAATAGAGGTAGATGATGAATCCCCCATCCCTTCTGAAGCTTTAACCGTGCTTGGTATCTTGAGAGAATGATTTTTGTTATTTGGTACGTGGTTTGTGTATATTTTTCCAAAGGAATGTGGGGTATTATATAGAAATGAATCCCAACGGTCTTATTTTTCAAAAAACTAGCCGTTTTTTTTTTTGAATTTAACAAATGCCGGCATAGTCGCTATTATAGATTGAGTGCCGGATCAGAATACCGACATTTAAAAGTTTTTTCAAAACCATGCCGGATTTGGTTGCATATTTGTCCCAATCTCTAGAAGAAATTACTTTATACTAGGCATTCTATTTTACGATTATTTCAATGCCGTAGTTTGGGTGATTTCAAAAATACTAGCCATTGAGGTTTTTCTCTATATAAAGAGAGCCAATACTTGGACCCAAAAGCCCAAAACTCGTGTGTTTTTATATATATCCTTGAGACTCTTAACTTAGGAAAACCCTAAACCCAATAAAAATCATCTATAAATAGCTTAGTATAGTACCTAATCCCACATACAAGAAATGGCATCGTTTGACTCCGAGGAAGATTTAGCAATCACCCAAGCATGGTACGCCGAAACTCGTCCTTTAACTATAGATAACAGCACGCGGGATTCCATGTGGTTGAAGATTTTTAACAAGTTTATTCATGATTACGGTAACCCGAAAGGAAGAACTGCTCAACAAATCGAGCAACGACACGACATCATCTTAAATGCGGTGGTTGAGTATCTAAAAATGAAACACCGGATCGATCACGCTACCCACAATAGATTGTCCCCTCAACAACTCGTAAGTATCCTTATGATTAATTCGACACAATCTATTCTTTTGTAATTTTTATGTAACAAACAAAGTTTGTGTGTTGTTTTTGTAGCATGAAGCCGTGAAAACGCGTTACTTGCAAGAAAAGGGAGAAGCATTCATGTTTGCAGCCAACGTGAACCATATTGTAACCAAAGTCACAGAGTACCACCAGCTGGGTGGATCGGAGACGGATTCTTCTTAAGAACATTGATAATTTAGTGGTATTTTCTTAGGTTTTTCGGGTATTTGGTTAGATTTTTAGGGTATTCGGTTTGGTATTTCGTAAGGTTTTGTGGGTACATCTCTATGTAAACCCTCACGAGACTATAACTCGTCCACTTGACCCAAGTGGTTTAAAGGCTTGATGCACGTGCTAAGTGCATTCGTGCTTCCTGCGAAAAGGATTACATTTGAAATAAATAATAGTTCCGGCTTATTTTATTTTGTTAACATAATACAATACCATCAGAATCCCGGCATAGATATTGTATATTTATGCATTCCGGAACCAAGTGTTACAATACTGTCTACAATAATCCATGTTCCGGCGTTGCATAGATAAACCTTAGTGTGCCGGCGAAATATCCCGGCATGGTCGTACTTCCTACATTCAGTGCCAGAAAATTACATTCAATGCCTAAGGGCTATTTTTTTAAACCAAAGACCAGTAAAGAGCATTGCCGGCGTGGGATCTAAGTTACTGACTATGCCGGGATGATAAAGTGGAAAAGATCCATTATGTCCTCATAAAGGAATGGATACACCCATTGCACTTGATACCTAAAAAAAACAACGGTAGCTCCAAGACATCTCTCTGATGGATTATCAATCACCAACTACCAAGTTCATCAATTCCCTCGAAAAAGAAAAATGTATGAGGAACATATTGTGCACTGCGATAAGAAATCAATCATCAACCACCACCAACTCAGTTGCCACAATACTAGAAAAACTAAGAAGAACGGAAGAAACCACCAAGTCAATTGCCGCAATGGAAGAAGAGATAATAAAGAGGAAAAGAGAAGAAAAAGAGGAATCAAAGCTTGAACATTATCGTCAAAAACTATCTAAGATTGAAGCGGTGGTTGAGGAAGCGGATGAACGTCAAAAACAAGCTAAGATAGAAGCGGATGTTGAGGAAGAAACCCAGTAGATTAAAAACTACTACATAGTATCGGATTTGCCGGAAGATCAACGCCCTTCGGATCTTTTTTGGGGTCTAGTTAGGACTGGTTCTTCAATGAATAACTTGTTGGACTGTAAGAAACGCATAATAGAATGCAGTGATCTTGTTGTACGCAATCGAACAACTGCACTCATCAAATTATGTCGTAAATACAACGAGTTTCTTGCAAGATATAGAGGGAATAGGTATGAAGCTCAGGAAGCATATTTCAAGTGGTTCAAAGAGCCTTTTAGTCATTTTGAAGCTGCTTTGTTTCTTGAATCTCGTTCCGATAACTTATGTTAGTTGCAATTGGCTTGAGATGTTTCATTTTATGTGTTACGTTGTTTATGTGTTTAATTTTTTTTAGTTTATTTCCTTATTATTAATATGAAGTCCATTCTGGGTCGGTTTGTTTGCTTAAAACCTTATGGTGGCTCGTTAACATAATACAATACCATCACAATTGAATGTCAAGATAGTGTTCTGGCGTTCAATGTAGCAAGACAGTGTTCCGGCGTTAAATGTAGCATGTATGTGGTGCCGGAATTCTGAGGCTTGTTATCTTTTATAATTAAAAAAAGAAACAACTAACTCTAACTCCTTATTCTTCTCCATTGTAATTGTCGCACCAATTATCCTCCATTGTAACCGCCACAAACTTCTTCATTCCATTTATTTGGTTCTTTATTTGACGGTTACAAACTCCATTACTACATAAAATGGAAACGGTTCCATCTCTCTATTTTTTTGTTTTCACTTAGCAATTCCAAGAGAACTTGTAGAACCCCTAAACTCCATTATCTGGTTTCATCTTCCAACCCAAACTCATTCAATTATTCAAACCCCAAGAAGAATGGGTCCTCGCAAACCTCCTGAAAAACCAAAACCTAATCCTCGTGGTAAATCGAAATCAAAAGCATCTATTGAAAAAGATATAAGTGATGATGAGGAAATAACAGAGATGATGAGGTAAGTGATGTCTATGTTTATTGAAGCATTCTTAGTGAAATTATAGTGAAATTGAAATTGAATTGAGTGAATTGAAATTGAATTGAGTGAATTGAAATTTAATTGAGTGAATTGAATTTCCTATATTGAGTGAATTGAAATTCCTATTTATTTTATATCCCCCTTTTATTGCATGCAAGTTATTAGAAAAACCCTGAAAAATCGTAATGTTCACTAGCCATGCCGGTATTGTTTACCCTAGTTTGTTAAATCTCTGTAGATAATTATCTTAATACCGTCATGGGATTTCATTTACATACGATGCCGGAACTATTTCACCGGCATGGAACTCATTTAGTATACAATGTCGGGATAAGTGCCGGCATACTCGTTATGTTCATCGACCATGTCGGTATTTGTTTCCTTATTTTTTAAAATCTCTGTAGACAATTCTCTTTATACCGGCTTGGTATTTCATTTACATAAGATGCCGGAACTGATAAACCGGCGTAAAACTCATTAAGTATACAATGTCGTGATTAGTGCCGGCATACTCGTTATGTTGATTTACCATGCCGGAAATCTGTTTCCTTATTTTTTTAAAACTCATTTTGTTGGTAGGTCAAAAGCTCCAAAAATGAGGAAAGGAAAGTGAAAAGCTGTTGATGAAGAAAAACCTAAGTCTTCTCGATCTCGACGTAGTAGATATGATCCGGAACGTCGTAAGCTCACGATCCGGTACAATCCCCCGGAGGAGGAGGAGGCATGGCGGCGATGATGCTGCTCAGTGGGAGAATTATGTACCTCCTGATGCAGCAGGTGGCTCATCCTCACATGGCTTAGGACAACATGGAGTTGAAGACGATGACAAAGATGAAAAGAAGCCACCAAAGCACTTCCCAAAACTATATGACATGATTCCACAACGCAGTGATGGCAAACACTGGGGTCAGCCGAGAGATCCCAAACTTTTATTTGACTACAAGGACTCTTGGTCTAGTTGGATCTATTCAACTTATGTAAGACGTTTGTATCTTGTTATTATATTGTTTATATATGATCAGGTGAATTGAAGTTTGTTTGGTGTGTTTTTATAGCACCACAAGAAAGCCTTCCGTGTTTGACGCCATCAACAAATGGATACATGGGATTTGGAAGGGGAGTGTCTGGAGGTTCAAGCGGCAGTAAGAGCATCTGGGTTGTATCCCGCGGTAGAATACTATGTGGCCACTGATCAAGTGACGGCAAATTTCTTCTTGGAGAGGTTTTATGCTTCGACTGATACCATGCATTTTTCTTTTGGCGAGATGACCTTTATCCCTGAAGATGTCCAAAGAATATTGAGTTTAGAGATCCAAGGAAAAGCCATTAACAAAGATGATGACGGTAAGAGCCTAGAATGGTCCAAGATATATGATCTGACTAAAAGGTTATTTGGTTGGGATGAGGAAACGACAAAAGAAAATATGTACGTGAAAAAGAATACCATGACAAAGACTATTAAATTCGTTAAGCTCAAACAGTTGTTTGGGAATACGATGGGCAAGGAATTGAATGTCGAACAAGTTCAGCAAACTAGCGCTGCTTATCTTTTGTTCCTCTTGGGCATCGCAATATTCCCTGAATCTAATGGTACTTGGTGCATATGAACAACTTACAATACTTGGATCCCTTGGAGGAGGTTCATGAGTACTCATGGCACTGCTTTCTTAGCACATTTTTTGGCGGAGATGCGTAGATCTTCTAAGGCGACTTGCCGTCAATTTAATGGGAATTTAACTGTATTACAGGTAATGTGAACTAGTTATTTTGTTTTCCAATTAGTTCTTTTATTATACATACATTTCATTGGAACGATCTTTCATTTGCGTAGGTGTGGGCTTATGAAAACTTCCCAACATTGTTCAATGAGTACAAATATTTGGAGTCGTCAACATATGGTTTGGATCCACGGACTCATATAGCCAACAAATACGTTTTCGACAATAAACCGAAGCCCAATAACAGAACTCGGTTACTCACCATGAGGGAGGCTTTGGACTCTATCGTTGTCCAAGATGTTGTGTTTGACCCATATAAGAACGAAAGAGGAGTTCAGTTTCCAAGGCATGACAATGTAGTGTTTTACAACGGACCATTGTTTCATCCAAAAGGATTTGTTATGCATAACCCTCTCCGCGTGATGCGCCAACTTGGGTACAAACAGAAAACACTTAAGGGTGAATCTGATGCCAAATTCTCTCATGTCTTACCTCAATGCGTATCAGGTGAACAGCATACGCTGGTAGTTTACAAACCAACTCATGTAGTTGCACATTGGAATGAAAGGGAAGAACAACAACTGGACAGGGCTGGTTGGGAATTTGTGAAAAACGGATATGAGTCGGAACCAAGCTTCCTAAGAGGTCATTGGAGGTACTCACATCCTTATATTGTACGCTCGGCCAAAGAAACAGTGCCTCCACAAGCACAAACTCTTGAAGAACCTACTGTACCCGTACTTCAAAAGACTCTCCTTTTGTTGGTACGTAATTCTGGTTCACTTCCTATCGTTTGAATGTATACCTATATAAAATTATAAAAGATAACGTACTAATGGAAATATATAAAAACAGCGTTCGCGGCTAGGAAATTGGGAAACTGGTTTAAATGCAAGATCAAGAAAGGAGAGGTGCTGACCCAGGAAGAAATGAAGACAGTTGATGAGAAGATAGACAAAATTGAAGATCCAAATGCAAAGGACTTGTGGACTCCAAAGAAAAAGAGGGTTCACAAGAATCCAAGGATCGAGTGATCTAAGATGTTTGTTAATGTTTCTTTTATAGTATTAGATTTGTCTTTGAACAATCTATTGTCGGTTTATGTTTATGTGTGTGTCTTGCTAAACTTTGAAATATTTGTTTCATTTGTTTTCGGTTTGGAACATCTTAACTTTACATATGGTTTGTTAAACAATCTAGTCTTTGCTTATGTTATTTTATGTGTCTTGCTAAATTTTTGAGATGTTGATTTCATTTTTTTTTTGGCTTAGAACATAATATATTGGTGAATCTATATGAAACATTGTGTTTTTCTTTTTCAAAACCGGCATGGTCGAAATTGTAACATTCATGCCGGAAATCTGTTTACTTTCAAGAATAAAGAAATTTAGAATTCCGGCATTGATACGATTTTGAATGTAGTGCCGGTACTCTATCTTTCCCTTGCGAATAATTGATCTTGTTACAGTTCCGGCATTGTCGTGAAGTTATTTTTAGTGCCGGAACTTAAACTAATATCTCTGTGCACTTTTGATTATTTGCCGGCATAAAAGAGAAAAATGTTTTTCTCTGCCGGTAAAAGTTCCGGCATTGCAAAGCTTGAATTAAATCATGCCGACACGTACATAGCATATGGTTTAATGATTACAATTGAAACTTCCAAAAAAAAACAAAAGGCTGCGTATGTCGGAACCACATATATCCAAATTACTCATCATTGCTTCCACACGTATGAAGTTGTCTCTCCTCCTCTTCAAGAGGTTTCTTTGATAAGGCCAACGCATCCCAAAATTGGTGATTCTCCTCATACAATGCCATCCATCCTTTCCAGGTATTTGGATCTAGGTCCTTGTTTTTAACCATCCCACAAACAGGTGGCAATGGACAATTGTCCTTGAGTTTTGGAATAACGAAATGATTGTCGTTCACGAATGCCAAAACAACTCTTCTCTTCTTAACGGATCCCTCGCATTTTTGATACTTTGGTGTAAATGTTACTTCTAAGGTGGGCGTAAAGTAATGAACAACACATCTAAATGTATCCTACACTAGATGCCCATAAAGCGGCATGCTCATCCAATATTGAGAAGGAAGAAACTTCATCTCTTGCTTGGGCCCTAATACTCGAGCATACATATCATCAAACCTATCGCAATGACCAATCAATTGCTCATAAAAGCTCCTCTTGTTCACAAGTTGTTCGGCCATCCTCGTTCTAGCATATTTGCATGGTGTCATACCTCTACTAATCGCCGTATCAAAGATTTCTAATTGTTCGGTCACAGCATGATAGCCACAATTTCCATCACCATCGACATCATCCGTATACACAATAAACTCACGAATAGTCTCAGGAAGTTGGTCTATGTAAGACTGTATCTTCGTATGGTAGTGTCTATAAGTCCTACCCGTTTGCGAATCCTTATACATCGTCATATTACCAACTTTTAGCTTAATTATATCTAAACCATCCTCTGCAATCTCTACACTCCAAATGTCTTCGGTATGTGACGGGAGATTATACTTCCTTGGCCTACCCCTACCCATTTTCTTTGGAACTTATGATATATCGACTATGGGTGTGGCTTCAGAATGCTCACCTTGTTGTTCTTGTAGCTCAATGTTGGTACCTTTGGCGGCCTACCCATTTTCTTTGGAACCTCCGATACATCGACTATAGGTGTGGCTTCGGAATGCTCACCTTGTTGTTTTTGGTAACTCAATGTTGGTACCTTTGGCGGCCTACCCCTTTTCTTTGGAACCTCTGATACATCGAATATGGGTGTTGCTCAACTTGTTGTTCTTGGTAGCTTGACGTTGGTACCTTCGGTGTCCTCCCCCTTTTCTTTGGAACATCCGATACATCGACTATATGTGTGGCTTCGGAATGCTCAACTTGTTGTTCTTGGTAGCTTGACGTTGGTACCTTCGGTGGCCTCCCCTTTTCTTTGGAACCTCCGATACATCGACTATGGGTGTGGATTCGGAATGCTCAACTTGTTGTTCTTGGTAGCTTGACGTTGGTACATTCGATGGCCTCCCCCTTTTCTTTGGAACCTCCAATCCATCGGTTTTTGGTGTGCATACGGAAACCGTCGATTGTTGTTGACCTATTAACGGTTCCTTCCTCGGTATACCCCTTTTAGTTGGAACCGGCGCTTCCGCGAATCGAATTTCCGAAATCTCACTTGCAGATAGATCTCGTTTCTTGGTTGCCGCGAGTTCTTCTTCACGTCGAGTAATTTCTTTGAATTCTTTCCTTTGTTTTCTCCTTGAAACTTTAGTTTGTGGTCTACCTATCGGATCTCCCTTTCCTGGCTCTTCACTTGGTTTGATCCATGGGCGAGTAATTAGCCTTAGTTGGCTCAAAAATACTTGTCGGCTAGCCGAGTTACCACGTGAGTAAGCTTCATAGAATTCCTTTGCTTCATTTGCATCCCATGGTGATTGTCCGGGAGCTTCCGTAGGGGGAGGGTCAAAATATAGTTGCCTCCAAAATGGATCAATAACCTCAATAGGTATAACTTCATTGTACTTCACAAGCATATGACGACACGGAAGCCCCAATGAAGACATGTCCGGACAAATACACACATCACCTGGTTTTCCATAATTTTTCTCATATGCCATTTCTCTCATCATATGTTTTATTGCCCAATGAGAGACGTTGAACTATATTCCTTGGAGCAACTTAGTATATTGAAAAAAATTGAGTCATCCTTTCCATTGAGCTTTTCTCAAAAGCCTTCTTGATCCTATCGATATCTTGCTTAAAGTATTGCTCCATTGCCTCGGTGACCATAACCACGTTGCCTTGCCCGGACTGGATGAGATCTTTAAATCTACCATGAGCGGATTCCTTGTACTAGTTGCTTCGGTTTTGAAGTGCCTATACCTTAGGTTTGTCCATGCACGCACAAATTTTTCCTTGTACTTATCCAACAATTTATCCCGACAATATGATACGGCGCTTGGATACACTTCGTTATATTTAGCACTAAACATATTCAATCTCTTTTCATATATATCCTCGGTAAGAGACCAATAAACTTTATCCCAATCCTTTAGAAATTCCAATACTTTTTATGATTTTCATCGTGTTCTTTGTCCACTCGCTCTTTAATCTTTCCTCTTTCCTCTTTCATCTTCTTCTTTTTCGGGTGATAGTTTCTTCTTGCGAACATCTTCCTCTAGTTGAGCAATCATTCTCTTCTTAATATCCGCCTTAGAGGGTTCAAACAAAGCATGACAATGTTTTGTCATATTTTGACCTATATTATACGTACATAGGAAACTTTGTGCATCCGGAAATACATCAGATATATCACCCATTAGTGCGTCATCTTGATTTGTTACGATGACCCTCGGAAATTGATTTTCCGGGAACAATAATTTCAATTGTCGTAATGCCCAATGATAATTGTAATCCCTCTTGTTTTCCATTAAACACCAAGCCAATGTGAATGTTACCTTGTCCGATGTTTGCCCCACGATGTTGAACAACGGCATGTTGTATTTGTTTGTCTTGTAGGTGCAATCCATCATAAGAACACCACTACATGTATGAGCCAATTGTGAAAGCAAAGGATGCGCAATGAATATTTGAAGGGGCTTTTCGTCCGGTCCTCTTTTAATGATATGCGTGTAGTTGTGATCCCAAACTATCTTCTCAAATTCTTGCATAACGCTCCTCCCTTCCCATTCCACCCTTCTAATGGTTGCTTGGGCGCTATAAATTGTACTTAGAGAAGAAACGTTCTGATCATCCTTTTCCTTGAAGGTTCTGAGAATCACTCTTGGTTTGATACATGCTTTGGTCATTATCTTTACATCCTCAAATTCATGAGGTTTTAGCTTCGCAACTATGGAGTGACCATTAAAATCTTTCGGATCCGGGTGGTTATGTTGTCCAAACCACACCGTACAATCCCATTCATTTTCTTTGTCTCTTAAATAGAATACAAGCTTAAAGGGGCAATTATCCTTCCTCGTATGAGTCTTGTATACCCTATTAGTCTTTTTTTCATATACATAACCCTTTCTATTATGGTTATTCTTTGCCTTGTATTCACCACTTCTCTCGCAAACCATCTCAAAACGCCTATTTGAACCTTGTGTATTCCTCACCAACACACACTTGTTCTTAAGAGCCGTCTCTTTTTCCCAAGCAATTGCTTCCGCTGGAGATTTAATTCCATACATTAGGACAACAATGGAAGATTATAAGGTTCATTACAAGCAATCACCACATAATGTTCTAAAAACTAGGTGAAAAGTATTGTTTGGTAACATACCGGAGGCATCTTATAGTATTCGGACGTATCCGGACCAAGCGGTTTGGAATTTGTTGGATCAATATATGTCACAATCTAAGGAATAAATGAAAAGAAAATTGAATTAGTTCAACAACAAAAAAAATACCATGTCGGGTACCATTTCCGGCGTGCTCGACCACAGTTCCGGCATTGAATAATAATGTTCCGGCATTTTAGAAATACACTTGAAAGGAGGAAACAATTATACAGTCTTAGGCATTGGATGTTCTTGAACACAATTGCCGGAAGAGGCAATCTTGGCATTCTCGCTAAACAAGGTACAAAGCCGGTAACAGGAGGCGGCATTCTCGATATGTGAGTTTTCCACCGGAACCAATTCCCGGCTTGGAGGTAAATTTAATGAAGATGTCGGGATCAACTACCGGCGTGCCCGATATTTTATACACCACGCCGGTATTGGAGTTCAAAAATCTTAAATTCCTGGATGTTTTTCTGGTAGTACCTGCATGGTCGAGTTAGGAGTGAACCATGCGGTTTGAATATTCCATGGAATATTCGGTGGTAGGTAAAAGCATAACGCATATCCGGCATGCATAGTTGGTTTGAATACCATGACGGCAAAGTTTTTAAAATGGAGGATATCTTATACCGGCATGGCAAGAAGTATGAATACCACGTCGGTGGCATTAGTTCCGGCGTCGTATTCATACAACGAGCATGCCGGTACTAAGCTGTTTCAGACAAAAAAATGGTGGTTTCAAAAAGGGAAATCAAATTTTCGACCTCTTTGAAGCATTACCTGTGTGTTGGGGTTGCTTGTATGTTGAACATGTTTACTTTCTTGGGTTGGTTCTTCATAAAACACTTCATAGTCACGAAAATCATGATCCAAGGGGGTTGGTTCACCATATAACTCCAAATGTGAGTTGTTATCATACAGAAGATTGAAGATATGATTGTTGTTGTAGTTGAGCTAAAGATTGTTTTTTGCCAATTCTCTCATCACAATCATCTTTCATTTTAAAAAAAATTTCCACTCAAAATTTTTCTCTCTTCTTCTACTCCTCACTCACACAAATTAAAATAAAAACACACACTAATCTATCCCCTAAATACTTAAGATTTTTACTAATTATTCTTAACCACTAAACATGATTAGTGAGGGCTATCTTTGGAATTTAAAAAATAATTACATAAGGGGTGACCCAGCTTTGCTATTTGGATCCCTATTTTGTCATGTACATATATCCCCCAATTAGTTTTGATATCCCCCAATTGCGCGTTCATTATAAGAGCAAAGCTTGTTTATATGGCTGATTGTTTTATTTTCGTTCTTATTTTTCTTTTTTTCTTTTTGCGGAATAGAAATGTAGAGAGAAGAAGAATGAAGAAATTCCATTAATGTGTAAGTAATACAAGAGATAAAGCCTCTAGAAGAAGGAGAGGGATCCGTTGACATGGTATCTTGACATTTTAGCGTCATTTTCTCTACCAAACCCAATAGCTAATCAAAAACGCTTCTTTTTCAATTTCAGTAGTGGTCACATTTAACATTCAGTTCAGTTTTGGTTTCTCTCTCTCTCTCTCAACATTTTCTCTTCACTTCTAATGGAGTAAACTCCTAAATACCTGGTTCTTCCTGTTTAAATCCCAAAGTAAGCCGTCTGGAACTCTCTGAAGATAAAAATGAAAGATGGGAAGACAACTTTGTGCTCGGTATGGAATCAATTCTTTTCAATGGTGTCTTACCATGTTTTGTTTTCTAAGGCTACTAAGTTTTTAAAAAAAAATGGATTCCAAGTTTTTAAAAATTATGAATTTCACACAACGAAAAGGGGGTCAATTTCTTCAAAAAAAAGGGGTTCATTTGATTTCATTCAGTTATTGCATAAGTTTTTCATCATCCTTCTTTGCTTACGGTTTTCATAACCAATTTGGAAACTTATAGATATCTACAAATCCATCATATTTCCAAAACATGATAAAACAGCTTTCATGATCATTAACAATATCGGCGCTTAGAGAATCAGAACTGCACACTTGAGTGGTAAGGAAATAGTCATGTGTTCAAGAACTTGAGGAAAATAGTCTTCCATCACTTGATCGTTCTCTATCAAGGGAGAGTCCTGTAAAACTTCACGCGAGAGGGAAGGGTATAACGATTTGATTCTGGGTGAGCTATTTTAAAAACTAGATCTCTGATCCTGGGGTAGGAGGATTTAAGAAAAAGAGATTTTTATAACTTACAATTATAGTTATTTGGAATGTACTTAGTTATGAATCCAACAACCTGCCATTTCCTAGCTTTCAAAAGAACTTTATTTCTTGAAATTGATTCTTATCTCCGTTTTTGCTAACTCAAACGTTTCAGGATCTAATTAGGATTGCAAAGGTCCTAACAAATTTTGGTTTCTTGGTAAATTTATCTTCACATAATCTCTAAGAAAACTAGTGTTCTCTTAGGCGTGCTTCTCTGATCGGCTCAGGCCTCTTGGAAAATCTTCGGGGTTCTTTTTTAAAATTTTTTTAGAGAATTCAAGGAGTGTAAATGAAAACACCCTTCAACGATTACATGTCAAATTCAAAATTAAAATGAGTTTGGAAAAAAGTAATTATTGTTCTTTTCTTGTCAACTTATAGGTTGTTGATGTAAGTCTCTAAGTAATCTTTAACAAAATGTGTGCACAGCCCTTAAAAAAAAAGAAAAAGAAGGGTGCTTATTAAAGGATAAATGTGGGACAGTTTGCTCCTTGTTATCGGGCAGAGCTCTGTCCTTCACGTAATGGTCGATGAGACCCTATTTATTGGGGAGTACACTACGTGGCGAAAGCGGATCGGTTACGTATATTAAACCGATTATTTCATGTAACAAAACCAATTTTTTCAACTTTATCCAATTACATTTGAATTCTGACCTTGCTATATACGTGTAAGGTTTTGGGCGGGTGTACTACAACTTAGCTAGCTAAAACGCTTTCCAATCATAGAGGTTTAGGCTTTCTTTTTAAATTTTGAACTCTAATAAAATCGAGTCTTTACCTTTGAGCAGATTAAAGCTAAATTCTCTTCCTCAGTCTTATTTCTCTTAAAAATCTTTCATCCCTGTCTAGTCCTTTTCATTAGAACCTGAGTCTTAAAGAAGTCTGTTTTGTCTAAAAAAGTGTGATAAATTGGTTCTGCTCAGTTAGAAACTTCTTGGTGAAAGAGGCGCTTTTTCATTTTCTTTTAACTTTCTTTAACTTCAATCTTGTTGTTGGCTTGCATTCAATATGGTGTCTGCACAAGAAATGCATTCTCGTGTTTGAACAAAGGAGTTCACAACCCATTCGGATGGGTAAAGCAACAACTAAGAGGAAAAGTCTTAAAACACAAAATCTTCCTTTTCTGTGCCTTTTTTGAAAGGTTTTAACCATGCAAATTCGGTTATTGCTAGGATTTTTTCGACAACATCCTTTTCAAAAAATAACATTGCTAAAGCACTTAAGTGGAGATGGGGTAAGAAAACCATTTTCAAAACTAAACAACTAGGATGTAATGTTTTCATAATCTCGTTCTCGGATAAGGAGGCCAATAGAACATACTAGTCAATGCTCCTTGGCATTTGTATGGAGATGCCTTCCCTTTGGCAAGATGGTTTAGGGAATGATAATCGAAAAGAATATTTTGAAAATCATAGCTGTTTGGGTTAAACTAAACAATACTAACTTCTTTCATTATGATGAATTTATCATCGCTCAGATTGGAAATCATTTAGGATTTGTAACTAAAATACACCCAACTAATGCTCATCCAGAACCGGGTCAAGATGTCTTTGTAAGGGTAGATATTAACATTGAAAAGCCACTAGTCACGACTGCTCGAGTCAAAGTTGGCCATTATCCTGAATCTAACATATCTTTTACTTACATGGATCTTCCTTACCGTTTTTGCAATCACTGCAAACGCCTGGGTCATGTAGAAGAAATTTGTGCAGTTAAGTACAACATGGGCCTAGAGGATATATATGATGGCTTAGGAATCGGAAATGAAGTTGAATCACGAGTTGGGCTTCGGGGTTCAAAGTTCTTATTAATGAACAGATAGACATAGACACGGTGTCGAATGCTGGAAACGAATCTCTGTTTTCTTCTCCATCTCCTTTTCGGTAATACAAACTCAACTCGGTCTATCGATATCTCCTCGGGCAATTCCCATTTAGACCTATCACGATGATGACGTGTTAATCCATCCACTATAGGCCATTCAATTTTGGGCAAACGTTTTAGAATTTGGGAATCTCCACCTCCTCCTCTTACTTTCTCTTCAAACCAAGACCAAGATATCTCGGAATCGGATTACAAATTTAGAAACTCAGGCTTACTTAGGGATGTTGTTAATCAGATCTTGCCTAATCAAGATGAGAATTTCATCCCGCTGGGTTCTAATGAAGATTTGGAAGATTCAATGGAACAATTTTTCACACCCGAGGAGACTTACCCAGACCAAAATCAAAACCCAAAACCGGCTTTCTGTTTCACTTTGTCAGATTTTTCTGATTCGGATAATCTGAGTAACTCGAGCAACAATAGGATGATTACTCCCAATAGCAAGCGGCTTTTCTATGACCGTCTCTGACTCGATATTTCTTCTTTTAGTTCTAAGGGTTCTAATGATCTTTTACTCGATTGCGAAAACGATTTTCAAAGCGAAAATTTTTTTAATCAAGATGGGAGCTCTTCATTGATTCCAAACCAAGATGTTGCTATTCCCATCAACAAAAGAATTGACCAACTTCAGATCCAGACGGCCGAAAAAGGGAAACAGAAAGTCCAGGTATGTATTCAATCTACTGATCCTTAATTTTAATTCATTCTGCTCTTCAAACCATATCTTTCGCTTTAGGGCTCTCATATTATACTATACTTTGCTTTGTGGTGATTCGTTTTTAACTTTAATCTCACTTAATTTTTGAACCGAGGCTGGCTTAGGCCAACTATAACATCAATACCGTTCTCCTTTCTTTAAATTTATCTTTAATTTGCTTTGAGAAGTAGCAATAAGAACGCCGGCACTAGGGTGTTGTTTTAATTATTAATTGCTTTTTACTATACTCGATCCGTAAACTGGTTTCGGCAAGTCTGCTAGGCGCAGCATTTTAAAGAACATCTTAATTAGGGTGTTGCTTTGATAAGCAGTTCTTAACTACATGAAGATTCTGGCATGGAACACACAAGGGTGTGGCCAGAAAAAAACACAACAACATTTGAAAACATTGCTCGAATTAGAAAAACTCGACATCTTATTTCTTTCTGAAACTAAATCAAAGAGATGTTTAGTAAGAAGAACTCTAAATTACTTCCCTAATACCCACATTGTTGATCCAGTGGGACTAGCTGGAGGTCTTGCAATTGGTTGGGTTGATGGGTTCCACTTTGAGA
Organism: Papaver armeniacum; assembly: GCA_023531295.1. Classification (NCBI taxonomy): domain Eukaryota; kingdom Viridiplantae; phylum Streptophyta; class Magnoliopsida; order Ranunculales; family Papaveraceae; genus Papaver; species Papaver armeniacum. Next base: position 159,381 of record JAJJWW010015110.1, read on the forward strand.
TAGTGCAATGGAATCAAAACATGATAAATGTCATAGTAAAAACAACTTCAACTCAAAAGAATGGCTCCTAACCTGTTTCTATGGAGCTCCTAAGCATGAGCATAAATTAGAAATTTTGAGTTACTTAGAAGAGATAGCTTTAAGAGTTAACAATAGCCAAATGCCACAGTTAGTAATAGGAGATCTAAACTTTATTTTCAATAGTGAGGAAAAGGAAGGGGGATTTGCCATTTGAAAGAAAAAAGTATAACCTTTACTAAATCTAATAAATAGAGCAGTGTCCTGGAAGATTTGGGATATAAAGGAAATATCTTCACTTGGAATAACAAAAGAAAAGGAGCAAACTAACATCAAACAAAGATTAGATAGAGGTTTAGCTAATCTTTGAATGGAATTTGGAATTCCAAGGAGCAACTCTTGAAAATTTAGTAGCAATAGGGTCCGATCATGGTCCAATTTGTTTAACTATCACCTCTAACAACTCAAGTCGAACCACACTTTCAAATTTTATGATACTTGGTTAAAGGAACCTACTTGTCTAGAAGTTATTAACAAGTCTTTGGAATATAAGTGGGTCCTCCTGCTGAAGACTTACTTAACAACATCTCAAACCTAGGTAAAAACTTGATTTGGAAAAAAATATTTTTGGTAGACCAAATAAGAAAATAAAAACTTTACTAAAACAAATAATTGCATTTCTGCAAAACTTTAGACACCAATAATACCTTGCTCTTAAACAAAAAATTTCTAGAGCTAGAAACTTTGTATGATACTCAAGAAGAGATTGCTAAACAACAATCTAGAAACAATACCATTGCTTTAGGGAAAGAAATACTAAATTTTTTCATATAACTACTTTAAAAAGAAGAAAAAAGAAATAATATAGATTTGTTTACAAGATAGAGACAACAAAGTAGTTTCCTCTAGGCAAGACATTGAAGGTGTTTTAACAACTTATTTCTCTGATCTTTTCACTAATTCCTCTACTGAACTAGATACGAAAATCTTCAAGCATGTGCAACCTTGCATATCTAATGAGGAAAACAACTCCTTAACTTGCTATTCCAAGTTCAAGAAATTTGGGAAGTAGTGAAGAAACTTAAACATAATAAAGCACGAGGACTGCGGTTTTCTGTGAGTTTTTTAAACATAATTGGGCACTAGTTGGACCACAGTTGATTTCAAGTAGTTCAAGATTTCTTTAAGAATGGTATTCTTCACAAAGATTTGAACAAAACTTTTCTATTTCTTATTCCCAAGACTAAAACTCCAAAAACTCCTGCAGATTTCGGACCTATTGGTCTTTGTAATACCCCATACAAAGTAATAGCAAAAATTTTAGCCAAATGATTCAAAAAATCGCTAGAAAACATTATCTCCCCACTTCAATCAGCTTTCTCGTCTTCTAGACAAATCTCGGACAACATTATTGTTGCTCATGAGATCATCCATTCTATGAAAAAAAAGCAAAAAGAAAATTGGAAACATAGGAGCAAAAATAGACATGTCTAAGGCCTTTGATAGGGTTAATTGGAAATTTCTAATCAAAACTTTACAATCTTTCGGCTTCTCTGAGCAGTGGTGCAACTTAATTTTCCAGTGCATCTCAACGCCTACTATCTCTGTCTTATTAAATGGTAGTCCTGGGAAAGAGTTTACTCCCTCTAAGGGAATCAGACAGGGAGATCCTTTATCTCCCTATCTTTTCATTATGTGCATGGAAGTTTTTTCTAGACTTCTATGTCATCTTGAAGAAACTAAACAGGTACCGGGTATTAAGTTAACACCTAAATCTCCTCCTATCTCTCACTTGTTTTTCGCCGATGATTTACTGTTATTTACTAAAGCTGATTTAGGTAGTTGCAAGAACCTATTAGAAGCTATAAACCTCTTTAGTATATCTTCAGGACAAGTAATAAATTTTGACAAATCAGGGCTTTTCTTTAGTAAAAAAGTACACCATAGACATCAAGGTATTATCATTAGAATGCTAAAAATAAAGAGAATTAACATTAAAGACACACATCTAGGAAGGCCCTCTTTGTCGACAGATCTAAACTTAAATCTTTTGACAATATAATTGAAAAGATGGAACACAGGGTAAAACAATGGCTAGCAAAAGTCCTTTCTCAATCCAAAGCCAAAATAGTCTTAAATAAAGCAATTCTTTCAAGTATGCCTATCTTTAGTATGGGCTGCTTTGTTTTACCAAAAAGATTACGAAAAGAATAAATGATATTCAAAGAGACTTTTGGTGGGGGAAAGATACCAACTCCAAAGGCATTTATATAAAAGCTTTTGACTTCTTATGTAATCCAATTAATCAAGGGGGTTTGGGGTTCAAGGAAGCTAATAAGGTTAATCAAGCGATGATTAGCAGAATAGCATGGAGGCTTGTGAGTAGACCAGATGACTTATGGGCTAAAATTTTGAAAGGAAAATACTTTAAAAAACTGGTGCTTTACACTCTAAGAAAAAATCTTCTCGCTTCTTGGATCTGGAAATGTATTTTACAAGGAATAGAACATATTAAGAAATATAGTTTTGGGAAGTGGGGGATGGCTCTTCCATCAACTTCACCGGGATGATAAATGGATCCCTACTAGGGATCAACCTCAGCTAACACAATAACCGATTTTCAAATATAACACTTGTGTCCTGATCTAATTGATCGGGACACGAAAAAGTGGAATGAAACTTTACTAAACTCTTTTTTGACAGGTTCTTTAGTAGAAGAAATTCTAAGCATTAGACTTTCTACTTCAGTAGAAAGGTAAGTTGAGAAGTGATAAATTAAGATGGATGCTCACCGAGAAATGGGGAGTTTTCGTCAAATCTTTGTATGCTAAACTTCTTAACCCCTTGGGATCGGTCTCAATTGAAACCAAGAAATTAAAGGCGGGAACTATGGAGGATGGATACATCTCAAAGAATTAAACTTTTTACTTGGAAATGTCGCAAAACACACTACCAACTAGAGAGAGAAATTAGGATCCGTTCTTGATGTAGAAACTCAATGTATTTTTCTAGCAAACAGCAATCGAATCCACTTACCATTTATTCTTTGATTGTTCTATGCTAAAGTCATCTGGGGAAACGCACCAATGGCAAATGGGGAGTATCTTCTATCTCTAATGCCAATTCCTTCCTAGATAAGTATAATGAATGGCGGTCAGGAGACACCAATTCCATCTCCATGGCCTTAGCAGCAACAAAGTGCTGGTTCATATGGAAAGAAAGGTGTCTGAGAATCTTTGAAAAACAAGAGAGAACTCCTGCTAAATTAGCTATAGATATTGCAAGACATTTTTCTTATTGGCATCCTCAGAGTACAAAGAATATTAACATGCATCAACCTAAGCACACTTGTCTTACAACATACTTGGACATTCCCCAGAATCGATACCAATAAATTGAATTGCGACGCTTCTTGGGTTTCTAAAAATGCTAACTCTGGTTTTGGGTGTGTTCTCTTGAATTGTACAGAGCACGCGGTACGGGAGCAGCAATGGGATTCTTCAGAGCTTCAACAGCTGAAGAAGCAGAAGCACTAGCTCTCCTGCATACTACTAAATGGGCCATACAAAACAATTTGCAAAACTTGGCCATAGAGGGAGACAATCGGGCTACTATCAACTATCTCCAAGGAAAATCAGCTTCAGTTCAATGGCAAAACATGGCTATCTTAGAGGAGGTGCTTTCTGAAGCAAAAAATCTTATCTCTTTTTTGGGTTTTAAGTATGTAAACAGGCAGGCAAATAACGTAGCAGACTGTTTAGCTAAGAAAGGAAGAAAAGAAAACACTGCCGCCTGTTGGTTAAATTCTGTACCTTTATTTTTAGTCCCTTCAATTTCCTATGACTCTGTCAAAGCACAGATAGTTGTAATCCGCAAAACATTGCTGTATCTTCTCTGGATGTTGTTAATTCGGCTGATTCACTCACCATTTCAAATGGGACTGAATCAAAGGATTAACACTCTTTTGGTATTCAATCTTACTTTCAAAAAAAAAACCCAATAGCTAATCAATTTGAAGTTAAGATTTTGGTGACATGTTCCTCATATAAGTCTCTACACTCCCACAAAAAATGAGAGTATTATGAAATACGAAACTTCACCATCCACAAAATTTAATTTTAACCGTTAATCTTCAACGGTTGATATTCAAAATGGTAGATGGTGGTCTTATACATCTCGGAATGCTCTCATTTTTGGTGGGAGTGTTGTAGAGACTTAGAAGAAGAACATGTCATAAAAAAATTATGTTCAAATTCATTGACGGTTGGGTTTGATAAAGAAAATGACGCTACAATATCAAGATTATATCATTATAACCATGTTGACGGATCCTATCCCTAGAAGAAACCCTAATGTTAGTCACGGGCGCATCTTAATAAATAAACTATAGTTTATAAAAGCATAGTGTTTCTTTGACAGAGTTCGCCAAAGTCTTGACCTTTATTTAAAACCAAGGCCGGACTTGAAAGTTATGCTTCATTGGAGAACATCCGTGCACAAATTGACATGCCACACAATTATCAAACTACAAAAGTGGTTCCATCAAACTGCTAATTTCTTGCATAGAATAACCAGGCAAGAACATCCATCACAAAAAAGTTCACAAAAACAATGCTCTCCGTAACTATATTATTTCAGACAAGAAAACAATGCTCTCTGTAACTATATTATTTCACACACAATAAGCAGTACTTTCATACTGTAAGTGCTATATTTTTTTTGTTTAAAAAACCATAGGCAATGGACAAACCAACAATGGTCTAATAGAGGATACAAAATGAGTATTGACAGTCTTTCACTAAGAAACATCTTCCATTCAATTGAATACACCTGTATCTAAGTACGAAACATCTTGAAGACAATATTTTGTTACTAAGAACATAATGAACGTCTTCAAACAGAAGGGGAAAAAACATAAAATATTCAACTAAGATCACAAGAAAGTAAACTCTCTGACCTTAAATCAGCGAACTGCGTCATCATAAAGTATCTCAGATAGTTGCTCATTCTTAAAGATGTCCGCAGATTTCATATTATTATCTGAACTGAGGTTAGCAAGGAACTCAGCAGCCTGGTTATATATGCTTAGCACGGGTTCCACATGGAATACGGTAATACCCCTACGGCGAACCTTGTCGAGATCAATAATTATAGTATTGGTGAGTGAACAGATGTCTTTGAGGTCACACATGGCTTCTGGACGCAGAAGTGATCCCACTAGGCGTTTTCCTATCTGATTAGACTTCCTCTTTCCATTCGGATCCCAAATGTGTCTCATAAAATTGCATAGATTAAAAGAAGGGACATGAATGGAAAAGCGTGACAACTCATAATCCAGAGCAATTCTTACCCCAAGTGCAACTCCATTCAACCTGGAATAGAATGTGGACATAGTGTCGTCTACACCAGAGAGATGTCTGGACCTAGCCACTACTGGGAAATACCGGTAATCACGTAAGATTGCCCCATAGCCTTTACCTGAGATACCACATATATGAATAGATAATGCCCCCTTTTCAGATTTTAACTGTGACCTAATAACATCATCAGTAAGATTCCAAACATTTGACCTCTCAATCCAATCTTTTTTTGGAAAAAGATCAGGGTCACCAACAACTCTCAGAGGTTGATAACTTTCCGCACTGTGCTGCTGAACTTTTGCGTCAGGTGATTCATGATCATACGAAATCTCCTGCGACATATATATATAAATATATAAGAATCAAACAAATTAAAAAACAGGCACAATTGATAGTAAGTACCTCTATTTTCAGAATGCAACCATCATGAGGAATTATAAATTCGAGATCCTCCATGGTCAGGAACTGCAGAGGGTACATATATAAAGGAATCAAAATACAAGGCATAAATTGGCATGAAACTGATGGTCACACCAACTTGAGCAAAAGAATAAATAAATGATAATTACCACTGTTAGTGATGGAAACGTGAATCTACATAGTGTTGCTTTAATTATAGGCCTGCCTAAACCCTCTTTCAACTGCACACAGAAAGCAATCCATGTTTACTCATCGAGTCATTCCTACTATTTCACAATAATATAGAGTATTCATCATAAACACCAGACTGTTGTAAGGATTCAGACACCAAATTCAAGCATGTAACTGAAATTCATACAGCATCAAGTTGAAAGAAAAACAGAAGACAGGTAGTAGCTTACGAAGTGATGTTTATTCTCAATTATTGTTGTAGACTCTTGCTGTAACTCCAAATTTGTTGCGACGTATAAGAATCAAAAACAGAAATTGAATGTGACAAACTGACAATTACTCACCATCAACTTAAAACTAAAGGAAATAGATACAACGGAAGCTTACCTGGGGATCTTTATTTTCGCCTATTGTTTTAGATTCTTGTTGATCCTGCAAATTTGTTGCCACATATAAGAATCAAACGGAGAAACTTACTCACCATCAAGTTAGAACTAAAAAGAAAAAGATACAACAAGAGCTTACAGGATGAGTTTGGCACTGATCCTTACTCATGGTGCGTTGCCGATCCTTCTCCTTCTGGCTATTCTTCTCCTTCTGGTTTCGTTTCTGCAAAGGTGGTTCCAAGGTACATATATTAATCAAAATACAAAACCAGATAAATTTGATTTCTCATACCTTAACATAAAACAAAATCAGGTGATAGATAGAAGCTTACACCAGGGTAACTCTGCTGTTGTATGAAAGATTTTTCCTGCAAAAGATGTTAAGTGTTAAAAAAACCAGAACCAACAACAAAATTAGGAAAGTCGCAACATTGTTCTATGATTACCTACTTCACAAAGACCTCGAGACTTGTATCAGAAACAATAAAAACAATGGGGAACACTAAGAAAAAACTTATTATTCACATGATGAGTACACAGATTTCTAAGAATTCACACGATGCTAGTATGGCGTAAAAAAAACCAAAAAGCATGAAGTTTGAAAGGTGTACACCAAAACCAAGCATCAAATTGAAGAACTCACAACATCAGTTTAAAAGCAAAACAGGTAATAGATAGCAGCTAACTGAATGAGCTTCACCAACAAAGCTCGAAGTGAAGTATAAGACTTGCTGTGGTTCGGCGATGTGCTTACTCCACGAGCAGCAAAATAAATTCTTACTCAAAATCAGAGAGTACACAACTTTAAAGGTTTTCTAATACCTATTAATGGGCAACTCCTATTTAGTATTACAGATTTAATAATTATAAGAATTGGCCAAGAAATAGAATTCCTAACAGAACTACATACATGATTCCAAATATATCTGGAATAAGATTATAAAACAAACTTGAGTCGGTGACAAAAAAAAAATTAGGAAACCAGTTTGCTGTTTCCTAAAACCGAGCCAACATCTAACAGATAAACTTACAGAAGTATTGCCCAAGATTGTCGATGTTGGATCCTGTTGTTTCTGCAAAATTAACCACACAGTGAAAAACCAAAAACTATGTTGTACCTCGAAGGCCTATACCTGGACTGGAACAGCTAAATATCTAGAAAGGACCAAATTACTTCTTCATCCAAAAAAATCTACTTGTATCTTATTATATCTGTGTATCTTACCAAATTACTGGAACAGATGATATATCAAACCCGAAAGTTTTTACTGATTTTGTAATACTGATGAAATTACAAGGTTATTCAAGCGCATTACCCTAGAAAGCTCTTTTTCAATTTTTCACAAAAGGAACCCCCTCTTTTGGAGGAAAATTTTAAGAGATGGCAAGAATATAATGCATGTGAGGGAAACAGCAATCGGTCCATCTCATGCTTGTTGTGTCAAGTATAGGGCTGTAAATCCAAAACCAACATCAATCTATAAAAGCAAGACAGACGACAGATAGTAGCTTACTATGTGAGTTTCGTCACTGATTGCTTTTGAGGCTAGCTCTTGTTGTTCCTACAAAGTTTGAAGCGAAGTAAAAGATCAAAAATAGGATCTGAAATTGATGATTGCACGCTAGCTATGAATTAAAAGCAAAGCAGATGATAAATAGTAACTTACCGAATCAACTTGGCCCTGATCTGTACTTATGGTACCTAGCAGACCCTTCTTTTTCTTTTTCTGTCTACGTTTCTGCAAAGGTGGTTTGAAGATAAATACATGAATCAAAATACAAAACCACTTAAGATTCCATATATAACTGGATATAAGACGACTAAACAAACTTGAGTCATTCAAAAACAAATAGAAGCTTCCACCAGGTTTCCTCTGCTGTTGTATGACAGATTTTTCCTGCAAAAGATGTTTGAAATATTAAGTACGTCAGAACATTGTTTTATGATTACTTACTTCACAAAGACCTCGAGATTTTATCACAGAAACAATAAAAACAATGAGGAACACTAAGAAAAAGCTTATTATTCACACGATCAGTACACAGATCTCTAAGAATTCACGCGATGCTACTATTAATTGGTTTATATGCTTACGACTCCTATTTATAGGTTTAGATAATTATTAAAATTCTTGAAAATAGAAATCTTTATAGAGAACAAATTCCTAACATAACTAGAAATAAGATTCATAATCCTAATGCATATTTTGAAGTATGGCGTAAAAAAAACAAAAAGCATAAAGTTTGACAGGTGTACACCAAAATCAAGCATCAAATTGAACAACTCACAATATAAGTTTAAAAGCAAAACAGGTAATAGTAGCTAACTGAATGAGTTTCACCGTCGGTTATTGTTAAGGTTATCATTTGTCTTTCCTACAAAGCTCGAAGCGAAGTATAAGAATTACTGTGGTTCGGCGATGTGCTTACTCCACGAGCAGCAAAATAAAGTTCTTATTCAAAATCAGAGAGTACGCAACTTTAAAGGTTTTCCAGCACTTCTTACTCAAGCGATGCTTGAATTAATGGGCAACTCCTATTTAGTATTTACAGGTTTAATTTTTATAAGAATCTGCCAAGAAATAGAATTCCTAACAGAACTACATATTTGATTCCAAATATATCTAGAAATAAGAGTACTAAACAAACTTGAGTCGGTGCCAAAAACAAATTTAGTAACCAGTTTGATGTTTCCTAAAACCGAGCCAACATCTAACAGATAAACTTACAGAAGTATTGCCCAACTTACAGATAAACTTACAGAAGTATTGCCCCAGATTGTCGATGTTGGATCCTGTTGTTCCTGCAAAATTAACCACACAGTGAAAAATCAAAAACTACGGTGTTGTACCTCGAGGGCCTACACCTGGACTGGAACAGCTAAATATCTAGAAAGGACCAAATTACTTCATCATCCAAAAAAATCTACTTGTATCTTATCATCTCTCTGTATCTTACCAAATTACTGGAACAAACAATATATCAAACCCAAAAGTTTTTACTGATTTTGTAATACTGAAGACGAAATAATAACAAGTACAAAACCACTTAAGATTCCATATACAACTGGAAATAAGACTACTAAACAAACTTGAATCGTTCAAAAACAAATTTAGGAATTCAGTTTGCTGTTTCCTAAAACCGAGCCAACATCTAAAAGATAGACTTACAAAAACATTGCACGAGATATTTGGTGTTGGCTCTCGTAGTTCCTAACCACACAGTGAAAAATCAAAAACTAAGGATCTAAACTCAGACTCTTCTTTCTAGGTTCCTGCAAAGGTGGTTCCAAGGTGAATATATGAATCAAAATACAAAACTAGTTAAAATTAATTTCTGACAACCTTAACTTAAAACAAAACCAGATGAGAAATACAAGCTTACTCCATGATAGATGATTGAAGAGTTAGTGTTCAAAATCCAAAACCAAGGAAAAAACTGGGAATCTCAGGACATTGTTTTAAAACTAAAACAGTTGGTTAATGTTGTGCAGAAAATAAGCTATTTCCCAAATACCCCTAGATTTATATCAGAAACCAAAAAAATAAATGGGGAAATTAAACAAAAACACACAGAATTACTGTGGTTGGATGATGTGCCTACTCCACATGCAGCAAAATAAACTTCTTACTCAAAATCAGAGAGTATACAAGTTTCCCTCACACCTCTCAGAATTCACATGAAGTTAAAACCAATGGCCTTTCCATAAGTTTAGATGATTACAAGAATCTGCCTATAAATAGAAGCCCTTGATGAAGAACAAATTACTAATACAACTGGATATAAGATTCTTAAACAAACTTGAGCTTACTGATTTAGGAAATCAATGAGCTGTTTCCTAACATGGAGCCATCCTCTAACAGATAAATTTACAGAAATAGTGCCCAACCAAGATTGATGTTAGTTAGTTTTTGTTGTTCATGCAAATCAAACAAGTCTACTAGAAAGCATTTCCATTCCATTTTAACAAAAGATAACATCCCTTTTGGTGGAAAATTTTAAGACGCCACCAGAAAACTGCATATGAGCCAAAGCGCATCTCATGCATGTTGTAAAAAAATCAAAAATAGGACCTGGTGAAATTAATGAATTATGCGACATGAATTAAAAGCAAAACAAACGATAAATAGCAGCCTAGTTTCGTTGTCCATTACTATTAAGGTTCTCTGTCGTCGTTGCTACAAAGTTTGAAGCCAAGTAAAATAATCAAAAAACAAGACCTGAAATTAAAAAAAAACTTACCGTTTCGGATAAACGACCCGAGTGTCTTAATCTTTCTGACTCTATCTGTAGCTGCTTGAGCCTTATTAAGGGAATCTGGTTGAAAATACGTAGGAGTCAAACAACAAAAACAAAAACATAGATACTGATATTATCAGAGAGACACAAGAAAACCTATTATATAAAATCCAACAAGTAAGTTATCAGAGAGTTAATCACACACCACCAGATCTATGTATAATAATATATACAAAAGATCCCCAAGCTGGTAAAATAATCTTCTTATATATCTATATATCTAATCTAATAATAATAATAATAATAATAATAATCTAATATAAAGAAAAGAGGGTTTTTTCAACCGTCCGACAGGAAATGACTACATTACCCTTTCGTGTTTTCATTTCTAACTAGATAAAACGTGTAAATCTGATTATAAGGAAAGGGTAAGATCATAACTGGGACTTCATATTTTCTTTTCAATCTTGCTTCTTCGTCCCAAAACAGATTCGATGATAAACTCTAGCGAAGCAAATTATTCGTCCCAAGATTAATTCTAATACCATAATTCCAACTCTAAATAAATTGAAGCAATAGAATGGAAATCGACATATTCCGAATCCGATCCTATGTCAACACAGTAGAATCACAACTTTGATTAAAATGATTTCGATTTTGGAGTTTCTAAACATCTCCCATCAGAATCAGAACTTCGATGGGTTGATTCATACGATGATTAAGGTATGTCATTCTAATTGAGATTTTCTTAACTTTAGTTTAGTTTAATTACTTATTAGGGTATTTTATATATTGATTTGAATTGAATTGAAAACTTGGCTTTATAAATTACTTATGAGGGCATTTTCAATATTGATTTGGAGATAAGAAACCCCTTTATTACTACTCCCTCTGTTCTTAAATAATAGGCTGGTTTCATGTGTTTTTGTACATGAAACCAGCCTATTATTTAAGAACGGAGGGAGTAATTTTCAGTATGGGGTTAAATGTTGAATTTTTGTTTTCCATATATCTAACTGATGGTTGAAATGATGCCTACCAAAAAGTAATGTTCTCATCTAATATCAATAATATTCAGTTTTGATAAAAGAGGAGTTTGGGGTTGATGTTTAGTTTTCATAAAAGAGTGTGACATATAAATATGGAATTTGATTTGGATATAGAGTAAAAATATATGCAAGCCTGTCATCTCGGATGTTAAAAAAAAATCAAAATGTATGATACATTGACGTTTGATCAAGCCAGCCTACAGTTGTATTTAGATTGCTCTGAAACAACACTGGATGTTTAATCCAGTTCCTGTCACAGGCTTACTTCTAATACACTTCTTCTTACCCCTTAATCTCTTAACTAAGAACACCAAATACCCTTATAATGCAGTTCTGCGTACCCCTTAATCTCTTAACTTAGAACACCAATGACCAAAGTGAACGCCCACGTTACTCTATTTTATGAACAAATTTTAAGAATTTGATTACAGTATCTTCAATGAGTTCCAACGATACGTCAAGGAAGAGATCCCGTCAAAGTTCGACACTTATTGATGATTCAGTGGAGTTCAATTAGCTCCAGAACCAGCAAAATTAAATACTGACAAGCAATGAAAGAAATGGGATGACGGGGTTGCTTCACGAGTCATTTCTTGACCTTGGTATGATTGAAGTCATGTGATTGTGTAATTTTTTGATATCTGAATGGACTGGAGATGCCATTATTACCAAGGGAAATCATCATTCCCCAAGAATGAATCCTGAACCATGAGATGAGCACAAGCTTTACTTATCAATTGACGGACCAACAGACTCATCTGTACACAAAGCGATAGCTGAACTGGGGCGAGATCAGTATGAGATTTCAAAAAAAAATAAAACATTTGTTTCCGGTGCATGATCTCTTCAAGGGAAGTAAATACTTTGTTCTGCCAGAACTTGAACAGACTTGTTTTGTTTTAATTTCGGTCCTTTTTGAACATTTGTGTTAATTGTTCTTTTATTTTAAATGGTTAAACCAGTTAAATTACCTCCTAATGTTTGATTATTGCCGGAGTTTACATAACCCTTAGAAAATGTCTTTTAACTGTAGGAACATGTAAAGGAAGGACTGGTGATGTGTATGTTTCCCCCACCGCCCCGAAATCAAGTGTTTAAGGAATACATGAGAAGATCGACCTTGGAGATTGATACCAATGTGTTGGGATTAGCTTATACTAAAAGCCTGAAGTATGTTGTTATAATGCATCTTCTTCTTCCTGATTCTCCAAGGCTGTGTGTTCCAAACAATCCCGAATGAATCACAAAGCACATTAAGCTATTCAAATACATCATGTAATAATATATATGAAAACATATTTTGTGTGATCGGATATTTTTCATTGAAAAATTATAGAACAGAATGGCAGGCGCATCAAGCGTGTTATACCCGTAATAATAATAACAATAGCCTAGGGTGATCCCAACCGCCTTCCTTCCACGCCGCCGGAAAGAAAATGAAAACAACCAAAGAAAATGAAAACAACCAAATAAAAATCAAAGAATAAGTAATCAGAGTCAAACCCACCAGATCTACATATAATACACCCATACAAATAAAATCTGAAGCTGTGTAAATAATAATAATAATACAACTCACTCTGGTCTGCTGATTCCGACCGCCTTCCGTCACGCCGCCGTAAAGGAAAATGAAAATGGATCCTAAACTAAACCTAAACTAGCAACGAGTATAACTATATAAGGAGGGGGAAAGATCCTGTGTGCGCATCTCACGGTTTCTGAATCTCTTACAGCCACACGTTTTCTTAAGACAATTTCCCCGGTATGGGTGTAAATCGGGCTACACCGGGCAGCCTGGCTAGGTAAAGTGAGCATTAGCGGGTATGGTCCGGTTGTTTTTACTTCATCCGCATCCAATTCAATTCATTATGGACATCAAATTTAGCATTCGCATCCGATCAACATCCAATGCATTTGTATTTAATGGATACACGGATGAAAAGATTGGGTATGGATAATCCAATGGATTTGATTTAATAGTTAAAACTTATAATGAAAAAATAAAGCCAACATAGATGAATTCTTATAAAACTTACTCATTTTATACATGTGTATAAATAATAAAGTGTCATGGACAACACTCAAGCAAACGCCTTTACAATTCCCGAACTATATACATATATTTTATAAAAACTATATAAATACCCTTAATCTAACGGATATGGATGTTCAATGGATTTTCAAGGTTTCATTCTTCTGTAGCCATTATTGTTAAGATGTTGATCATCTCCATTCTTCCCGTAAATCGAGGAAAAATGTTGTAAATATATCATTCTTCCGTCGTAGCCGTTACTGCCAAGATGTTCAACTCTTTGTACGTTTTCTTTATGTTGTATCTCATATTTCATTCTCTTTTTAACAGAGTAAGAACAAACAATAAAAACCAAATCGGGAAATCTGGTTCCACTTCTGTTTTTCTACGACAAAACTACTGGTCATTAAGAAAACAGATAACATAGAAATGGGTGTTCACTCTCAAAATTTTCTTAAGAACATATTGGAAAAAAGTTGGTCATTAAGACATGCTGCTATTAGGGTACAACAACCCGGAGAAACGATTACAACATTTTCTGTCTTTCATTTTCTACTCTCTTTTTTTCTTTTTTCTTCTTTTTCCTTTTTTTGCAACTCTTGACGGATAAATATACACTCTTGTGAACTACGCTTTTTCTTCTCCCTTGAATGAAAAATATAGCAAGGGTTACCTCCTAAGTCCCTAAACTATCTTTAATTCATCCATTCACTCCATCAAAACTACCTTGTGCGCTTTGCCGTTTCTTTTCCCGCCAATTCTCCCCCCACATTTTGGCCTCGGCCACAGCTCTCTCTCTGTCCAGATCCCTGTTCAGCATCCTCTGTGTTTCCCTTGGAGAGTCGTCCTTCTCTGAACCCTCCAAATCCCACTTCCGTCCTGACCCACCTCCTTCTTCGTTCTTGCCAATCCTTCCACCATTACTAGTCCTTCTATCTTCCTTATCTCCATTGGCTTTATTACTTGGAGGTGCATTAGGGTCATAAGACTGAGATGCCAAGTAGGACAAGGCAGTCACCACATCCCCAATGAGAGGACGGGTAGCAGCTGATTCTTGGATACACATGGATGCCACAGCCAGAGCCTGGTACAACCCCCGCATGGGGAAACGTCCTTCCAGCCGTGGATCCGCCAGTTTTGGAAACTTGCGACGGTCATTGAACATGGGTCTTGCCTTCAAAATATAAGAAACCCGTCAGTAAAGACTGTCCTAACCAAATGGTTCCCAAAAGGATGATTAACCTATAAATTTTCTTCAAAGACTTCTACCCGTAATATAGTGGAAGAGAAAAGTGTGCCCAGATTTGGAAGGGAAAAAGGTCAGTTATTTTCCATACAACCAAAAGTCAGTTGATATTAAATTTCCTATCCACTATGTCTCCCGACTTTCTAGCCTTTCTTAGTTAGAAAGCATTAATTATTAGGAGGAAAAAAGAAAGAATCGTACAACTCTACTTTGAAATTCATAAACGTACCCACTGGACAAGGTTCTGTTCTCCATGACCTTGAGTGCTATCGATGGCCTTGCGTCCAGTGATCAGCTCTAAGAAGACTACCCCAAAACTATAAACATCAGACTTCACTGTCAATTGCCCAGTCATGGCATACTCAGGTGCACAGTAACCATATGTTCCCATGACCCTTGTGGAGACATGTGACTTATCTCCAGTTGGACCAAGCTTTGCCAGCCCGAAGTCAGACAGTTTTGGGTGGAATCCTTCACCTAACAATATGTTGGATGATTTGAAGTCCCTGTATATCACTGGAGGGTTTGCTTTATCATGTAGGTATTCCAAACCTTTGGCTGCACCAGCTGCAATCTTCATCCTGGTGTTCCAGTCTAGTGCTTCCTTATCAGGTGGCAAATCTACACACAAATCAATTCGTGATTTCTCTTAAGAAAACTATGGATAATAGAAGCTGGCGAACTATTTGCAGTGCAATTTTTAATATAGGAAGAAAGGTTTGTAAATGAGCGGGTGAAATAAAAAAAATTAGCAGATCAGATATCGCATAGACATAGTGGATTATACGTCAGCTTAAACAAAGTACATAATATAAATTCTTATAAGATTTTTATAGAAGTTGACCCCAGGTATAGAAAGACAACTAAAACCACAAATAAGTATGGTTGACATCAAATTCTCTCTCCGTACTAATGTTTTGATGGAAAATGGCAGTGGCATTCATATAATAATGTTCCCATATGACCCCATGATGTTTGTGATGACCTAGATTTAAAGGTGCTAGACCCCCGTCACATCACTGTTGACAGGGTACAAATTTCTTAGAAGAAAACTTGCACACTTGCAAGCGACAGGATCAGGGTACACAATCGCACCTCATAAAGCAATCTTCGATGTACGATCAATCACAAAATGGGCTCTAATACTCTGTTAAATAAGCTTACAAGCAAAATGAGTTTGGTCTTCAGTATTTAATATTCCTTTTTGAAGTGCAGATTGATTCCCATAGTCAACTACTTCCTCTATTGTAACTATAGATGATGCCTTTCAAAAGTTAAGCAGTGTTGCAATTTATAGCTCAATCTAGTATTTTATAGATGATGTACTTTATTCCAACAGAAAAGACCAGTAATGGCATTAGGCATCAACATTCGTACTTATTTTCCACTAGCGAAGGTAAGTATCTTTGGTGATACTGGACAATCAAGGGCTCTAAACAAATGACCAGTAGCTCCTATATTGTCCATATTTTTATAAACATTCTAAAATCCGGTTGGAAGGACAAAAACACTAAAAGCAATCAAAGATTCTAAGTGCAAATCAAAAAAGTATAAACTGCCACCATGGAGCTGGGTTTAACAGAAACTTCAAACTTACCATGGAGATGATCTTCCAACGATCCCAAACACATGAATTCATACACAAGAAGACGCTGGTCACCATCAGCACAATAACCTATTAGACTGACAAGATTCTGGTGATGGAGAAGGCTGAGCATGAGAACTTCCACTAGAAATTCTCTATTTCCCTGAAGACCATCTTTATCCAACTGTTTTACAGCTACAGCCTGCTCAAATAGCACAAAAGTAAGATGAGATCTGAAACTATGCAATACAAAAAAGTACCAACCTCGCCAACACATTAATCAACTTATTATACTAGACTGAAAGACACGGTGAGTGTTGCAATGGTAGAAGGACTCAAATTGTTAACAAAACATATCGAACCTAAAAAAAAAAAGAATTACGGGAATATTTTTATCTACCTGACCGGTGCTTTCGAGAAATCCCCTGTAAACACGCCCGAATCCACCTTCTCCCAAAAGAGATTCGGGTCTAAAATTCTTAGTTGCAGCTGCAAGCTCTCGGAACGTAAACGTCTGAGCAGCAATATGATCATAAGGTCCTTCTTTCGGGCCGGACGATTCCCTTCTTGATCCCCCAAGAGTACTTCTTGATCTCAATCTATCAGCTCCTACATTTCCATTAACCATGCAAGCAACCAAACCAGATCCACATCAATAACAATTCAACAACTTATATCAACTTAAACATCTAATTATCATCATTCAATACTTATCTCAATTCGACAGACCCCAAATTCAATAATTCTAATAAGATCCTCAGATTCATATTTTCAAACACTTGGTAATCATGAAACTATGAAATGATAAATTCACATTAATAAATGCAAAATTCAAGAGATAACCCATACCCCCATTAACTCAATTGAGCTCTACTATCAGTAACCAATCAAAATAACAAGTAGATCAGATTAAGAAAACAAAAAAGAATTGAAATTTAATCACCTGAAGATAATTTAGCAACATTTGGATTGACAACAGGTTGATTATTATGATTATGATGAACTTCTTTTCTAACATTATCACTACTCTCTTCTTTATTGCCCGGATTTAACTTCTCTTCTTCTTTTGAATCAAAACATGGAAAACAACCCATTTTCTCAATCAAAACTCTTCTTCTCCCTCAATCAAAAATAAATTAAAGTTCTTTCAATCTAAAAACCACTCATTTTCTCTCTAGTCTTAACTAAAATGGACTAAAAAAAATCTGGTTTTGTTCTGAGGACAACAATAGATCGAAAAAACTAGAAGAAAAAAAAAAAGGAATCAACTTTACAGTTAAATCCAAGTTAAAGATATCAACTTTGATTGGAGCCGGCTCAGTCTTCTTCTAGTTCATGTTGTATTTTGCTTTGTCCCTTTTTATATCAAAAAATCTAGACACACACGCTTTCACCTCAACTCCTTATTCGATGTCTTTCCTTTGTTAACGTGCCCAATAGATTTTTGTTATTTTGTAATTCCGGCAAGTCAACTGTCAGATTCCGGTGAAGGTATTTAGAGTTGTTGGGGTGTCAAGAATTTCCTCCGAGTGTAGAAGAAACGTCCAATTCCGGCAAAAGTATCGGCTTGTTGGGGGGTGTTGACACGTGTCTTTTAGAAATGTTTTGGGTGGTGGGAGGAAGAATGTGTTTTGATTAACGATGGTGTCATTTAATGTGAAAGAGATAAGATGAGATAAAAAAGTTCATAAAAAACACGACATGGAAGTGAGAAAACAAAAATTTATATGGTTTTGGTTGTTGTTGAATCAAGTGTACTACATGTGTTTAACCTATCAAAACTTATTGACATTATAGCAAACTTAAGTTTGGATTATAGTCCAAGTTAGGTCGCCAAATCTCTCAAGACAAGTCGTGTTTTCGGCATACAAGTTTCTCGACCTATTTTTTTTTTTTTTTTTTTATATAAAGCCAAACGGGATCTTCGCTCACCCTCGAAAAGACTAGATAGCCATAAGAGTATCTCCAAGACAAGGTGCAAAAAATCCTATGTGGATTTTTAATTTAGTCATGTAAAATTTGATACTGTTTAAATGGACGAGAATGTAAAAATAGTCAGGATGTAATTTACATCAGGATGCATCCAGTTTCATCCTCACTCGTTTTTAAGTTTAAGTCAGGATGAATCCAGTTTCATTATTGCTATTTTTTTGGTGTCCATTTCACCCATACTAATTTTTACTCGTCCATTAGAACCATGTTTTAAAAATATTTGGACAAATGTCCCATTTTCCGTTTTTTTTTTTAATAAGCAAAAGAAATGTTAAACAAAAGCTACACTTTCCTAATGTCTCCACAAAGAGTAAGCATTAGCCAAATTGGTCGAACAGACCATCCGATACGGCTGGCATTAGTCTTAGTTCATCGGGCAAGTTCATGAGCCACATTATCGGCCATTCGTTTAATAAAACCAAAAGATAATAAATTGAATCGAGGTATAAGGTATTTTATATTTTGGAATAGACGATGCGTTTTTTGATCTCCCAGAAAAGATTTCTTATTGATTTGCATAATTATTTTAGCAGCATCACTTTCTATCCGAATCTTGTCAATCTTCCGTTCCCAAGCTAATTTTAATGCATCTCTAATTGCAGGTACTTCTGCTTCTCTGCAGACAAACAAATAAAATTAGTTGATTCGGCATGGATAAAAAAATTCTTATAATATCTTATAATTATTTCTTTTCCCTCAATTTGTGAGTTGGGGCTCCAACCCCTATCAGTATTGAATTTAGCCATCTATCCGGTTGGGTCTCCCATGAAGAGTCGTATTATTCCACAGTGATTGGCAATACGATTAATCGGAAAAGCTTTATTGGAAGTTGGTAACACTGACTTTGCTCTGGCTATAATAGCCATCGGTCCTTCGGTTTATTATTGTGGACAATCCCATTTCAATTAGTCCATATTAACCATAAAAGGCAAACAATTAGTGGGAAATTCTCAAATCTTCTAGAAGAGTCATTGAATGGCTGAAATTGGAGCAATCTAACCCATTTCAATTAGTCCATATTACTCTAGAAGCTAATGTGCGCTGAAATTGATTTATTTGGTCCGAGGTAATCTTAATTTCTCTTCAGAAAATGTTTTTACCTTTTGAGATTGTCTTCGTCGAAAACATCTCTTTTCCAGTTTTTTTCCTTTCTTCCAGGTATTTGATATCTGCTGTAATGAAAGAAGAAGCCTTATCATTAAGAAGAAGCCTTATCATTAGTGGTGGCTTTGGTGTGTGTCTCTATGACTATATTTTGGTGTTGTATTGGTCGGCATAAATTAAAAAATTTGCTCTCCTACTTAAAACTAGGAAAGAAATGATGTTATATCATATTCTTTCCATTTCCAGAAAAGAGTTATTATTGTTTCTTTAATTTAGCTTATTTTTGTGTTAAAATGAACAAATAATAGTACGCTTTTTCGAAAACAAGATATTTATAATTAAAAATATTTACAAGAATATTTATTTTTGTATTATGAATTGCAAGAACCATAATAGTCTAACACTGATATTTACAATTTATACTTCTCATAACGTATGCATTAAGTTTAAACCAAGTGTAAAACACTCGAAAGGAATGCTACATTTTCTCAAACTAATACTTCTATATACTCCCTCTGTCCTAAAATTTTTGTCCTCTATTCTATTTTCGTCTGTCCTAAAATAACGTCAAGAACACGTTTATAGTCATATTTTTTAGTCAAACTCTCAAATATATCCTTCAAACTTTTACTAGTTTAAAATTATTTTAAATATCACCAATCTAAATATTGAATGATATCTTCCTCAATAGGAAACAAATCTACTAAATCAATTCATAAAGATTTTTATTTTTATCTTGTATTTAAATATTTCTATAAATATTATAATTACCAATGTGTTTTTCTTACATACTCCATATACTCCTTTTAATTTAGTAATAATCATTTAATAGGGGTAGTTTTGTACATTCCTCCAGTCTCCTTAATATTTTGACTTAGTCAAAGCAGACTAATAATTTAGGACGGAGGGAGTATCTCTTATAATTTTTACATGGGAAAAGAATCCAATTTTTGTTCCTTGAATGAAAAGTAACAGGAAATGGAAGGATCAATAGCGTATCAAACTTTTATGCGTGCGACCATGTGCGATACAATTACTTGTGATCTATTCCACCAATATTGTCACTCAATTCAGGTTCTCTTTTCTATTTTGTACTTTTTTCTTATTTTCAATTATAAACTCATGAATTTGGGTTTTAGTGTTTGAATTTTTCGTATATTTATAGTTGACTAATTGGTAATAGTTGAGGCCATTAAGTCAAAATGGAGATCATGAGCGGTAAAAACTACTCCTACTATGAAAGAAGAGCCAATAGTCAACGCGACATTGCAAGATAGTGAATGGACTTTTAAGCAAGGAGTAATTTTTTCTTCTGCTGTTCTCGAAGTTTAGTTAAGAACCTAACTTTAGGATTAAAAAGTCCAAGTCATGTCGAGATCTGGACCAGTAAAAGTACAACGTTGTATGCAACTTTCTTTTTTGTTTCACACATCCGACAAGCTAGTCATATCAAACTATGTGACGGATATTTGTAATATTGTCTAGAAGTATTTTAAAACAACTACATAACGAATATACAATCAGTAGAAGTATTTTAAAATAACTACATAACGAATATACAATCAGTAGGCAGTTCAGGCCAACAATTGAATAAGGGTTCTCTCCGATCACTAAGAGGTATGGTGGTTGGTATGTTCCCTCCCACTGCGGAGGTAGGGGTTCGAAACCTATAATTGCCAAAATCCACTTCAATTTAAGGAGTTTGGATGTAGTATAGGGACCACTAGTCTAGTATATCAAAAAAAAAAATATACCTTGTTCTTGAAGATCATAACTAAAAATGTGATAGTAAAAAATCTCACACACTAATATAAAACTAAGTGAAAATACATATTCATTGAGATAGAAAATAGAAAAAATGCACAGATAATTGAATTGAATCGATAAAAGAAAGGGATTGAAATATATATCTCTTAAATTTAAGGTATATTGAATACGTAATCAAGAATACAAAACAAAGCTAGGCTAAGTTTGCCTGTCTGAGTGGTGGTCAGGATTTGTCCGTGGGAAAGATAAATCAAGGGTTGTGGTTCTCCTGACCACCCCCTACAACTCGCACACGTGGAATTAATTCCAATATTATGAATGAAAAATGAATACTCAAGTCAAGATATGGAATTTCAAAAATTATAACGGGGAGGTTCGAACTCATGACCTATTGTGTCATAAGAGTGGCCTCTAACCAGTGTCCTTGGTTGGAATTGATAGAAAAGATAAATCAACAGTGGTGGTTTGTTCAACTTAAATACCATAATTGATTTATTAATTAGTGTTTCACTAATTGCACATAATAAATAATCTATTCATTATAAAGTGTTTTATTAATTAGTGTTTCCCTAATTGCTCATAATAAATGACTAATCATTTTTTAATTATAAATGTTTTCTTAATTAATTATAATATTTATTTCTATTAATAAGTTATTTTGATAAATAGAATCAATAGACATTTTCTGCGACAATGAGTAGTAGAAGAGGTGGAGGCCGAAAGATTAGTGGTGGTTAAGGGAGGAGCCAAGCAAAATTATATTTATTTTTGTTCTTTTATCGTAAAATGGGATACAAAGTCCATTTTTCACATGTATCCAACTTGCCAAGAATTTTTTCTCCCTTTTTCCTCAAAATCTTGGCTCCGCCCCTGGTTTGTGGTGGAAGAATCGAAGTAGTGCCGGTGAGTAGTGATGGACAATATTAATTTTATGTTGTCGTTACAACATCGATAACATCGTACTGTGGAAGATGTGGTTGGTTGTTTTTAACACTTTTGATAAAGGAAGGTACCATATATTTGGGGATGATATCATACAAGACAATATTTTCATGATCGTAGTTGGATCACCCAAATGGTACCCTTTGTTATCTTTGGTACTATATCGTATAAATCATGATTTTTTAATGTTAAAATAAAATTGATTGCAATACAAAAAAACATATATACACGGAAAAAAAAAATAATAAAACTAATCAATTGATGAAATTTTGTTCAATCTAAACCTCATACATGGCATTTGTGATTGAAAATTAGAATTGCGTCCAACAACCTACATGGGATGGGCGCGGTGATGGTGGCGGTGGTGGAGTTAAAAATTGACATTGAGGAGGCCTATTTTTTTTAAAAAGAAACATGTAAACTTTGGTGGACTAAACCATAAATATATATGGACAAAGTACTATTTATAAAATAAACTAAGAAATTTATGTAGTTATTAAAAATTTAAGGGGTTAGAGCCAGGTTAGTCAACCCTTGGCTCCGCCACTAGGTGGTGGTGGATAAAAAAAAGTGGATTCATATGGTTTTATGGTGGTGGCGGGTATTGGTGAACAAAAACATATTATGCATGCCACAAAATGTGTAACGTTATATTATAAAGTATAAAACGTGGTTGATCATTCTAATGTTAAAATAAACTCGATAAAACACATGTCCATTTTAAAAAATTGATGCAATCAATTGCCATGTTATGTAATAACTAAACGAACGACACGAATCAAGATCAGAACATATGAAATTATTTATTATCGATTTGTTTATGTAAAGAGTGGTCAGGATTTGTCATTGGCAAAGATAAATGATTAATTAAATTTCTATTATAAATGTCCCTTTAATAATCTAACATAAATACATAATTTTTCTAAAAACTATATTAATTCTAATGGTGGTAGTGGAAGTAGGGTTAGTATAAGCGGTGGCGGGTGTTTGTGAATGGTGGAGGCGGTAACATTACTATTGGTGGAAGAAATAGTGGCGGTGGATGGTTTTTATGGTGGTGCGGGTGTTGGTAATAGTAGTGTATAATAATAGTTTTTGCTTTTTAGTGAGTTTTATTGTATTGTGAAAGATTTAATTGGTTGTTTTTAACACGATTGATAAGGACAAAAACCAAATATTTCGAGGATGATACCGGAACGTATAAGACAATATGATCATGACTGTTCAATCACCCGTATTATATAAAGGCAATTGGTGTGCCCGCGTAAGAGAACATTATCGCTATCTCAAGTACTATTACATTCTTTTTCCTGAAAGACCATCAATGTCGAGTTGTTTCGCGACAACTACCTACAAAGACAACAACTTTCACTCAATTCCCGATATAAAACCTTATTGACCGGGAAAATGTATTTGCATTCTAAAATATTTGTTTGAAAATTATGTTTGTTCATCAAAATCATCATAAAAAACTCTAAATCATAAATCTAAATTTTGCCTCCGATGTTTATAGAATATTTTTTATATTTTACATTTTCAAATCAAGCGACCTCTTGATGACAAATCAACAATATCAAATTACGGATCAATATGTATATGTTTCATTCACTTGGTTAGAAGGTAGAGTAGACACAGATGGGTAGATCACACGCAGAACATGACTGAGAATACTTCAATAATTTGGTCAAGAGATAAGGTCAAAAATTTAAGATTAACTTTCTATAGGACTAATTAGATCGGCTTCGATAGGAGCTGACTAAAATATGGATTAATAATAATTTTCACGTAAGACAATTGCAAAACATAGTTTGGCTAACTCTGCCTATGTAAAGAGTGGTAAAGATTTGTCCTTCCTCAATTGCTATGTTATGTGAGAAGAAGGTGATATCTAAGATTGAGGTATAATTCAAATCTATTAGATTCATACCATTTACAATTGGATGCCTTGAAAAAATTGGCGTGTTGTTATTATTATTACATGCAAGGGATACATTGACCACACTTGCGCAAATAGCTCACTTCGCAAATGATTGGTGTTGCCTATACTGTCTAGAATGCAACGAGGAATTTGAGGAAACAAGGCACCAGAAGCAGTGTCCGGAGTATTTTGGATATAGTAACTTAGACCCGATGTAATACTTAAGTTTTTTTTTTTTTTTTTGGTTTTTCCACAATCTATTTATTTAAGAAAAATGAACATTGCAAATACATAACATCAACAAAAATTAGACAGATTGCGTTTGACAATAATGGCTACTGATGGTCCGGATACGGCAAAAGAAAGGAATTGTTGTAGAAGAATTGTTGGGATATACAACGGATTACTTGATACGAATGAAAGAGGTATAACTATTTCGATTCTGAAATCACATAAAGTTCACAGTAGAAGATGACATCAAGTTTAAAGTTAGTAACAAACATAATATGGATAACTAAAATGTTAAAAAAAAACAACAAGATATATAAACTTGAAGAGGCCAATTTTGAAAACTACAGTCTTAGAAAGCAACGATCCACAATACCATAATTTTTTTTTATAAATATTCAATGTAGAATATGTCAATTTTTGGTAAAGGATCTATTGACAATCTATTAATTTGAAATAGGATCATGGAGTACAATATGTGTTCAAGGTTCTTTATGAGGTAATGTGTCGCCAGATTGTATTCCAAGTGAATGTAGGAACATACGGAAGTGACAAAATGTCCAAGACTTTTGAAGTTACCAAAGCCTTCGTTAAGACGAATTGCTGGGCACAATACTTTGTTGAAGATTTAATGGCAGAGGTTCGCATATATACAATCCCTTCGAAAAGGTAATGGGTACACATTTTAAACATTGTCATCTAATGGGTGTTGAAAAATTACAGGAAAATCATGTCACATTGGATAGTTTGTATCATTCGTTCGATGCAAAAAAAATACTATTCTCTGCCTATTTGGAGGATCGACAACATGACTATGATAGATGAGTCAGCTGGAGCGAAATAGGAGCATGTGGAGACTTTTATGGACGATATTGATTAGTTGATTTCACTGAGATGAGCGCTGCTGACGACATATTTCCAAAAAATATTTAAACTTCCATCTTCATGTAGAGCATTATCTCATTATAAGCAATGAACCTAAATAAAAAAGTGTCTGGAAGTTAAGATTATATTTCTTTCGTTTGAGCAAATCTCCAGCGGTAAAATATTAAAGAAAAAACAAAGTAAAAAAGAGAAGAAAATCCCAACTATTTTTATGACAAACACATATTAAATCATAAGGAGTTGATAAGTATTCAGGACACAAATTATACGATATATTAAAAATGAACCAACATCATAGCCCGTGCCGTTACGGCACGGGTTAAGGGCTAGTATCGAAATACAATAAAGTTAAATTTTAAAACTATATAATGAATAGATATAAAAATATATAAACATCTTCTAATTTTCAAAATCTAGTGAGGGCCGGTTGACAATTTTGAACACTAAGATATTAAAAAATGCACGAGTGTCTATGTATCTAAAAAAGACTTATGGGCCCTTCACCTCTTTGCATTCATTTCTAAATACAATTATTACTATCAAATTATACATATTTCTTTTTACTAAGATTTGATAATAATAACCAATTATAGTATAATTTTAAAAAATAATCTTATTTTAATAATAAGGGTCAATTTTGGAGGGTTAAATGTTTAAAATGAAAGGTCACATTCGGCGTGGCGGAGGGACTATTATCAAACATGATTAACGATTTTACAAGCTAAAAAAAAAATGATACACATGACTCTTTTAAGTCTGCTTGAAAAGGATGCTAGAGTGGAACTTCAGTCTTAATCGAGTCATTAGGTCTATTCCTATGCACATGGCAAACAACGGATTTTTCCATTAGTACCCACTATGGGTATGCCAAAGTGCCAAACATATCTACATATATGTCAACTATAACATATAGGCATACACGACAGATTTTCCAGCGATCAATAGACAATGCATCGCTAGATGGTCAAAATATCGCTCGTTGGTCATTCCAGCGTCAGCGATGAGTCTTTACGTAACTCACTGACTTGATCATCGCTCATCAGTTCCTCATCCGACGGCTATAATTTCTCCCATCTTTAAATACCCAATTTCAAACTCATTTCAACTCACACCAGAATTTCTAAACCTTTCTAGAATTTCTCAATCTCTCAATCTTCTTCAAATCTAAAACAATATCTACAATTCTTAAATACTTGTGTTTGAGCACTTCTCGGTCGAACTCGCAAGTGTTGCTATCTCAAGCTTGTTTGTCAAGTTTAGTTGTCAAAACTATAAGTCTTGATTTCTAGTCTACTTATAGCTAAGTCTCGGATTAGGATAGAAAGTGTAGTTGAGCTTTAGACTTCACGGCGTTCATCGATTGAAGTTGGAGAACTACTAAGCTTGTGGAACTTCACCAACAAAGGGTATGTGGAGACTTGAACTCATCTATCACTCAAAAGTCTATCTACTCTATCTCTTATTTGAGACAAAAATCGTTTAGCTATATAGACTTCAATTATACACATTTGATATTTCGAGTTAAGTTTAAATCCCTTACATATTTCTCAAAATATGTGTTGG
The DNA here is from genome assembly GCA_023531295.1 of Papaver armeniacum. NCBI lineage: Eukaryota > Viridiplantae > Streptophyta > Magnoliopsida > Ranunculales > Papaveraceae > Papaver > Papaver armeniacum. The sequence goes on from JAJJWW010015110.1 coordinate 186,286, forward strand.
TAAGCTTTCGCTTTAACCAATTTCATCTTATATTCTTAACGAAAGTCAAAATATGATCATGTGAAAATCGCCTGGTAACATCTTACATGATTGTGTGAGACAGTCATTTGATGTAGACTCGGAATGTTTCGTATTGATCATTCGATCACTTGAAAATTGCTCTGAAGCTAATAGTTTGTGTGAGAGAGCTATTCCCGTCTTCTAAAAATGTTTCAATGATTGAAACGAAAGTTTAGAACAAATTAACCATGATTGGATATAGCACAGTATGTGTACTTGTATGCTAACTGTTGCAAGTTATTCCAAGTGCGGGAAGCATGGTATGCATACACGTATGCGTACTGGTTGGTTAATGAAGTTTTGGGAACTAGGTATGCGCAACCGTTCGCATACTGGCGTAAGTCCAAGTTCCGGAGTTCAACTGAGTTTGGTGGTATGCGTACACGTTCACAAACTGGCGAACCCAAACTTAGTCCGAACACTTAGGTATGCGTACACGTTTGCATACTTTAGTAGGTTGTGTTCTAAAATCGGTTTGTTCATGAACTAATACATTTATATAATAAGGAATGCAAACCGTGGCTATAATGTTCATGAATTGATTCGAGTGAATCAAAATCGATTTTGCTTCAATTGTGTCTTGTATACTTCTATGAGAATATAAACAATTGAACAACTTTAGAACTAGTTTCATTTGAGTCATTTGAACTAGTTATGGTTAAGATGAATAAGGTTGATATGAAAGTGTTCATATGGCTAACTTCGGTTAACTATTGTTGAGCCAACAAGGTGTACACGTTTAGGTATGGTTACCCATATATAAATGAAGTCACTTTTCATTTGTGTTTAACAAGCTAAGTTCGATCTAACGGTTGAAATATATTAGCTTGAGTCTAATCAGGTTTTCATCTAACGGTGAATATTGAATGTTTCGTTACCAAGATAACATTGATTGCAAACCCTGATTTGAAGATTATATGAGGGAGAACTCTAGCAAATGGGAAACCTAATCCACACACCTCATGTGTGATACTAGTTGCGACTAGAGTCGATTCTCCTTTAACCTTAGGTTTTTTCCAAATCCCTGTAGGTTAACGACTTGAAGACTTCATTGGGATTGTGAAGCCAGACCCAACTATTTTCTGTAGTTGCGTGATCTGATCTTGCTATTTTATATCGTATTGAGTACTATCTTCTTTAAGATTAACTCGAGATTTAATCTCCGGTAGGCAAGACAAAAAGTAGTCACAAACATCTTCGTCTCATCGTTTGTGATTCCACAATATCTTGTTTTGCTACCATACGATTAAGATTATTGCAAGGTGGTTGATATTACTAGGCTGTTCTTCGGGAACATAAGTCTGGTATATCAATTGATTCATGTTCACCTTGATTTATCAAAATACGGAACAAAACCCTTAGGTATTTATGTGGGAGACATATTTATCTATTCAATAGACTTTTCTGTGTGAAACAGATTTGTTTATCAAGTCTTCGACTTTGAGTCATAGCAACTCTTATTTGTGGGTGAGATCAGCTAAGGGAATCAAGGGCGTAGAGTCCTGCTGGGTTTCAGAGACGTAAGGAACGCGACTGTACCTTGATCAGTGTGTGATTGGTTAGGGCTCAACTATATTCCAGTCCGAAGTTAACTTGGAGTAGGCTAGTGTCTGTAGCGGCTTAATACAGTATGGTGTTCAAATCTGGACTAGGTCCCGGGGTTTTTCTGCATTTGCGGTTTCGTCATTAACAAAACTTCTTGTGTCTGTGTTATTTCTTTTCCGCATTATATTTGTTTATATAATTGAAATACCACAGGTTGTGCGTAAGTTCAATAAATTGTGAATCCAACCTTTGGTTGTTGATTATTGACTGACACTTGAACATTGTCTTTGGCACCGTTCAAGTTATTTCACATAATAATCAGGCTCGCGGATTTCTATCTGTTTGATTTGCTGATTACATTGTAAAACAGAAATATAACTCTTAGATATATTTCTTAATTGAGCTAGCTTTATTAGTTGGTGCTCTTGGAATTATATTGGAGTTAGTCCATACAAATTGCTAAACGAAATATTGGGTGAGGTTGTTAGACCCACGCTTTTTCAATTGGTATCAGAGCAGGCAAACACGTTAAGACCTTAAAAGTCTGTGTTTGTAGCGATCTGACTCTATGGACAGAAGCGATATCTCCATAAACGTACCGCCAGTCTTCGATCGCTCAAATTACTTATGGTGGAAAATTGCTATGCGTGCATTTCTTCAAGCGCGTGATATTCAATCATGGGTTTACATTGTTAATGGCTATAATCCTTCGAAAGTTACAGAAGGCGATGTAAGTGTTCCAAAGGATATTGGTAAATATGATGCTGTCGAGATTCTTGCTGCAAAGCAAAATTCTGACGGATTAAATGCCATTATCCATGCCATTACCCCAGATCTTCAGCACCATGTGACTACGTGCACTCGGTCTAAAGATGCGTGGGATATCTTAGAAATTGTATTCTAAGGGAATACCTCTGAGAAAGAAACTAGGCTTCAAAACCTAAATTCTGATTGGGAAAACCTTCGTATAGCTGATGAAGATTCATTTGATGAATTTAATCACAAAGTGTCTGAAATTGTTAAGGCATCTTTTGCGTTGGGTAAGACTATTCCTGAAAAGGACATTGTGATGAAAATTCTCAATTCGTTACCAGCCAAATACGATTCTAAGAAACGTGCCATCGTTGAAAGAAATAACCTTAATACTCTTTCCAGAAATACTTTGGTTGGAAAGTTAAAGATCTTTGATCATGAGCATATATCCAAATTTGGAAGGGATAGTGCTTTCAAAGCACAAAAGAACACAAAATTACTTGACAAAAGTAAATGTGTTGGCAACTTTGTAGATGATCCTGTTGAGACTGATTCATCAGATGAAGATCTCGATAACTGAGTCTCTCTGATCACAAGACAGTTTAGAGATCTTCTTTTGAAGAGAAGTAAACAATTTGTCAGAGATAAGCCTGGATCATCAGTCAAACCTCACGACTCGCTCCTCCTAAAAACATGGATACAGTCGATACTGATGATGAGGATATGCCTCAATGCTTCAAGTGTAAAGGTTTTGGTCATTTTGCCAATGAGTGTCCAAATCGTAGAAAATACACTTGGAATAAAGGTCTTGCTGCAACTCTTGATGAAATGTCTGATCACTATGATTCCAATGAAGATGAAAAATCAAGTGTTGCACTCCTTGATGAAAATATTGATTTGGATAATTATAGCAATACTCACATTAATCTTGATATTTTTCCTAGAGAAACTTCTTCTACTATTTTGGAGGATAAAATGGATTTTTCTCTGTCTACAGGAAATTCTAATATTCAGGTACCACATTTTGTCTAGCAGCTTGCTCCGCCACGGTATCTGAACCGTCCTCCACATTGACATGTTCTTATTGTACTTTTACGGGTCATGAACTCTCTAAGTGTTACAAGTACAAACATAAAATAAGATATGTCAATAAACTTCAACGGAGAGCAAAAGGATTAGCAAACAATCTCAAACTTGTTCAGAAGCCTAATTCACCTGAGGTAAGTAAAAAACTCAATTCCTTTCCGAAAAAGTTAATTTATAAAGAACTAATTAGACCTCTCCGGAAAAGAACAAGGTCTAAACACTATGTGGAAAAGGGTATTATGAATTCCACCCCAACACAGCTTAATTGTGTTGAAAATGCATCTTGTCTCATATGACTAACTTCAAAGAGACAAGAGGTTGCACAGTTCAGGCTTTAGGAACAAATTTTTTTTATTGTTTTTTTTTTTAAATTCTATTGATATTTTCATTTCATAAATTGGTATTGAAAAGAATTTCCTTTTTCACTAAAAAAAGGGGGTTAAAATCGACAATTATACCTTCTTTAGGACTATGAATTGGTCGTACGTGAATCCTACTCTGTATATAGGTTCCGTAACCCTGGATTCTTTTTTCCTTCCTTAAAAACTCTTTTTATCACAAGTTTGCTTGTAGACCCATATTGGTATGAATACTCCAAGCACTATGACTTCTGATGGAAAAGAGGTTGATATGATTGTTAAGCCATCAATTATGAAGGAAAAAGATAAATCTCTTGTATCCTCTTCCTTGAAAAGAAAACGAAGGAACGTGAGGAACCCAAGAGATGTCCCTTCAAACCTCATGTGTGATACTAGTTGCGACTAGAGTCGATTATCCTTTAACCTTAGGTTTTTTCCAAAACCCTGTAGGTTAACAATTGAAGACTTCATTGGGATTGTGAAGCCAGACCCAACTATTTTCTGTAGTTGTGTGGTCTGATCTTGCTATTTTTTATCGTGTTGAGTACTATCTTCTTTAAGATTAACTCGAGATTTAATCTCCGATAGGCAAGATAAAAAGTAGTCACAAACATTTTCGTCTCATCGTTTGTGATTCAACAATATCTTGTTTCGCTATCATACGATTAAGATTATTGTGAGGTGATTGATATTACTAGGCTATTCTTCGGGAATATAAGTCCGGTATATCAATTGGTTCATGTTCACCTTGATTTATCAAAATACGGAACAAAACCCTTAGGTATTTCTGTGGAAGACAGGTTGTGCGTAAGTTCAATCAATTGTGAATCCAACCTTTGGTTGTTGATTAAATTGATTGACACTTTAACATTGGTATTTGGTACTGTTCAAGTTGTTTCACATAATAATCAGGCTCGCAGATTTCTATCTGTTTGATTTGCTGATTACATTGTGAAACAGAAATATAACTCTTAGATATATTTATTAATTGAGCTCGCTTTATTAGTTGGTGCTCTTGGAATTATATTGGAGTTAGTCCATACAGATTGCTAAACAAAATATTGGGTGAGGTTGTTAGACCCCCGCTTTTTCATCTTGTAATATGGATTCACAATCTCAAAATCAAGGCAAAGGTAAAAAAAATCAAAGTCCGTGGTGCAAAATACAACCTCACGGAAGATAAATGCAATTGTCGTAATTATGTTTTTTTTTACCCAAGATTGTATCGATGGTTCACAACAACATGGTAACACCATGTGGGAAAACATGTTTCATAAATATGAAGCACAAACCATGAACATCAATTGTCGTGATGAAAAAGTGTTGGCAAAATGCTTCATTGTAATCAATAAGGAAGTAGCCTCTTATGTTGGATTGATAATGCAAGCCAATAGAGCCCGGGAGAGTGGTCTTGTGGATGGTGATGTTGAAAGACAAGTTCGTACATATTGGCAGTGAAAACATGGCAAGCAATTTGCTTTCGAAAGTTGTTATCATATTTTGAAGGTGTTGAACAAATATAATCCAGAATTGTTAGCATTTAATCAACAAGTACCTGAAAGGTCACCATACCATCAACACCAAATTCTTCACCATTTTCAACTGGTCCATCAAATTCTTCACCAGATATCCCAAGAAACTCAAATATCAACTTAGTTATCAATAATGATGATGCTAATAAAAACTTCTAGGAAGAAACAGTGCAATACTTGCTAGAAAATCACCTCAAGAAGGTAGAAGATCCGATGGATTTAACATGGAGGAGTTTATGGAACATCACAAGACCGTCGAGAAGCAAAGAGCGGTTGATAGGAAATTTCAAAACACGGAGAGTAAGAAAAGCCGCCTTTCTCAAGAAAAAATTGTGAATGACTATGACAAGCATAACATTATTCAAGCTCATACTTCAATTATGAACCCCCGACAAAAACATCTGTGGCAAATCGAATTTGAAAGGATTCAAGCACAGATTGAACAACAAGATGGATTGAATAACAATCAACCTGCTGGTGATGATGATGATGATGAGTTCGATATAGTAGAACCTCTAAATAATTGATATATTAATTTAAGTTTTAATTTGAAGTATTGCATTTTAATTTGATATGTTGTTATTGCATTCTACTCAATATTAGTTTGAAATGAAAAGTTGATTAATTTGAAATGTTGCGGTCTACTTAAGTAAGTTTCGCTCATCCACTTAAACTAATCAACTTAATAATTAAACTAAAATACATAACTTAATAATTAAAGCAAAATACATAACTTAATGGTTACGCCCACCCGCTCTTCTATACTCTGCCCAAAGATTCGCTCTCAGATCTTCTCTTAAACTTTCATACAAATTCTAGTTTGTAATTCGTCATTTGAACATAATTTCTTGCAGGCACGCCTCTTTGTGGTTGAATCTCAGGCCTCAGATCTTCATCTTCATAGTTAGTCCACTCCTTATCGCGACAATTTTCTTGAATTACCGTGTTATGAAGAATTATGCAAGTGAGCATAGTCTTGTGCATTTCACGAGCACTCAACCCCCGATATGGCCCACAAATGATAGCGAACTTCCTCTTCGAAATTCCAAAAGCGCGTTCCACATCCTTTATCACTGCCATTTGGCGGGCGTTAAATTGTCGGTGTGAATGGCCCAATGCACCGGCAGGGGGCTGACGGTAATATTGAACCAAGGTGGGCCATTTTGGGTATATACCATCCACAAGATAATACCCATGAGTGCTGATGGCCGTTGATCATGAAAATGACTAGGGGAAAATTCTATACTTCAGATCTTCGAACATGGGCGATTTATGCAAAACATTAATATCATTTTGTGAACCCAGAAGACCAAAAAAAGCGTGCCATATCCAACAATCATAAGAATCAACAACTTCAAGGATAACAGTTGGTTTTGGATAGTGACCCTTATATTGACCGGCCCAATAAACAGGGCATCCTTTCCATACCCAATGCATACAATCAAGACTATCTGGCATTCATGGGAATCCCCTTTCCTCATTTTCCCCTCGATATTTGTCTAACATCTTCCTTGGTTGGTTTTTATAAATATGTTAGACCAAAATGATTAATCATTACTCCACAAAACAATGAAAATGTAAGTGAATGAAGTTGTTGTACCCATACGAAGGTACTCATCGTTCGCATCCGCTAGTCTTCCATAACCTAGAATCCTGAAAGCCGGAGTAACTTTTTGTTCAGGACTATGACCTCTAACATTCAGTGCATCAAACTGGTAATTAAATTGAGGTTCTACTCGACAAAGCTCTTCAATAATCTTTTTCACTAGATGCCGAGGAATGTGGAATCGACCTTAAAAATTTTAATCTGAGTACACAGAATTAGGAAGAAAATAATCGTGCATGAACTTCTGGTGGTAAAATTCCCTCCCTCGATACTATATCTTCTTGAGAATACTTCTTTTGGCTCCGGAACTCTAAGTATTTGGCCCGAATGTATGAGCATCAGAGTGTCGATTAGTTTATTATCTTCAGCTTCCTCATCATCAAGTTCTTGCAAACTCCTCTGATGCATTTCTTGTTGTAATCTAAACTGATTCATAACAATATTCCTCTCTTCATTGGATCTCGCCATTGATGATTATGAAATTTAAAATTGCGGATACAAATATAGAAATAGGTAAAATATATGTAAAAGTAGGCGAGAGTGATTTGAAGAAATATATGGGCGTATATATAGGAAAAAAAGGGGAAATAGATGTTATAAAATATTCGTTGAGCGATATAGTGTCAACCGAGCGATATAATGAAAATCGAGCGATGGAATCTAAGACGCCAGCAATATTCACATTATCGCCAGCGCTTTACTGAATTTCGAGTGTTAGTAACTCAGTCGCTTAGTGTTTCTCCCGTAGTGACACGACTCGTTTGTCATGCCACCTAGTATGTCAAACAGGTTTTTTTTGCCATGTGCATAGGAATAGACCTTATCTAGAAGAGAATATTGATCTACTTGAAATCCAGCGCAACTTAAGGAATACTCCTTCCCGCCTAAAATTTTAATATCTTTAGTATCTGTAGAATTTTCAAATAATCGAACAGAAAAAGTATTATTATTTCAACAATAAAAAAAAAAGGTTTAATTATGAGAGGAAATCCGTTTACATACTTATTCTCATATTTTCCGATGAAGATGAAGACGATTCTTTTTCTTCCGTTTTTTCTATGTTTTTGACGATGAAGATGATGATGAACGATGAAGTTTTTTTGTGTTCTTCTTCTTGCCACTGTTGTTGAAGATGATGAAGATTTAAAGAATGAACTCTATTTTTAGATATTTTTATTAGGTGTTCATTCGAAAATATGAACTCAAATTTTTGTTGTGTGTTCATGTTAAAGAATGAACTCTGTTTTAGATCGTGAATTATTAGGTGTTCATTCGAAAAAAATTAACTATGTTTTTAATGGATTTTTCATTGTGTTTTCATGTTAAAGAATGAACTCTGTTTTAGATCTTGAATTACTAGGTGTTCATTCGAAAGAATGAATTCTGGTTTTTTTTGTTCTTTTGTGTGTGTGTGTTCATTTTAAAGAATGAACTCTGTTCTAGGTTTGAATTAGTTTGTTTTTAATAGGTGTTCATTTTGACGAATGAACTCTGATTTTTGTTCATAATAATGAACTTTGATTGGTTGTTCATTTGAAAGAATGAACTCTGATTTTTGTTCATACTAATGAATTTTTTGTTGTGTGTTCATTTTAAGAATGAACTCGAATCTATAAAAAGCATTACCGAATACCTAATAGTCCATCAAACATAACGAACTTCTACAAGAAAATAGGTAGGAAATTCATAGTTCATAAGAGAGCTTGAACTCAAATAATTATGAAAATAAAAAAGTTACGGAAATTAATGCTAAAATAGGACGGAAGGGTATTTTTTATCAATTTTATATTTTAAAAGGCAAATGTTAACATATGCATACACGCATATGTTAAGTAGCATTTAATACTAACCTTTTGTCTAGAAATTGAGGTTATTTAATATGATGAATGTTTTTATTTGATTGTAAATTGATTTTCCATTGTTGCCCTTGTAATTGAATAGTTTATGTTATTTTTTTATTACTGCTAACTTTCTCGGTTCTTCCTCCTCCCCAATTCTCTTTACAACTAGACATAAAAAAAAAATACCAATTCTATCGCATTAGAACAAATTAGGATGAAAAATAATAGAAAAATTTATGGCAAATATCTTTTAACACCGCACTCATTTTCCATCTAATTATCTCTACTTCTCTGTTTCTTTGTGGCGTTTTTTTTAAAATTCCAAAGAAGGGGAATCGTGATTAGATGGATAAGAGAAATGACCACCTCTTTGAAATACCACCATCAAAAAAGAAAAAAACTTCATTCTTAAATTTAAACCCTAACTTTTTTGATTTATCAGATCTCTACTAATCTTCATTCTTAAATTTAAATCTAGAATTTCTAAAATTATTGCCCTCTCCACTATATAATATATATATATACAAAAAATTAATTTTTACACTCAGCCTGTTATGTTGCAAAATGAAATAATTAAATCATCAAAATCGTAGATATACTTTAAATCGCTCGTAATCTTCACTCCATACAAAGTGACTGTACATCAGTACAGTTTTCTTTGGGACCTCTTCTCCTCTAATAAGAAAAGTGAAACCGTAAATTAGTATTAAATGTCCCAAAACGTTCATATAATACAAGGGTAGTTATGGAATCTGGTTAGTCAATAAAATAACTTTTTTCTTCAACTGTTATCGCAATACATATCTCAAAATTCAATATAATTAATTAATAAATCTCAAAAACCAATGTAATATATAATATTAATTAATAGGTCTTAATGTATGCATGGGTGCATACATTAACAAGACCTTTTAAATAATTATGGATTAATCAGGAAACGTTTTTTGCCGCTGGACCAAATAGTATGGGGAACGATAATCTCCCGTTTAAAAATCCTTTCCCGGCTTCGACCCGACACAAAAACTTATGTACGGCTGAAATTTTAGAAAATAATCCAACAACTTAGTTAAAGAAGTATAAAATATGCCATGTCATCATCGAATTAGCGTCAGAGCATTCAGACGGCTAAAATTCATCCACGTCATACTATATTAACGTGCCGCCGACAAAATTCCTAAAGTAATGGCACATGCTATTTTAGTATGATGTCATACTCCTGGTAGATTCCAATAAATAGGAAGCTTCCTAATAAAAGATTGTCTGCGGGATATTTGTGCCATTTCATGTTCCTCTTTTCACCATCTTGCGATTGATGGGCATTCTACCGGTCTGCCCATTTGAAGTCGCTAACGGTCAAATTGCTTGGTGGTCATAGTTAAAGTTTTGATGGTAATCCTATTTCAAATGGATATATTTATTTGTTTTTATTTTTCTCCAAAAATGCTGGCCACAATTTTAAAGAAATCCCGAAAAAAAGCACGCTAGAGAAAAAAATAATAAGAAAATAAAAAGATCTCGCCTTAAATCTTTATCATTCCAATGCCAAAATTATTGCTCGAGCATCCTTAGTTTATTCAAGAAAATATTCTCAAAATCCTCAACGTGTCTAAAATTACTATTTTTCTCTTCAATATTTGTTTTAACTTATAACGATATTTATAATCATTATCTTTCCTCTCCATCTTACAATGTGAACATAGAAAGAAAAAAAAAAAAAATATTGTTGGTCCGTTATATCATCTCCACAAAGACATTAGAACTCATGTTAAAAAAAAAAAAATTTGAAAAAGAAATCATTATCTAAGCTGTATAGATTTTGTGCAAACTCTAAGTTGTATAGATTTTGTGCAAACTCTTCCAGAAAATATTGTTCCGACACTCCAGTTTAATTGGAACGCGAAATTAGGGGATAAAAAAAGGAATTGAGGGATATTGATTACTTCTCCCAACCCATGGTGTGTGTTAAGGGGTGATTTTTGGGTATAAAAATACTAAAATACCCTTTGGTTAATTAAAAAACATTATGTAAAGACCATAATACCCTTTCTACTAAAACATTAAAATCAAACAACCAAAACATATCCCCCATTCTTCACAATATGTTCCGGCACTGTCTTAGGCTTAGGTTATGAAAAAAAAAAATTCATCGTTCTTCGTCGATTAACCTATCTGAATCATAAACAATGCCTCCACGAAAGAAACCAAATGCCCAATCGAACTCAACATCATCGATTGCTCAACAAAAACAGGCATAAAGAATTTCTAAGATTGCTCAAGAGCAAGAGGACGACGAAGCAACGTTCCCTGACAATCAACTACTCAGAAATATGGCTTCTGTGAGAAGGTAAGTGATTTTAAACTACTTTGGAAACGAATTATTTTTTTTTTTAATTCGGAAGTGATGAAGATCATGCTGCAAGTGATGAAGACCATGCCGGAATTGATGAAGACCATGCCGAACCAGTGTAGGAATGGTTGGTAACTAACATTCAAACCGTAACTAAGTACCCCGGCATGCTCAATAGAAATCTATCAATGCTTGCAGGTAGTCAAGTGAAAAAAATTTGAAGTTTCTGGATACTTTTCATCATGTGCAGCATAGAAATTTAAGCAACATACTATGCCAGGAAACCTAGGTGCCGGCATGCTCGATAATTAACTACTTGTGTGAAGTGGACCGATTAAAACCGGAAAAAAACTCAAAACGGAATATTTTTTTACATCGTGGAAGTGATGAAGACCATGCGGAATTGGCGAAGAACCATCTTAGGAAAATGGTGCCGGCATGCTCGATAGAAATCTAAGCAATGCCGGTATTCAAGTGAAAAAAATTTGAAGTTTCCTGGATACTTTTCATCATGTTCCGGTATAGAAATTTAAGCAAAAACCATGCCGGAAGTAGTTCCGGCATGCTCGAAAATCAGATAACTGTGCAGGAAGTAGACTGATTAAAACCAAAAAAAAAAAGGTTTTTAAGATCAAAACCTGAAAAATTTATGAAAAATTTATGAAAATTTTCAGCAAATGCCGGCATGGTTGTTTGGTTGAATACAATGCCGGCACTGAGCTATTGCAGCTGCAACAATGGTGGATTCAAGGAAAAAAAATCAAATTTTCAACCTCTTAGCAGCAATTCTCTCTTCACAATCATCCTCCACTTTCACCAAAAAAAAAGTTCCCTCTCAATTTTTTTCCATCTTTCTACTCTCATCTCATTCACCCAAATACAAATACACACTAATCATTTAACAGATACTTAAGATTTTTACTAATTATTATTAACCACTAAACCTGATTAGTGAGGGGTAGATTAGGATTTTAAAAAATACTTAGATAAGGGGTGACCCCGAATTGATATCTGGTTCCAATTTTTGTCCTTTTCTTATATCCCCCAATTCCTTTTTTTTATCCCCCAATTTCGCGTTCTTTAATTGGTTAAGTAGTTATTAACTAATCATGTTATTTCACATGCTAAGAATTTTGTCTCCCTTTACGTTGTTATAAAAAATTTCTTGAAAAAAAAAATCATTATCTAAGCTATATGGATTTTGTGCAAACTCTTCCAAAAAATAAATAAATTGACATGACATTCCAGTTTAATTGGTTAAATAGTTATTAATTGATCATGTTATTGCTAATTTTGTCTCCCTTTACATGTCGATCAAAAAATAAATATCAAAGGATAAGTTTGGAATGTCAAAGTAAATACTCTTTTAAAGTTCCCGTGACTCAAAACATTTTCGGAACATAGTTCATTTAATAAATAATATAATAACTAGCGTAACATACATGAACTAATAACCGCATATTTATTTATTTCGTTTCTTCGGAAAAGAGGCGAACCTCATACAATATATTGATAAACCCGATTTTGAAAATCGAAAGCATTACAATAAATTTCCAAGTTCATCATACAATCTTCAAAATTATAGTATTTCCCCATTTCTTGAAAGATCCTATCCTTACATACATAATAACCAGTTTAGAACTCTAAGAGGACCAAGCCTCATCAAAGGGACAAATTGATTTTTTAGCAATATCAATATGTATGATTGGATAAGTAGTGACTGGATCAAATCCAACCCAATGTTTTCAAGATCAATCACAACTAAGAAACATGATATGTTTCAAAGTAACAATATCTAAAAAAATCTGAGTAATAGTAACAATTCCTAACGTAGCAAAAGTCATCGAAATTGGTTTTTAGCGGTCTATAGCGGAACGAATCGGAATGAATCAGCTTATGAGTCATGGTAACGTAGGTCAAATTTGATGAAGTAGAAGATGATCTTAATCTAGTTATCCATGTCTCTGTTTCCATTTCTTGGATTATTGTTGTTCTTTTTTTTTTGCCTTTGATTCCACTGCTTGGATTGTTGATAATCTTCTTGTTGTTGTAAGTGTGTTTTCTCTAGAGAAAAACATGCTTAAATAAATGCTAAAACACCAAAAGTGATAAGAATCATCAGCTGGAAACCAATTAACTCATCGTAAATGACGTCAGAGCTCCTGTACCCGTAGATGATAATCACTGATCTTGAAGCAAACATTGATCAGACCAAAGCCCAAACATAAGAACATCATTTCATAATCAACCACAAGACCCAAATATGAAAAAGCCAAAACAAACAGTAATCTCATAGATTGTAACTGGAAAGATAAAGCCTAGATTATATAAAACTAAAGCTTAATACAAACTGACAATAAGAAGAAAAAGAAGATTTGATCAGAGATACTGGAGATGATGCTAGAGAATCAAAATGCACTAACAACCCAAGATCAAAGAACAAAACCAGAAAACTAAAGTTTCAAAACCAAAAATAAAAAATCTAAAAACGAAAAAAAAAAACTAGAAAATAAGTTTTAAACGAGAGATGGGAGGTAGATAAAGTTTGTAATGGAGGTTGATCTTGAAAAAGCGGGGGTACAACAGCCACACCCAATATTTCTTTTGGCAATCTGAATAGACAAACTCCAATATACTTTCAAGAGAATCAACTAGACAGTTAGACTCAATCTAGAGAAAAGTATATCCAAGAGTTTTGTATCTCTATCTCTCAATTCAATCTGCAATCAACAAATAGAAATTTGCGAGCCCGATTGAATATAAGAGAAATAACTTGAACGGTACCAAAGACCGATGTTCAATCAATCAATTTCAATCAACAACCAAAGGTTGAATTTCCCAATTGATCGATTCAACGCACAACCTGTGATATTTCAATTATATAACAAAATATAATGCGGAAAAGAAATAACACAGACACCATAAGTTTTGTTAACGAGGAAACCGCAAATACAGAATAACCCCGGGACCTAGTCCAGATTTGAACACCACACTGTATTAAGCTGCTACAGACACTAGCCTACTACCAATGAACTTCGGACTGGACTGCAGTTGAACCCTAATTAATCTCACACTGATTCAAGGTACAGTTGCGCTCCTTACGTCTCTGATCCCAGCAAAAGACTATGCACTTGATTCCTTTAGCTGATCTCACCCACAACTAAGATTTGCTACGACCCAAAGTCGATGACTTGATAAACAAATATGTCTCACACAGAAAAGTCTATAGGAATAGATAAATCTGTCTCCCACAGAAATACCTACGAGTTTTGTTCCGTCTTTTGATAAATCAAGGTGAACAGGAACCAATTGATAACACGGACTTATATTCCCGAAGAACTGACCTAGTATTATCAATCACCTCACAATAATCTTAATCGTATGGTAGCGAAACAAGATATTGTGGAATCACAAACAATGAGACGAAGATGTTTGTGACTACTTTTTAGCTTGCCAATCGGAGATTAAATCTCGATCCAATCTTAAAGAAGATAGTACTCAAATACGATAGAAACAATAAGATCAGATCATGCAACTACGAGAAAATAGTCGGATCTGGCTTAACAATCCCAATGAAGTCTTCAAGTCGTTAACCTACGGGGTTTCGTGAAAAACCTAAGGTTAAAGGAGAATCGACTCTAGCTTATGGAACTAGTATCACACAGGAGGTGTGAGGATTAGGTTTCCCAGTTGCTAGAGTTATCCTTTATATATTTTTCAAATTATGGTTTTCAATCTAAGTTACCTTGGTAACAAAGCATTCAATATTCACTGTTAGATAAAAACCTGATTAGTTTCAAGCTAATATCTTTCAACCGTTAGATCGAACTTAGTTTGTTATACACAAATGAAATGTACCTTCATTTAGGTTTATGTAGTCGTACCTAAACGTGTATACCATGTTGGCTCAATAATAGTTAACCAAGGTTATCCATATGAATGCTCTCATATCAACCTTATTCATCTTAACCATAACTAGTTCAAATGACTCAAATGAAACTAGTTAAAGAGTTGTTCAGTTGTGATATTCTCATAGAAGTATACAAGAACACAATTGAAGCAAAATCGGTTTGATTAACTCAAATCAGTTCATGAACATTATAACCATGGTTTGCAAAGAATGCATTCCTTATTATATAAATATATTAGTTCATGTACATAACCGGTTTTGATACTTTAACCTTCAAGTACGCGAACGGGTATGCATACTTGAAATACCCGGACTGAAATTGGGTTTCGCCAGTAAGCGAACATGTACGCATACCACCAATCCCAGCGGAAAATCTAGGACATGAACCTTACGCCAGTACGCATACGAGTGCACATATTTAAGTTCCCGGACTTCTCAAACCAACATGTATGCATACGTGTACGCATACTATGGTTCCCTGACATGGATTACATATGTGAAAGAGTACACAACATGTCACAATCCAATAATGGTTAAGTGTTGTAAACTCTTATTTCAATCATTGAAACTTTCTTAGAGGATGACAATAGACGTTTTCACACACTATTAGCATCAAAGCAGTTTTCAAGTTATTGAAATAATCATAACGAAACATTCCAAGTCTACACCAAATGATTGTATCACAAAACCATGTAAGATGTTACTCAAAAATTTTCACATGATCATTTTTTGACTTTCGTCAAGAGTATAAGATGAACTTGGTCGAAGCGAAATCTTGCCAACACATATTTCAAGAAATATGTAAGCGAGTTAAACTCTGTTAGAGCATAGCTCGGTTGAACTCACCAAGCGTTGGTATGTCAAGTTTAGTTGTCATATTTTAGTGAATCAAAACTCATTTAAAGAGTCGCTTGATTATGTACTAGAGTCAACTTCGTATAGGTTAGCTTGAAAGTATTAGGATATGATACATTACAAGTATTACGTGAATACTTGAAGAAGCGAAGAAGTAAGGATCTACAACGACGACATCATCCTTCCTCTTGAGGTTAGTAATATTTGACTTCAAATTGTTTCATTCCCTAACGTATCTTTCAAGTCGTGCATATTGAAAACATAAGCGTGAAGCATGAATGATTATACTCTAGTTAGACGTAGTATTAAGGAATACAATACGAAGTATAACACCTATCTTTTGAACTTCGTATATAAGACATCGACATAATCGTATGAATGCTATTGTGATTATGTGTATGGGTAAAGGTGAAGATTTCATTCTAGGAAACAATGTTTTATATTTGTTTAAAGGAACTAGTTCATAAACTTGTTTTGTGAATCGAAAGGGAAATCGCTAGGCTTATTGGTATCTGTTATTCATTGCAAATCTTTGGATTACCAAAATGTATGATTAGTATAACCGCTCATGACTTGCTTATGTTCTTGGTAAAACTATTCACAAGGCCTGACATTTGTATTGGTATAAATTTTATTAGTGAAACCGATCTTAAGTAATCACCTGAGATGGTATGATCGATTTGTTGTTATTGGTATGACCAACTCTAGTCATTGGGAACCGATCCTATGAAGAGGTGCAACCAATCACAAAAGGGGAATCGATCCTTGTAAGAGGTGCGACAAGTTTCTAGTTATTGGGAACCGATCCTATGAACATGTGCAACCCGTTTTAAGTTATTGGGAATCGATCCTATGGACATGTGCACCAAATACAAGTTAGATACCATATATATGTGGGAACTGGGAACCGATCCTAGTACCTAGTCAACCGAATTTTGGAAAGCTAGCGTGACTAATTCCAGTACCCACACGGAGGTAGAACCGAAACTTGTTTTGGTAGAACCGTGAAACCCATGTTTGGTGATTGAGTGTTCTTGATCAATCACATAGTTCTTGGAAGTCAGATGAACCAATTCTAAACTTGTTTGGAAGTGTGGCAAATCGGTTCCAAGATTGTAAATATGAAAAAGGATTTACAAAGTTAAGATATCGACATACTTTGAACATGTGCAGTAACTCTTATCTTTTATTGTTCAAAGATATTCCTTAATAGCTAAAGGAGAATCCCGGATCGAAATAAATTGAGAATCTGTTAATTAAGGTTTTTAGTTTTATATGCTTTTATTTTCCAGCAAATAAATGCATATCTTTAGAAAGTTAAAATTGGTAATGTGCATTTACTAATTGAATATTTTATACTGAGATTTCAGTCATTATTTGGACAAAGCATTTCCAGGAATTATGGAAACCGAATTTGGGCGTTAATGCATATCTTGAGAATATTTTCGGTTTTGGAAATTCCTTAGTGTCCAAACTTCCTTGGTCTATAAATATTGAAGTTTGCATTTCAAGCAAACTAATCCTCAGAGCCAGCAAAACTACCTAGTTGTGTTGTTACCGGTGGATTACAGGTTTAGTTGGAGGCGTGGGAATACAGATGGAACTAGGTGAAGTATAGGTTTAGTTGTTTGGTCTCAACTATACGAAGTTGATTTAGATTTTGTATAGCGGATTAATCCTGAGAGTATTCAATTCTCCACAAGGTCCAGGGGTTTTTCTGCATTTGCGGTTTCCTCGTTAACAAAATCTTGTTGTGTCTTTTACTTTTTTATTTCCGCAATTATAATTGTTTGGTTATAATTAGAAGTAAAATACATAAACGTTAATTGCTATGTACTTGATAGCAATCCTATTGTGTTTGGTTAAGTCCGAACCTTTTATCAAGTAAACATACTTCGTTGTTGTATTATCTCGATCTCGTATCCATAGACGATCACACAAAGTGTGAACCGATTAGTTGTATTGTCTCGACTCAGTCCATAGACAATCACTTTCGGATAAAGGACTTATAGGTGGAAAAGTTTTAGATTGAGGTATATTTGGGTACCCTCGTCTTTTCAAACTCAGCTCACAATCTCAAGTGTGTATAATAGAAAACTATATTGTAACTCGACTTGTGTCTCAATATAGGAGATAGAGTTGAAATAGACTTTCCAAGTGATAGATGAGTTTCAATCTCCACATACCTTTTTGTTGATGAAGTTCCACAAGCTCTCCTTAGTAGTTATTTGTCTTCAATGATGAACGTCGTGAAGTCTAATGCTCAACTACACAATCTATCCTAGTCCGAGACATCTATAAGTAGACTAGAAATCAAGACTTATAGTTTTGATCACTAACATTGACAAACAAGCTTGAGATAGCAACGCTTGCGAGTTCGACCGAGCAGAAATAATTTTAGGCAGCGAGGGTTTTTGGAACACTAGTTTAGGAAAGAGG
Source organism: Papaver armeniacum (assembly GCA_023531295.1). NCBI lineage: Eukaryota > Viridiplantae > Streptophyta > Magnoliopsida > Ranunculales > Papaveraceae > Papaver > Papaver armeniacum. The sequence continues at coordinate 204,619 of JAJJWW010015110.1, forward strand.
GAGAATCAGCAATTAAGAGAAATAGGCAGATATGGATAACCGCATATTTACTAAGCTTATTAAAATTCTAGTGCTAAAAAATATTAATCTTCTAGTCAAATATTATTAATTTAGTCAAGTTTTTTACCTGGTAAGAGCTAATAGTCACGCACACGATCATAAATTTTGAAAACGCGGGGGTATCAAAGTACACCACCAACTTTTTCTTAGGCAACCTGTATGGACAAACTTAAATATAATTTCGAGAGTTCAACTTAATGATACTGTAAGTTTTTTTGAGAGATTGAAGAATTGTCTTGTTAGTAATGATGTCAGTAGTGGAGTAGGTAAATTTCTTTTCCATAGATTAGGTGTTGCTATTCAGAAGGGTGTTGGTGCTCAGCTTGTTGCTAGGCTACCAACAAAAGGTCTATACGATTCTATTGAGTATAGATTTATGAAGATGGGTCTTTTTGTCAAAGAACTTAATGAATCTCAATCAAGGAATAATATTCAGAGTTATATCTCTTTCTCTCATAACCAGAAAGTTTACAAAGACAAGTCCGTGAACCTGATTTGCGGGTGAGAGTACTTGGTGATTCCAAAGATCAATTTCCAAGTATCAATCAAATCGTATCCAACAAACAATGATGGATATATCTACTTTGATTGATTAATGCACAACCTGTGATATTTTAATTATACAAATAAACAATATAATTCGGAAAAAGAAATCACACAGACACCAGAAATTTTGTTAACGATGAAACCACAAATGCAGAAAAACCCCGGGACGTAGTCCAGATTGAACACCAAAATGTATTAAAACGCTACAGACACTAGCCTACTACCAATTAACTTCGGACTGGAATCTAGTTGAGACCGAATTAAACCCTCAGAGCAATTCATTACATTCGCGCTCCTTATGCCTATTGAATCCCAACAGGACTCTGCGCAATTGATTTCCTTAGCTGATGTCCTTTACAACCTAAGAGTTGCTTCAACTCAATTGAAGACTTTAAACCAATTTTCCTCCCACAGATAAGCCGTTCTGTGTGATTTCCTTTTTGATCGTAGATCAAGGTGTGATCGAATTTTTAGATAGTGGTAAGAAAGGTTGTCATTCACTCGGACTTTGTTGAGATTGATTTAGGCTTAAAAATAGAAAATACTAAAAATACAAAATATGGTCACGGGATGAAGAGATGACCGGGACTTGGGATTCCACCGAATTCATGTCATAAGGCTCAATTATTTATTCTTCAACAATTATCGCTCAATAAATAAAATAACATAGACTCTTATTTTTGCCAAGGTAGATTCTCAAAATATCAGTTATAAATCGTAAGCATGGGAAATCAAACATTTAAGCAAGCATGACCCATCAAATAAAATAATAACTAATTAATTCAAATCATAAATCAATTTAAAATAAGTGTTAAAGTCATAAAAAGAATAAAATAAATTTACCCATGTATGAAATTCGGATTCCTCCATTGTCCCAGTGATGGGGTTTAGATATCATCTTGGGAACACGCTCAAAATTTAATTTCATTGCTCAAAAGTGCTTACAAAGATGAATATTAATAAAAAAAGAAATTTGCCTTGATAGAATAGGCGTCACAAATGAACAATACTCCAAAATTGTTGTAGGATGACAGTTGCAGAGGGAAGAATAGGTGACAGTCAATCAACGACTGTTGTTGACTGTCAGCTGTTCTTCTCCTTCTTCTCTTCTCTGCTCAGTGATGAACAATCCTACAGCTTGATTTTTTTACGCACAGTTTCACTCCCCTAACTCTCCATAACCTTCTCAGCTTCCTTAGCATCATATTTATACCCACAGGATCCCCAAATCTTCGAGTAAATGCCCCAATATTTTGCAATTAATCACCACCATATATTCCTTCCCCGCAAAGATTTTATTTCCTTAAAGTGTATGTTGATGTCGACACACTCCCAACATGCTATGTTCACGTTCAGTTAAGAGTAATACTCATTCAATCCGACGTAGATATCACAATAAACACGGGAAAACAGAATTGAAAACCCTATATTCTTGTGGACCTTGTTTGTCGAGATAGCAAAGGAAACTTCCTTTTTCTTCACTGCATGCGTCTTCTGGTGATTCACTCATGCTAAACATGTTGAATACGTATTCCAGAAGGATTTAAAATCTCCATTCATACGAAAATACTCCAAATATATAACCAAGAATCTCGAGAATCACTCCAACATACGTCTTGCCTTGTTTTACCTTATTTGACGAAACAAAACACATTACCGTCCCTGTTTGATCGAAATAGCGTGATATCAATCAAATCCGGTAATTGAATCTCAATAAATCCCCTCCAAATTCTCTGCCAGAAGTTACGCTGCAATAGATATTTGAACTGATAAATTCCCGCCACTTTTATGTTTCTCGTGAAGAAGAAGGGGTGCCCTTAGCAGTAGTGTGCGCCTTAGCAATGGAGTGCCCCTTAGCCAAAATGGGAGTGCCTTTAACATTTTTCTGGGGTGTTTCCAACACTTTTGAGGGGCGCCTTTAACACTCCTCCAGGGTGCCTTTAGTACTTTTCTGGGTGCCTTTAGTAATATTCACCAGGGGTCCAAATACATCACTTTTCAAGCCGATTTTTCCACACATGTTTATTTTTCCAAAAACATCTACAAAGATATAAAACGAGTTTATTAGACAAATAATGAGTCCTAGCTAATGTAGTTATGGGTGAAAATGAGTCGCACTTACGTGGTTATCAAGGCGAGACTGGAAATCGATAGCAATAGACAAAGTCTAGCTAACCTCAAAATTCAGACTTTTGCTACCCGAAGTGCAGCCTAGATTATTATTCACCTCGCAAGTATTGAACTTGTGGAATCAACAAAGTATGAGACAAAGAGAACTTTGATGATTTCTATCCATCTTGATTGATGGAGCAAGCTCAACAATCAAATCACGACCAGGATACTCGAGCTATCAAGATAAACAATAGTTGGACCTGACTCACGAATCCCTATGAAGTATTTGTATTCACTAAACCCTAGAAGGGTTTCAGGAAGAGGACGACTCTAGTTTACAACTAGGACACACCAAGAAAAGTATTATCGGGATTCAAAGACCCCACTTGCTCGAGGTTCCCCTTTTATAGGCATTCAAAGCATAGGTTGCTTTAGGTTTAAGCTAAGATAGCTTTGGAACAAAGCAAACAATATCCAACTTTAGATGAATCTTTGAATCTAATTAACATAACAAGATATACACTCTGTTTAGGATGAACCGTAACTGAACCGTGTGCAAAGACCACGCTCATGAATGGTTGGTCAAAACTAGCCAACTGAACTATACGCTTGAGCATTTTCATATAACACTTAAGATTTAACTCGAGTCACAATTATGTGATCAAATATGTGGTGTTTTTAGAGATTATTCAATGCTAATTATCTCGGAGAAATAATTTATATGCATATGAATTTAATCGACATGGTAAGTAGGCGTACAAGGCACATATACTTAACATGTTCGTGAACAATTATGTCATGGTACGTGTACTAGTATGTATACCTTAATACATAACCGAGTTCCGGAGTTTAGAGAACTTTTTAGGTATGCGTACTGGCATGGATACCATTAAAACATAACCGAGTTCCGGAGTCCACAAAACTTTTATGGTATGCATACCAGTATGTATACCAAACCTGTTCCGGGACCAACAGTTCTTTTCTAGTACGCGTACTGGTTTGCGTACCGATCCGGGTTCACGAGTTCACAGACTTTTTAAGGTGTGCATACTGATATGCATACTAAAAAGTTGTTGGCTATGGCTTCATACCTTAACAGTTTTCCCAGTTTGCAAGATTGGTATGTATACTGTCTTATCTTTTTCCGAACGACCAAGAGAGAATTGGGCGAGTTTAGGAGAGAGGGAGTCTGTGAATCGGGCGACGACTCAGTGAATTTTTTCTTCGCGTTTTTGGGAAACTGTGTTTGGTTTTCTTTGATTTTAGGTGATTTTTTCCTTTCTTTCTGTTGATTTTATAATTATGGATCATTAATTCAAGCGTTTTTAATGTATTCATGTCCTAAAATCACTTTGATTAATGAAGTTTCTTCAGAAAAATTAATGTGCCCTAATGAAAAAAATTTAAAAACTCCATCGATAGATTTACCTGATGATCTTTTTGAGGAGGGTTTGAATCCATGGAAATTCTCTTTAATTGGTAGACTAAATTTACAAAGAGTGAAGTTTATTGCTGTAGCAGTTATATTAAGGAATCAATGGAAACTGGTAGGAGATTGTAAACTGATTCCGTTAGGAAAAGGTTATTTTGCTATCAAGTTGGATAGCGAAATTGATAGGAGATATATCAGAGCTGGTGCTTGGGATGTTCTTAATCAAAGATTAAAGATATGAAACTGGGTATCGAATTTTCGACCTGAAAATCAGTGAAGTTCTAAAGCTACAATATGGGTAAGATTACCTGGTTTAGGGTTAAATTTTTGGAAGGAAAAGATTCTATTCAAGATCTGTGAAGAAATTGGTACTCCAATTAAGATTGATTAAGCTACTCTAAAATGTGACTAATGCTAATGTATTGGTTGAGGTGGATTTTGCTCAACCAATTCCTGGTAAAATATGGACACTAAATTTGGAGGTTTCTTTCAATCAATATCAGGTCCTGATTGTCCTAAATTCTGCAATACTCGTACGATTATTGTTCATCTAGTAACTAAATGCAGAGCTAAGAAGAATAACAACATGGAGTTTCACAATGATAACTCTCCTTTTCAGCAACAACAAGAAGTGGAGAAGCAAACTGCATTAAATAAAAGGATTAGTAATAATACTATTCCTGAAGAACAAATAGAATAAGACTCTATCATATATCATATTCAAGTTGAGATACCATCACCAGTGATAGAAGAAGTCATTAAAATTCCATCTGGAAAATTTGATTCCCTTGCTTATGAAGAAGGGGAAGTGATATTTGATTGTAGTGATAATGAAGAAGAAGTTACAATGGAGGCTAATCAGCTTGCCAGAATTGCTCAAGAAAATGCTTAACAACAATGTGAAGTTAAGTTTGTTGATGGGCACACAGGAAAGGTTACAAATACAACAATCCCAATTACTTCATGGGCTAAGATAGTTGGGAAACATATTATTACTTCTACTGGAGGAACAATCCCTTCTTCTTCAAAAAGTTCTTCACCTAAGGTAACTAAACAATCACCCCTTGTTAAACAATATAATTTTAGAAAAACTCAATGGAAAGGAGGTACCAAAAACCTCCAACCCAAACAATGAAGATTCTTTATTGGAATATTAGGGGCCTTCGCAGGAGGAGGGCCCAAGATAAGTTAAGATCTTTAGTTAATAATTTTAATCCTACTATGGTTTGGATTGCTGAACCTCATGTTTTTTTTTTAATTCTAATTTCTGCAACAAGTTGAATTTACCAGGGATGAAAAAAATGGTAATTCATAATTCAGTTTCTTCTAAAAAGGGTAACATTTGGTTATTTTGGAATTCTTCTATTCCTGCTCCTTCTGTTATTTCCATGTCAAGTCAAATGATAACTATTAGTGTTGGTGGTTCTCTTATTTCTGGAGTTCATGCTCATGTGGATATTTTTCAAAGAAGATTTCTATGGTCTGAAATGGAAAATATTAGTGAAATGCATATGCCATGGATAGTTCTTGGTGATTTTAATGCTATTATATCTGAAGATGAAAAAGTTGGTGGTAGGAAACCTGTGAAGAGAGCAATGCTAGATTTTTCAAAGTGCTTAGATAAGTGTGAGTTAATGCAGATTCCTAAATCTGGTTTACAATTCTCTTGGTCTAATTGCCAACATGGTAAGAATAGAATTCTTTGTGATCTGGATAGAGTGGTTTTCTACTTACAATGGCTTCAACAATATGAAGATTGGATCTATAAAGTAGGTTTGAGAGTGGTATCTGATCATGCTTCCCTTCTTGGAAGTTGTGTTAACATTCTAAAACCAAGAAATGCTCCAAAAAGGTTTCAAAAAATGTGGCTCTCTCACCCTGATTTTACGAAGTTTGTTGAAGATAATTGGAATGAAGTTATTTATGGGGATCCAGCTTTTGTGTGGATGCAAAAATTAAAAAGATTGAAACAAGGTTTAAAATGGTGGAACTGGAATGTGTTTGGAGATGTCAAAGTTAAAATGAAAGAAGCTGAAAAGAAAATGAAAAATCCCATGATAATATCTGATTCTTTACCAGAGGATGAAACTTTACTTGCTAACTTGGTTGAAGCTCAAAATGATTATAATGGTAGAGAAACTCAGTACAACACTCTCTTAAGACAAAAATCAAGAATCAAATGGATTAAAGAAGGATCAGCAAATATTAACTTCTTTCATACTAATTTGAAGATTAGGCATACTAAGAACTTAATCTGTGAACTGGAGGATAATGATGGTAACATGGTGACAGATCAAGAAAAAATCTCTAAGCCTCTTGTGAATCATTTTGAGAACAAATTTGCCTTTAATGAAGTAAACATTGTGAGCTCCATTATTGATGTTATTCCAGAACTGGTGACTACTGAAGATCAATTCAAACTTGATAAAGTTCCAGAGGAGGAGGAAATTAAACATACTATTTGGGATATGGATTAAGAAAGTGCTCCGAGGTCCGGATGGATTATCTGGTATTTTTATAAATCTTCTTTGGGACATCATTAAACAAGATTTGGTCTTCTTTGTGCAATTTTGTTGTAGGAGGAGATTCATTCCCAAAGGTTTAAATTCTAACTTCTTAGTACTTTTACCAAAAGTGCAAGGTGCTAAAACTGCAAATCAATTTTGGCCAATTGGCTTAAGCAATGTATGCTTTAAGATATTTACTAAGATTATAACAAATAGAATGAATGAAGTGATGATTAAATTAATTTCCCCTCAACAAGCTAGCATCATCAAAGGGAGAAATATTCATGAGCAAGTTTTATTAGCATCTGAAATGATAAATGAAATGAGAATTAAAAGAAGAGGTGGTAATATTGGTCTTAAATTTGAAATATCTCTCGGGCTTATGATCTTGTCGGATGGGACTTCTTGTTCTTTTGTAATGGAGAAATATGGTTTTTCTAATGCATGGTGTGATTGGTTGAAGACTCTCTTTCAATCAGCTAAAATTTCTGTGATGGTGAATGGTGGGCCTTGTGGTTTCTTCTCAGTTGGAAGAGGTCTTAAGCAGGGCGACCCTCTATCTCCAATCTTATTTGTGCTAATGGAAGAATCTTTGAGTAGAGGTATTTCTAACTTAATTGAAAAAAAGAAGATTCAACCAATGGTTGTCAGAAATGGGGTTTATCCTTCTCATCTCTTATTTGCTGATGATGTTTTCATATTTTGTAATAGTACTAAGAAATCCTTGAAAAATTTGCTTCAACTTCTAAATGATTATCAACAAAGTTCTGATAAGTGTATCAACAAAATGAAGAGCAAGTGCTTTGTTGATGGTATTCCTGCATAGAAAAGAATCCAACTAGCTCAGTATCTGCAAATAGAACTTTCCTCATTTCCTGATAAGTATCTTGGAGTCATCTTGATGCCTGGGAGAGTTAAAGCTTCAACTGTTTGGTCAATGGTTTCTATGCTTCAAAATCAGTTGGATACATGGAAAGGTAAACTCTTATCCTTTCTAGATAGACTAGTTTTAGTTAAAACTGTTCTATGTAGTATTCCTATCTACAACATGCCAATCTATAAATGTCTTGCATTTGTTATTAAAACTTTTGAAAGAATCATTAGAAAATTTTTGTGGTATGGTGATGGTGAGACTAAAAAATTCATAACTTTAGACTGGAACAAAGTCTGCACTCCTATCCAAGAAGGTGGTTTGGGAATTAGAAGATTAGAAGTCATTAATAAAGCCTTGTTTATGAAGATGATGTGGAAAATGCATAATTCTAATGATGATTGGGCTAAATTCTTTGCTGCTAAGTATAAAGATAAAAATAGTCAATGGTCTACTAAATGGAAGTATTCTAATGTTTTACCAGGATTAAAATGGGCTTGGTTAGCTATTAAAGATGATATAAGATGGAGTATAGGTGATGGGAAAGATATTTCTGTTTGGTTTGATATTTGGATAGGAGGTATTCCATTAATTGATTCTACTGGTTTTTCTGATTATGTTAGACAAAATATTCACCTAAAAGTGAGTGATCTGTTGAGGAATGGTGTTTGGAGAACTCCAAATGAAGTACAAGCTCATCTTCAAAACCACACATTACCAAGTTTTACTGGTGGGTCTGATAAATTATTTTGGATTGGTGATATGTCTGGTAAATTCAATACTGCTGCAGCTGTTGAGGAAACAAGAAAGAAAGAAACTGGACTTAACTGACCCACTCATGTATAGAAACCTTTCTTAGATCCTAACATATCCAACAATGTTTGGAAAATTTTGCAAGGAATTCATATAGATGATGAAAAAATGGTGCAAAAAGGTTATGAGATGGTCTCCAAATGTTGTATTTGTGGAGTAGAACATGATTTCATGAATCATCTTCTGTGGTTTTCCAACTTCAGTGTGAAGATTTGGTCTTGGTTGGGGAATATTTTTGGATTTATCAAACCGATTCTTTTGATGCTATTTTGAAATGCGAGAAATGAGAAAATCCCCATAGTTAAAGAAGCTTGTCTCACTTTGTTGACTTGTGCTACAATGAGAGTGTTTATGGGTGAAAACTATTTCTTCCGGTTTTGGTAATTTGGGGTGTGTGGATGATAAATGAGTCTAAACCTTAAACAAATGTACTGCACGGGAGTGCTTGTAGATTCGAGAAATCAATCTGTGCAAATCCGGCCTAAACCAAGAAATGGCGGAGTTCCCAGACTTGTTTCGGTCACAAAGTGAAGGAGATGGGGTTGATCTTAGGGAGAAGCGAAGAAGGTGTTGAGATGTGAAGGTGTTGGCTATGTATGACTTGTATCGGAAAGTCGGGCGGCTTGCAAGATGTAAGCTATCAGTTCCGGTGTTTGATACGATTGTATCAACACTTGCCTCTGTTGTCTTGTCTTGCCTTGTTCCCGTCTGGAAAAATAGGGAGGAGAACCTATTTATACAAGTCTTTAAGACTAACCCTCGTATCTCGTGGGAAGTGGAGAAAGTGGAGTGATGGAGTAGTGGAGTTGTGTGTTGGTGTCACACGACCAGTCTTGCCCACTTCTCCCATCATCACTAACCGTCCATGACTTCCTGACACGTTCTTGTGATGGCGCGTTGTGCGCTGCATGATGTAAACCGCTAGACCAATACCCCAGTATGTATCCCTCAGTTTGTGACATGATTGATGTCTCGAGTGTGTGGATCGTGGGACCCACAGAAAGTAGCATGTAACGCTAGATTAAATAACTAATTTATTTAGGAAGTCGATACTTGTGAAGTATCGTGTGTATTCTATGCAGGTACTGCATCGAGTATATTCAGCATGTATGAAGCATCACTGTTTGAGTGTCTCAAAATAGCCTCATGTCCAGCCTACTTCATGTGATGGTTTGGAGGTTGCGCAAGCAAGTCCTCCCTTGGCCGACCACACGGTGTGGTAGAGTGACGGGTGGTGATCACCATGACGCCTCACTGACCAATTAACTCGACCGGGCTGTATAACTAAGCCGGTGAAGTTGACGGACGAGATGATCTTTGAGAGACTCATCTGCGACCGTTAGTGGAATTAGGGTTTTTGAAGAGGTGCGCAAGCATCACTCTTCAGCTTGGTCGAATCCAAGCTTGGGATACGATTTTGGCAGGGCCGATCGTGCATGTGTAGACGGCATGACGGTGTAGGCGCCCATACCTCATTGTCTCGTGAAAGTGTGATCTGGGCCACTCAATTTGTCCGGCGAAGTTGAGTGGCCGAGATCAATTGCGACAATCACAGTGCCGCAAAAGCCGCGCGTCATGCCAACTTCGGGCACGCGTTTCAAGACGACCAAGCTTGGTCGGTCTTGGCCGATTAGTCTGGTATACAGACGGCGAGCCGGTGTACACGTCCATACCTTAATATCCCATAGAAACGTGATCTAAGCCACTCAATTTGTCCGGCAAAGTTGAGTGGTCGAGATTAGTTTGCAATTGGGAGGTGTGACCACGCCTAGTTTGGGCGTGCAAATCGAGGCAACCAGGCATGATATGCCTTGGACGATCGGGTGTGGAGATAGATGGGCCCACGGTGGTCATGTTGATACGCATTGGACCTGCTTAGTCTAATTATGGACCCTTCATTCGTGCAAGAGAAAATGGACGCTCGTGATGTTCAAACCCTAATTAGGGTTTCACCGGTCGTGCGTCATGCCTTGTTTGGGTGCACGAACTGGAACGACCAACTATAGTCGGTCGTAGATCGGTCATGTATGTAGGCGGGCCCACGATGTTTGTGTTGACATGCTCACGGGAACTTTGAATCTACATCTACACCCTCCATCTATGCTGCGAAGATGGATGGTTGAGACTTTTGCGACACATGTAATGTGCTGCAAACCCTAATTTAGGGTTTTTCGTCCATACTTGCTTTGGCTTGGACGGTTTGGCAAGCTATGCCACCCTTTTTGGGAGGCCGGCCATGCGGGGCCCGCGTTGGGTCGGTAGTGAATATTCAATACACCGCTTGGGGTCATGGATTCAATCTAAGCCATCCAATCATCTTTGGTGAAGTTGGATGGTCGTGATCGTTTTCCGAGACCGATATGGGACAGTCTAGATTCAAATATGCTCAATCGGGCTAGTATAACACACCGAGAGATGTATGCTCAATAGGGCTAGTATAACACACCGAGAGTTGCATGCTCAATTGGGCTAGTATAACACACCGAGAGTTGCAGCCTGTACGGGTATTTCGTACATGCTTCATTATTAGTACTTGGAGGTTCGTGTTGCTCTGCGAGAACAACACTCAGTCGTCATGCCGCACCGATAATGAGTACATGAAATACAAGGCTGGTCATGCATTAATTAATAATGCTGTAACTTCACAGGGTATATGGGATTGTTGCCACATGCTCCAACCTGGATGAATTTCGTGTATTTAATTCACAGAATGTTGGGATTGTTGCCACATGCTCCATTCTAGGTGAATTAGTAAAGTGAAGAAGTATTCATCACTTATTAATGGCTTTATCTTTTCAAGATGTTAGCGCATAATTTTGGCCTTTACAATTTTAGCCTTGAACTAAAATCCACCATCAACAGAGAGAAATGTGGTTTCAAAAGAATAAAAATCCGTTTGAGAATATCACTCCTTGTGAAAGCTCTTTTAAACAAAAAATTTGGAGAATTACTCATGAAGGTGGTTCGAGAATAAAGAGAAACATATGGGACCAAAACTAGGACTCTTAAATCATAAATTTCTTTCAGTTGGGGATCAGATACACCAAATTCAGAGATATCAGAGAATGTTATTGGTATGCTCCAAGAGAAGGTTATTATCTGTTCTGTTGTGAAGGGGCTTCTCTGGGGAATCCTAGCAATGCTGGTTTGGGTGTTGTGTTGAGAGATCATCTTTGTCAGGTTTTGGGAACCATTACTAGTGGACTTGGAGTTGCAACCAATTATATTGCAGAGGTTATGGCAGTAGTTTGTGCAATTGAATGGGCTGGAATGATGGGATACAATCACTTCATAATTAGCTATGATTCCAAGACTGTTATCTCCAATTTTAAAAACAGAATCATTCCTTGGTTCATTTGCTCAAGGTGGTTACAAGCTTGCGGTAAATTGGTGGACATTCAATACTTCCATAATTACAGAGAAGTGAACTTCTCTACTGACAGTCTAGCCAAAAAGGGAGCAAATCTTAGAGTTGGAGAAAGGATTATTCACCAAGGTAGGCCTGAGGATCTAAAGAGAGTTGAAATGCCTGATGTTATCTACCACAGATTCTGCAAATAGCTTTTTTCAGTTTGTTGTTGCTTGTTTTTTGATTTAGTTTTGTTTTGTTTCTTGTTTTTCTGCTTTAGGGGTTTTTTCCTTTTTGGTATTTTTCCCTTTTCTTTGTAAGTAACTTTTGTTCTTCATATTAATATAAAATTGGTGTGATTGAGCAAAAAAAATAAATATATATACTGTCTTATATCTGAATTTATAGTAGTTCTATATTTCTCTCTAAATCAGTTCGAAACATTCTCAAATAACATCAATGACACATATCACTGTTCCAGGCTATTTTCGAATGATAATCTTGAATCACGATTTAGATTATGAAAAATAAATTTTTCTTAACCGAAATTCATCAAGTATGAACTATTCATTAAGCTTAGTCATATTTCGAGAAGTTCCTTAACTTGGTAATTAGTTCTCGACTCGAATTCTTGATATGCTTGCAATATTCTAATTAGTTATGCGACATCTTCTTACAGATAGAAAGATGAATATAGCTTGAGATGTAGGTGGTTCAGTCTTCACTTACCTTTTGTTAAAGAAGTTCTCCAAAATCTTCGGTTGATCTTCGCCTTCAAACGGTAGAACGCAATGATGACTTCCGTGATGTTTGTTTCTCAACAACATCTTTTATCCTAATCCGAGACTTAACTAATTGTAGACTAGAAATCAAGATATAGTTTTGAAAATTAAATTTGACAACAAGCTTGAAATAGAAACACTTGTGAGTTCGATCGAGCAATGCTTTAACAAATTTAACCTATACAAGCTAAACCTAGGTAGGTCAAATAAATGAAGACTTGTATATTACTCTAACCAATGTAGTTTAGTCTCTAAAAACAATACTTAGTGTTTGATTAACTGAAAGAGTTGTATTGCTTATTATATTTTTCTACTTCACATAAGTTAATTTGTGAAAATGAAAATTTTGCTTAATATCACAAAATTTAATATTCTTATTTGTGCTTATCATGTAAAAAGGGAAGATCCATTGACATGGTTATTTTTCCAAAATAAAAAAATAAAAAAAAAAATTGTATGTAAATCCTAAGACGAAAATTTATTTGAAGCTAATTTTTTGGTAATATGTTCTTCATACGTACGGGACTTTACAATCCTGTAAAAATTAACAACAATTTGAGACTACAACACTACCATCTATCACTTTAAAAATCAATGCGTTGAAAGTTAACGGTTAAAATAAAATTTATTAATGGTGAAATTTAGAATCCCTGAACGCACTAACTTTTGATAAGAATGTAAGAGAAAAAACTTAACTAAACTAACAGTTAAAATTAAAATTGGTTGATGGGGTGTGGAATCTCAAAATGCACTAATTTTGAAATCTTTGACTATAACATTACTATATAGCACTTCAAAAATCAATGAGTTGAAAATTAACGTTTAAAATTTAAAATTGGTTGTTCTTTCTCTTGATGGTTTAGAAGGGTTATCAGTAAGTTGAGTCATAGAGATTCGACGACTTCTATCATCAGCTCTGCGCTATAACTTTATTTTGAGTCACTTGAATCTCAACCAGCTCCGCACTAGCCAAAAATCTGTTAGGTTTTGTTGATGTGCTTTCCGGTTCATGTGTTTGTCCTTTTAATGTGGTGCATTTTATCAATGCTTTTGATTCTGTGTTTTGATAAGACGAATTCAGTTTTTATCTTTTCAGTATAGATACATGGGTAATATATTACTCAATCCAGAAAAGAATACCAACGCCTAATTGTTAGAAATGATGAATCATTTTGGGGAAAGATGTAATAATACTAAACACGATAACAATTCTGAACCGCCCTGGATGAGTCTGCAATATGATGTAGAATGGTAAATTCTAGTAGTATATATATTGATTAGGCAAACACCACCATCTTACACCAACATTTTACAATGTGTCATCTATATCAACAAAATAAAATAGATTTCATCTGGATTCTAAGTAAAAAAAAAAGTGTATGGGTCCATTTTAAAATAAGAAAAAAATAAAAACTTGACACATAGGGGTGTAAAATTTTGGTGTACAATTTTTGGTGTATATCTAGCATTTTCGGTAGAAGGTCAACATGACTACGAATAAATGGTAAATTCTAGAAAAGTAAACTAGTATATATTGATTAAAGCAAACATAAAAACTAGCTACGAGGGCATTTTAAAACATGTTAAAAAATAGGGATAGTTTGGGGATTTCCAAATGAGAACACTTTTCAAAATTCTAAGGCAAAAGAGGGGGGTTGAGTGAGCCAATTGAGATTCACATAAATCATGTTGAAATGAATAAGCAAAAAGGGAGACAAACAATATTGAACCATGGACCAGTTGATAAGAATGGGCATGAAAACTGGTTAATATTAGCATTATACGTGATACGTGAAATGATATATTGAGGTTAGTATGGACCCAGATAGCTACTTTTGTCGAGTATACAAACTGTCAATACCACTGCGGCCACAAATCTATGGGTACTGTACGGCCCTTGTCAGTAGCCCGCTAAATACGGTTAGACTTGTACCTTTCAACCACCGCCACCGCCAAAGGCAACGACAAGAATCCTCTTATTCCTTGTTCACACCCACAAAGCCGTGGTCTACAAACATTATCGGTTGCTTTGTAGACCCCCACTTGCCAATCAAGCTATTTCCCGGAGGAAAGCAGTTTTCATTTACTAGCTGTCATTATTTGCATATATCCTAACAGTGCCAGTGCCACCATCACATAGAGACCGCGTATTAGTTGCTATTTCATTGGAACTCATGAGAGAGTTTTTGCAACAATTTTCCAGGTACTTTATCTGGGCCGTGAGAAGGGAAAACAGCTTGGTAATGCCAAAAAGGAAACAACCAAACCAAAATTAGCTCAAAATCAACGTAGATGCCTCCTGGGCAATGATGCATGTACATTTGCAGCAGGAAGAACATGACCTTCCAGTTATTCCACCCCAGAAGAAGAAGCGGTCCAGGCAACTTGGTGGGGGAAAGAAAAAGCATTAGACTATCTCCTCACTGCACTTTTTTGATGAAAAAAGATGATTAATTTATGAACTAATCATTTACAAGTGGTAAATATAGCTAGAACAAAAACAAATCTAGAGGGGGAAGAGCAGAGCAGAAAAAACAAAGAGAAAAGAAGAAAGGCAAATGAAACTATGGATCAAACAAAAGATCCCAGATTACTGAACCCAATTGCAGGCCTATACCAAATATTGGAAATATCCGGGAAGTCCCGGACCCAATTTGAGGTAGTGCCCAGATCAGTTTTTTTTTTGTTCACCAGTGCTGCAAAGTTTAGGCTATACTATATCTCTGTTTTATTATGCAAAACCCATTTGGCGAACTAATCAAAAATTGATTCAGACTTCAGACCATGGAAGCCAATTACCAAAAGAAAATCAGAAAATGGGGTTGGAACACCAAAACTTCGCCAAGCTGACAGCTTGATAAAATACAGGCCAAAACTTGACAACTCCTCCCCACGCATTTCGGAACAGTTGTAGTCCATCTTTAACAAATACATAAAAGGAAAAAGGAAAGGGTGAAACAATTTAATCAACAACCGGAGCCTTCACATTTGCGAAAGACTGGAAGTGTTTTCACAACATCTTTCTTCAATTTACAAAAAGAATGAAGATGGGTCTCATTAACTTCACCCAGACTTGTCAGTTGGACCCCAAATGATTCCAACTTACGGATATCTCGTACAAGTGGTGATTGCAAATCCCCATCCCACCATCCCGGGGGTAAAAGTGGAGTAAGTGCACACTGGCCAGGCTGATGACGACAACTTAATGGACCTGCAAATCGGTTCCAGACATGTCCCCACCCTACCTGATTCCTCAACCCTTCCGACAACAAACTACTTTGGAAGCTGCTCAAGAAAGAAAAGCTTGAATTGCTAGACGAATTTTCATCTGTTGGGGGAAAAGATAAGAAGACAACAAAATCAGTTGTACATTCACACCACAATTTTAATTAACATGCAGAAAAGATTATTTACTAGAAAATATACCTAGCTGTTGTGCCGCTGCCAACCCTGCAATTAGTTGAGCATAGGTGGTTCCAACCCGCCTATGGGCACCCGAAATAACAGCATGTTTTGCACGGGAGGCTAGAAAGAAGTCCACAAAGGCAACCCACCTTGGTGCCGGACCCCAATCCTTCACTCTGAATTCTAATTGATGGCCTCCATTTTTGTTAGAAATATCCCCTTTGAATGATTCATAATCAAAATGAAGAACCTGGGGAGTACAACAGAAGGAACATGAACAGAGAAAATCTTAAGAACATTAGATAAAAAGGTCGAATTGGATCCTAATGCAGAGATTTTACCCAACAGTACACAAACATAAACAAAGTACTAGGAACTGCATGATCATGCGAACTGCCGGACTTATTTTATATGGTTACTAACCTCTGCAAACTCCCGAAGCATGGGTGTAATATCTTTAATTAGAGATGGTGTATCAGAAACCAAAACGATACGGGGTCTTCCCACCTTGGACTCATAACTGCGGACAGCTTTCTGTATGCAGCTCAGTGCTGCTTGAAGTGCTCTCACTGACCTGAAATCGGGAAATATTACAATTGTCTTCTTGATTGCAATAAGAACTAGAGGAATTTCAGTTTGACCACTATGTTGACACTTGACAGACAACAGATTTGCACGTGTATCATTTTGATCCATTATTTAATATATTGTTTGGATGATAAGTTAATTATTCACGCCAAATCCTGTTCAATATTAGTCATACAGGATTTGAACAGGATTTGCTTCAAAAAGAGGAAAATCTGAGAATCTTATTACCTATTTGAAAGCATGCGCATGTGCAAAACAATATCAGGATCCGGACCACCACCAAGAACCCAGTTCACTGCTTCCTCAACATTTTTGGTAGGAGAAATGATAACTCTCATCAACTCTCCAAATACATTTGGCCTGGATCGAAGATATCGCGGCTGCCCAAATAATTCAACAGCTGCATTCCGCATCTGAGGGTGTATGTTCTTTAAGAAAAACTGAGCACCCACTGCATCAGTTGTACCTTGAAACCTGCCATGGGAAAAATTCAATACCCAGTTGATATTACTGAACCTCATGACAACTAAGTTTCTATACATACTTGCTTACCAGATGATTGGATGCTTCCAGTTCATCCAATTGCCGCACAGAACATTTGTTTCTGCAGGTTTCTCAAAATCATCAGTTCTGATGAGGAGTTTTCCATGCTTAGTCGTGCAATTATTCTGTCTCCAGAGATGTTTTACTTCTTTTAAAGTAAATGAGACGCCGGAATAAGATATGTGTTCCCCAAATGGAAAGTTACCCCTGAATAATGCAAGTAAAACAAAGTTTCAATACGATGCAACTGCATTACCCATATAGAATAGAATTTTCATCATGAGATACATATGAAATTCATTCAAAACACAAAATAGAAAGGCTTGAGAGAGAACCAATATGCCTGGTTTGCCCGATAATCAATGACCGGTTCAACATGATACTCAACGCTGCCCCTGTTAATATCTTGTACATTTCGTTTCCAAATCCTGCTTCCGATGCTTTTCCCAGAACAAAACCTTGCTTACAGAATTCCTCCGGAGGAAGCTCACGTACTCTTGTAGGCCCTAACAGTATTCAAAATTAACATGTGAAAATCCGACAGTATTCCTTTATCTCATTACGATTCCAGCAGACTAGACGAATACACACTATAAACCACTACATGATAATCACTCAAGCCTCCCAATGACAACTACAGATATCACACTAGACGATCCAATTTATTAACTGCCACATTTTCTACTCTTGATACTAAGCCACATTTCACCCTGACGAGCTTCACACTGTTTCAATTCGCTCCAAACATAGTAATGTACTCTATAATTCTAACTACAACTCTGGCAATACCACATAAAGTTATTAGGCAGGCGCATCCAACACCATAGGAACTACCCAAGAAGGACTACAATGTTTTATATGATATAATTAAGAAATTCAAATCACACTAATCAATGTTTACCGTTTAATATGAAATGATATCGAATCATTTGTCTCACTCTAAGGCTTTCTTTTTCATGTCCATCGCCAGCAAAACTCTCTCCCATCTCTTCGACCGTCGCGCACTTACCCGATTCTTGATTCTCCTCCACAAGCTCATCACTATTAAGCTCATTAGGAAATGTGAGTGAAGTAGAATAAGGAGGAGGTTGATCAATAGACCTTAAAGTTAAAACTAATAATCCAAACCCAGTGATGATTCCACAGATTAGAAGAAACCCATGTTCACACAGTCTTCTCCTTCTAGATCCTATGTTATACCTCATTTTTTTTTTTTTTTTTTTTTTTTTTTGCCTAAATCAAGATTTTGAAGAGATGGATAGATCTACCTTTACATCATTATTATTAGTATCGGAACATCCACTCAAGGAATTAATACACTGAAAATTCAGAGCTTTTTGGAAATTTCTGCAAAAAAAAAATTCCAGAAAAGAGAGTTTAACCCTAGCTAGGAAGATGCAAACAGAAGAGGAAAAAGTAATGAGAAGTGAGAACGATAGTTTCAGAGCTTTTATTTGGAAAAACAGTTAAAACTATAGTACGGAACCTGTGCTTTGCACCTGTCACGTGGTAAATTTTGCTCGACTTAACTTACCAAAGGTCGGCAACCTATGTAGTTTGGGCAATTCCTATGAAATGAGATTTGCCTATTTCTATGTTGCACGCACACGCATAGAAAGATGACGTAACCGTGTCGGACACATAATCGGACACGACACTTTCCGACACGCGATGGACACGCCACATCATCTGTCCCGTAGAAATCGACATTTGACACTTTGCGGACACTATTTGGACACTTCCGGACACACCATAAATGATTAATTTTGGTTTGGAAAATCTAACTAAACTAAGTGTGAAGCTAATTTATGAAAAATTTGATCATAATTTCATTATTATTAGTTAATAAGTATTCTGAAAATAAGAATAATTATTATGTTGAGACGATTAGTGTACAATCTCAATTTAATGATATATGTGTAATATATATATAACGTGTCGCCGTAATCAGTTTTTTTGATATTTGACGTGTCTCCGTAACCGTGTCGCGTCGTAACCGTGTCCCATGTCCGTGTCTGTGCAACATAGGCCTATTTTGATCCGGAAATAATTAACATCCCGCGGGTTGGATTCCCGCGGGCCATCCGGGCAGTGGGAGTGCGAGAGAAATGGGGTGGGTCCCACCCTTAACCCACCCCCAGAGACGGAGGCACACGGGGACAAATGGGGTCCTTAGACCCCACTTGTTTTTCCAACTTAGTGCTAAATAGCTTGGTATTTTTGAAATTTTGGTAACTTGTGGGGGCTAATAAGATGGCACAATGGGTATTTTAGCCTGATATAGGGTTAAATAGGTAGACCTTTAAAAGAGGCTTTCGTTTGACCTCTCCACGGAGATATCTTGGCTCCGTCACTGCCCACCCCCTACCAATCCGCCGGGTCACTAAGGTTTCTTCATGTTTCACTCTTACGGGACACACCGCGGGATCCAGCCCGCGGTGAGTCTATCACTTCCGATTTTGATCCCACTATGGACCGAACAAAACAGAAAAACAGACGTGCAATTGACCATATCTTTTGGTTTGTCAATTGCGGTTCGTGAAGAGTTGCGCTCTCTTCATAATCTGCAGCTCAACACAATCCGCCATCTAACCTTTAACCGTGTCTATCAATTTAGCTTGTTGGCGGTTCAATTTAATCTGCGTGGTCCAGGACAGGATGCCAATGGATACATATGGATAGTTAGAAACTTTAGTCATCCAACTGCTCTAATTTCCCCCTTATAAATCCAACTCACTTCAACTCCAAATTCACGTCTTTTTCAAACCTCAAATCTTTGTAATCAATATAGTTTGTCGAAAGATGTCTCGACCCTTGTTAGTTCGGCGAGTTCAGTATACTCGAGAAAAAAATTTAGCTATTTGCAGAAACGTTGTCTTGTTACAAACTCATCTTGCTGAAATCCAAGAGTGAATTTTTGGGTGGTTATTTACGAGAAGTTCTGTAGTGACACTCGTAAGCCGAGTCGTCGTTATATAAGCGACATACAAAATCTTTTTGAGACAATTAAAAAAATATAAGTGAATTTGTAGCTTTAACCATGCAAGTCAATTGATTTAGACTGAGGGGTGGAACTGATATTGAGTTGGGAAGAAGATCTTTAGAGGAATGGCGAAGATGGAAAAGTATGATTTTCCGTTTCGAAATCCTTAAGCAGTTGAACAAGTTCAATCCCTTCTTGTTAGATGTTGTTCCACCGAGTACATTTCTATGAAGATGGTCAATTACAAGTCTTTCAATTGGTTAATTGAGTTAGTAAATTAAATATAAGTTTCTAACTAAAAGTAAATCTAATGCTTAATTTAAAACATATATAATTTAATTTCAACCGAAAGTAGTACTTTTCATTAATTAAAATTACAATTACAATACTAGCCGAAATAAAAATGTCAAGTTTTCCAATGTCGTTCATCACGACATTCTTCCCCTTGATTCCATTCTCCAAGACCCAGAATACTCTCACTTGCCAACAAACTTGAGAATTGACCTATAACTTTATAATTTTGAAAAGCAGAACCGGGTAGTTGTAAACCAGAATTTGTAAACGTATAAGAGGTTGCTTGTGGTGGTGCAACAGTATGATAACCTTCTGAAAAGATGAGGGTACCCAAATATACCTCAATCTAAAAAAATTCCACCCATAAGTCCTTTCTCCGAAAGTGATTGTCTATAGACTAAGTCGAGACAATACAACTAATCGGTTCACACTTCGTGTGATCGTCTATGGATACGAGATCGAGACAATACAACAACGAAGTATGTTTACTTGATAAGAGGTTCAGACTTAACCAAACACATGATTACTATCAAGTAAATAGGAATTAACGTTTGTGTAATTTACTTTAAATTATAATAACAACAATTATAATTGCGAAAAATAAAAGTAAATGACACAGCAAGATTTTGTTAACGAGGAAACCGCAAATGCAGAAAAACCCTTAGACCTTGTCCAGAATTGAATACTCTCAGGATTAAGCCGCTATACAAAATCAAACCAACTTTGTATAGTTGATACCAAGCAACTAAACCTATTGATGCGTGTCGTAGGTGCAATCAAATTAATTAATATTTCCACTCAATTAAAAATAATATAATGGAAGTCAAGTTCGTTCCCACGAGGAGCAAGAGATTCTAGTTGTAAAATTGTCACGAAAAGGGGGTGTAAAAAGCAAAAGAAAATAAACAAAGCAATTAAAAGATAAAGTTGAAAGCAATAAGAGAGACAAGATCAAGGAATCCTTCTTCGTTGCAAAACAATGAATCAAGTTATGTTCTTTTCTACTTGTTATTAGTCACAGATTATCACCAACCGTAGGATAGCAGTCCGCTTAGCTAGCCCCAAAATCCCTAATTTCACCGAGTAACAGTCCGCTTAGTTATCGGATTCTATTCAAAAGAACCACCGAGGTTCGCACAAGATGTAATTCCCTGAATGCATTAAGATTTATGAATTTAGGTTTAGTACTAGTAGTTAAACTCGGTTCGCTTGGTTCACTTTCTAGCGTTGTTTCTACACACAATTGCTCCACGGAATCCCTCCGCAAGGTCATGTGTTTGCTACTTATGTAAAGAGTTAAGAAACGATTACTTATCTCCTAACTTTCACTAGCTTTAGATCAAATTAACAAACCAATTTAGTTGGCCACCCAAACAATCTATCAATCAATCATGAATGTCTTTAAGATCATTCCTATTAGTAAAAACAAACGATAATCATGTGAAAAACTTCAAGATAGAATTGAAAACAAAAACTCAAAACATAATTAAGAACTAGGAATTCATCCTCAATCAATAATAAAATTAGCTACTCATGCTAAAGAGTTCACACAAAGAATAAGAAAAGAAAAGTGTTGTGTGTGTAGAGATGTGTGTAAAAGATGTAGAAAACTTCTCTATTTATAAGCTTCAATATTCTCCAACTCTTCCAAGGATTAGAATCCTTTTCCTTTAGCAATTCAACTTCCAAATTCAAGTCTTTCTCAACTCTTCATCTTCTCTTTCCAAATTTGAGTCCAATTCTCCATCCAATTCCTAGCCCAAGTCTTCACACCCATGAGAGAAGTCCATAGAAAATTCTGGAATTTTTGGCTCACCGGAAAACAGGTATTATGGCCGGAATCCGGCCGGAATAAGTCGCCGCCGGTAATCTGAGATTCTTCTCCGTCGACGAATATTCCGTTGGTCAACCGTCAAGATTAACGGTCAAACGGGTCAAACTAACGGTCAGTCGTCAGTCACTGGGTCAAGGTAGGAAGTCAGCTAGCCCAAGTCAGCATCTTACTCGGCTGACTGATCTAACTGGGGTGAGTTGGATCGGCTGGATCGGTCATCGGAACGGTCATCGCCAGCACCGAGTTGACTCGCCGGAGGGATGATTTGGCCGAGTTTCGGCTAATTACAGGACATTTACGGCCACATTCAGGCCTCACTTTTCAATCTTCTCCTATGACAAACCTACACATTCATCTAATTGAGTATCACAGCTTCAATCAAACATACCCCATTCTGCAATTTCTTTCATCTACCATTAAAACCCACAGATCCCCTTTCTTATTCAAAATACCAATCATACACAGAGAACCATGAATCTTCATCACGGCAGTACCATCTTCATCCATTTAATCACCTTCTTTGTCTCCCATTAATTCTTTATCTCTGTAAACCCATCTCTTCTTCAAGCTCAATTCTGCACCCTCATCAATTCACCACAAAGACTGATCCAACATTAGCAAAGATCAATTCCGAGCGGCAATAATCTTCACAAAGTAAACCCTAACTATTAACCCATCTACAATTTAACATTCATCCTCAGTTCTATCGTCAACAACTTCCATTTCAACCACCAACCCTTTTCTTGCTTCACCAACACAAACCCATAAACAAATCGAACCCTATTTCCACTTTACTCTATCTGAATCTTCAATCGGCAACAATAACTCTGTCTCTTAATCTTTCAACATGAATCGATCCCCTTTTCATTCTCAGATTCAATTCTTCTCTGCATATCGATCTCTGTTTCTTCGGTTCATGGCCATCTCCGATTCATCTCGCTGCTTGATTTCAACAACACCGGTGGAATTTCTCCTCCGAGAATCTCACCATCGGTTCATCTTGCTCGAGACGAACCCTAATCATCGACTACCTCCATCTCCTTTGAATCGAGCACCATCGTCACACTTCTTTCTCGATCTCTCTGTGTTCGATCTCTCTCTGATAATTTCAGAGATGTACTGAAATGAATATGAGAGACAAGTTCCTTTTGATTTAGGGTTGGGCCGATAAGGATAGGTACACCCCAGACACGATAAATACACCCACTAATAGATTATAAGGGATACCCTGATGTCAACACCCCTTAACCTTGACTGGGCCTGGCTTTAATATTCCTCCAAAAGAGCTGCCCCTTAACCATTACTCGGGCTCCGGATAGTGTTCACCCTGGAATTGACAAAATTGCCCTTTTTGCTCAAATTGAGTGATTTCTTCTTCTTTTCCTCCGTGCGACTCCAAAGTAGCTATAAAACTCAAAACAAGCGTAAAATACATAATTTACAAGAAAAATAGCAAAGAAAGCATAAACTCTGTATAGTAAATACGGTGTATTCTACACCTATCAAATTCCCCCACACTTAGACTTTGCTAGTCCTCGAGCAAATCAGACTAAAAACTCACAACTTTAAAGCGTTCAAGCGTCCCAAGCATCCAAGGAGCTATGAGGACATAGAGTTTCCGCATGCTAGTAATAAGAAGTTAGAAATACTAAAGAACATATTCTCGTTCTTAAATGTTGAGTGAGAAATAACCACACCATAATGAGAGAACGCGTGTTTGAGAAACGATCAATAAGCATTTCGCCTCGACTTCTGCCTCACCAAGTAGGATTTTATGATAATTGCACTCAAAAAGACGGCTTTTTATGGGTCTCACATGTGTGCGGGTAAGAATGAAGAGAGAAATCCTGCGACACGTTGAATGGTGGGAACGATAACTTCCGAAATATTTTTAAAAACCCACATCTTTTAATATTTTGAAAAACCATTTTTCTGACGATCTCTAAGAAAGGAAATCAACCATTTATCGAGGATGAGATTACTTACCTCACCTTCACATTCGATCGCCAATTATGATAACACCACTCTCACGACATCCAATAGAAACGTCTTCCGCTCCTCGTCTTGGTCTTCGTCTTCGGTTTCAACTATTGATGATAAACTCTCGAATTTCATAAATCCTTGAAAATTTGTAACTCTTGTACCTTAAAAATCCTTGTCGCTTGAAACTTCCTTATAAATTTTCCTTCCCCACGGCTTATTAAAACAAAACAAAAATTTCTCTTGTTTTTTTTTTTTTCTTTTCTTTTCATCTTCTTTTCTTTTTTTTATGAAATTTTCAATTTTTTTTTTTTTTTTTTTTTTTTTTTTTTTGAAACAAAACAAGAGAAATTAAATACAACCATGGCCGTGGGAGAAGTATTTTACCGCTTGATTCTTCACAACTTGTATCGTCTTGAAATCATAAACTTCAATAATTCTCACCTTTTGATTTTCTTCGCTCTTATAAATAAGTCTTCATACTTGGATATAAAATTACCTCATTGTATTGTAAGTCCTCAACATATATGTAAAAATCCGCTCATTTGTATGTTGCTTTACTTGAGTTTGAAATTTTCTCTTTTTCTCGTTTTGTTGCTTGTAAACCTTAAACTTTTCCAACTTTCCTTGTAGATTTTGATGTCGCTCCTTGTTG
The DNA here is from genome assembly GCA_023531295.1 of Papaver armeniacum. Classification (NCBI taxonomy): domain Eukaryota; kingdom Viridiplantae; phylum Streptophyta; class Magnoliopsida; order Ranunculales; family Papaveraceae; genus Papaver; species Papaver armeniacum. The sequence continues at coordinate 229,373 of JAJJWW010015110.1, forward strand.
ATGATGAGAGTGTTTCTATGGATCCGTTGTTGTCGAGAGAGAGAATGGTGCTAACTGCAAATCGAACTACAAGAAGGAAGCTTTCATCTATAGACGTCACCCTTATGATTGACAAAATTAGCACTCAAGAGATCAAAGAGTAGTGCTTCTATTGGTGGGAGGTTGGGTAGCTCACCATTCTACCCGGAATTAACGTACGGTGACACACACTCAAAAGAAGCTCTTTAGTAGATGGAAAATTTCTGGTTGGTGCCTCACATGATATGAATACGGGTAGTCTCCACTAATGATTGATCAGCAACTCTAATAATGCCCTTCTCCCTGCACCAAATTCGCATCACCGGCATGATTAAATCCATTATTTAACACTCTAACAAACAAGAAATCCGAATGTAGTTCTCTATCACTTCCAAGTTCAATTATGTCGGTCAAAATCTCTATGTAAACATACCTAGAAGTATGCTAGTGACTCTAAAATCTTTAAAAGTTGGAATTTTTATGTAAAACTTTTTTTTTTTTTTTTTTTTAAAACTTTTTTCTTTTTTTTTGTAATTTTTGTTTTAAAAACATGCTTAACCACTCCCCCACACTTAAACCTTACATTGTCCTCAATGTAATTGAATCCTCCTAGTAAAGTCAAGGTGGGAGATTTTAACATGATAAGGAATAAGAAAAAGAAATAACAAAAAGCAAAAGGATAAGAAATACAAAACCTATGGGTTGCCTCCCATGAAGCGCTTGTTTTAAAGTCGACGGCCCGACTTAGCTTTTGCAAGATTCATTAGCCCGGATCAATCTCTTTCACAGGAAAACATGATTTCACATCACTAGGGTATCGCGTTGTCTCAAAGATATTGAAGTGGATGAGTGTACCATCAAACTCCATAGTCAAGGTGCCATTTTGGACATCAATCTTTGTTCCGGCGGTGCTTAAGAATGGTCTACCCAATAGCAAAGGTGTAGACTTGGAAGAATTCTCATCATTCATGTCTAAGACATAGAAATCGGCCGGAAATACAAGCTCATTAACCTGCACCAAAACATTCTCAACAATCCCTTTCGGGTAAACATTAGATCGGTTAGCAAGTTCAAGAACTACCCGGTCTCTTTAAGAGGACCAAGATTCAAAGAATCATAAATCGAGGAAGGCATAACATTAACCGATGCTCCCAAATCTAGCAAAGCTCGAGTAAACCTTGTTTTACCAATTGTGCAAGGTATATTGAAACTACGGGGTCCTTTAATTTTGGTGGGAGTTTCTTGAGAATGAACGCCGAAGCATTCTCCCCCACACTCATGACTTCATTCCCTTTCAACCTTTTCTTCTTCATGCACAACTCCTTTAAGAACTTTGCACAACGAGGAATTTGACGAATAGCTTCTATGAGTGGAATATTGACTTGTACTTTCTTAAAGATCTCCCAAATATCCATGTATTCCAAGTCTTTCTTTGATTTAGCAAATCGGCTAGGGAACGGGGGTGGAGTTGTGAAAGTAGGAACCGTCTCCTCGGGTTGGTTGGTTGGAGATGTTTTCTCCTTTGGTGCGGTTTCAATTTCCTCTTTCTCATCATACACCTTATCTTGTTGATTTGGTTGCTCCACTTGTTTCCCACTCCTCAAAGTAATCGCATTAACGCTCTCTCTTGGATTAACAAATGGTTGTGAAGGAAGTTTTGTGGACGCTTGCGCTTTCAATAAGTTCACATCGGTCGCTAATTGCCCCACTTGAATTTGTAAATCCTTGATTGCCGAATCGGTCTTTTGTTGATTTTGTTGAAACAATGACGTAATACTTTGCATCATGACATTAAGCTTATCATCTATCGAAGATCCTTGTTCCTTCACTTGAGGTTGGAATTGTTGTTGAGGATGGAAACGTGATTGTTGGAAACCACCTTGTTGCTCATATGGATTAGGAGCCGCCGCTTGCTTATTGGCATAGCTAAAGTTAGGATGATCCTTCCTTTAGGGATTGTAAGTATTCGAGTATGGATCGTACCTTGGCCTTTGATTTGGATATAAAGCATTCACTTGTTCGGTCTCATTATCCGGAATAATCACCGCGGCCATCCTTTGAATCATTATCTCCATGTTACTCATTCTTTGATCAAGATGTGATGATGAATCACTAACTTCATGCACTCGCCTAACCATGGGTTCATCTCTTGTGTAGAATTGTTGCGAGTTCGCAGCCATACTTTCAATCAACTCGGTAGCTTGGGCGACCGTCTTGTTCATTAGTGCACCACCACCCGCGGCGTCAAGAAGAGACCTATCACTTGGGTGGAGAGCTTCGAAGTATTGGAGTATCATAACGTCACTAAATTGATGGTGTGGACAGCTTGCCACCAACCTCTTGTATCGCTCCCAACATTCATACAATGATTCTCCCACTTGTTGTTTCAATCCACAAATCTCCTTGCGAATTTGAGTAGCTTTGGATGCGGGAAAATATCTCTCGAGGAAAAGTTTCTTCATCCCATTCCATGTTGTGATACTTCCGGAAGGCAAATAATATAACCATTCCTTAGCATTGCCCGCCAAAGAAAAACGGGAAAGCTTTCAACATTGCTCCATCCACATTAGTCTCCGGTGGAAGCATAGCCATAACTATGGTATAGAAGTCCATAAGATGTTTGTTTGGGTCCTCATTCACCATGCCATGGAACTTTGGTAACTCTCTAATCAACCCCGGCTTGATCTCGAAGGTTGTTAGTTTTAGTTTGGATACCTGTGAGAAGCTAGGTCTTGTTGTGTATCGTTTCTTCCTCTTTGTCCCTGAAATCACTTGATGAAGAAGGAGGAAGTGGAGTGAAGCACTGAAAGGTCTTGAGTGCATTCACGATAGCACTGAAACAAGATTCTCGAAAACTAAGTTAGATACGGTATAAAATCTAACAAAGCAAGAATAAAGCAAAAAGAAAAATAAAAAAAAACAACTAAAAATCGCCCGTTGCTCCCCGGCAGCGGCGCCAAAATTTGACGGGTGTCGTAGGTGCAATCAAATTAATTAATATTTCCACTCAATTAAAAATAATATAATGGAAGTCAAGTTCGTTCCCACGAGGAGCAAGAGATTCTAGTTGTAAAATTGTCACGAAAAGGGGGGTGTAAAAAGCAAAAGAAAATAAACAAAGCAATTAAAAGATAAAGTTGAAAGCAATAAGAGAGACAAGATCAAGGAATCCTTCTTCGTTGCAAAACAATGAATCAAGTTATGTTCTTTTCTACTTGTTATTAGTCACAGATTATCACCAACCGTAGGATAGCAGGTCCGCTTAGCTAGCCCCAAAATCCCTAATTTCACTGAGTAACAGGTCCGCTTAGTTATCGATTCTATTCAAAAGAACCACCCCGAGGTTCGCTTACAAGATGTAATTCCACGAATGCATTAAGATTTATGAATTTAGGTTTAGTACTAGTAGTTAAACTCGGTTCGCTTGGTTCACTTTCTAGCGTTGTTTCTACACACAATTGCTCCACGGAATCCTCCGCAAGGTCATGTGTTTGCTACTTATGTAAAGAGTTAAGAAACGATTACTTATCTCCTAACTTTCACTAGCTTTAGATCAAATTAACAAACCAATTTAGTTGGCCACCCAAACAATCTATCAATCAATCATGAATGTCTTTAAGATCATTCCTATTAGTAAAAACAAACGATAATCATGTGAAAAACTTCAAGATAGAATTGAAAACAAAAACTCAAAACATAATTAAGAACTAGGAATTCATCCTCAATCAATAATAAAATTAGCTACTCATGCTAAAGAGTTCACACAAAGAATAAGAAAAGAAAAGTGTTGTGTGTGTAGAGATGTGTAAAAGATGTAGAAAACTTCTCTATTTATAAGCTTCAATATTCTCCAACTCTTCCAAGGATTAGAATCCTTTTCCTTTAGCAATTCAACTTCCAAATTCAAGTCTTTCTCAACTCTTCATCTTCTCTTTCCAAATTTGAGTCCAATTCTCCATCCAATTCTAGCCCAAGTCTTCACACCCATGAGAGAAGTCCATAGAAAATTCTGGAATTTTTGGCTCACCGGAAAACAGGTATTATGGCCGGAATCCGGCCGGAATAAGTCGCCGCGTGTAATCTGAGATTCTTCTCCGTCGACGAATATTCCGTTGGTCAACCGTCAAGATTAACGGTCAAACGGGTCAAACTAACGGTCGGTCGTCAGTCCATTTGGGTCAAGGTAGGAAGTCAGCTAGCCCAAGTCAGCATCTTACTCGGCTGACTGATCTAACTGGGGTGAGTTGGATCGGCTGGATCGGTCATCGGAACGGTCATCGCCAGCACCGAGTTGACTCGCCGGAGGGATGATTTGGCCGAGTTTCGGCTAATTACAGGACATTTACGGCCACATTCAGGCCTCACTTTTCAATCTTCTCCTATGACAAACCTACACATTCATCTAATTGAGTATCACAGCTTCAATCAAACATACCCCATTCTGCAATTTCTTTCATCTACCATTAAAACCCACAGATCCCCTTTCTTATTCAAAATACCAATCATACACAGAGAACCCTGAATCTTCATCACTAGCAGTACCATCTTCATCCATTTAATCACCTTCTTTGTCTCCCATTAATTCTTTATCTCTCAGTAAACCCATCTCTTCTTCAAGCTCAATTATGCACCCTCATCAATTCACCACAAAGACTGATCCAACATTAGCAAAGATCAATTCCGAACGGCAATAATCTTCACAGTAAACCCTAACTATTAACCCATCTACAATTTAACATTCATCCTCAGTTCTATCGTCAACAACTTCCATTTCAACCACCAACCCTTTTCTTGCTTCACCAACACAAACCCATAAACAAATCGAACCCTATTTCCACTTTACTCTATCTGAATCTTCAATCGGCAACAATAACTCTGTCTCTTAATCTTTCAACATGAATCGATCCCTTTTCATTCTCGATTCAATTCTTCTCTCGCATATCGATCTCTGTTCTTCGGTTCATGGCCATCTCCGATTCATCTGCTGCTTGATTTCAACAACACCAGCTGGAATTTCTCCTCCGAGAATCTCACCATCAGTTCATCTTGCTCAGACGAACCCTAATCATCAGCTACCTCCATCTCCTTTGAATCAGCACCATCGTCACACTTCTTTCTCGATCTCTCTGTGTTCGATCTCTCTCTGATAATTTCAGAGATGTACTGAAATGAATATGAGAGACAAGTTCCTTTTGATTTAGGGTTGGGCCGATAAGGATAGGTACACCCCACAGACCTGATAAATACACCCACTAATAGATTATAAGGGATACCCTGATGTCAACACCCCTTAACCTTGACTGGGCCTAGCTTTAATATTCCTCCAAAAGAGCTGCCCCTTAACCATTACTCGGGCTCCGGATAGTGTTCACCCTGGAATTGACAAAATTGCCCTTTTTGCTCAAATTGAGTGATTTCTTCTTCTTTTCCTCCGTGCGAATCCAAAGTAGCTATAAACTCAAAACAAGCGTAAAATACATAATTTACAAGAAAAATAGCAAAGAAAGCATAAACTCTGTATAGTAAATACGGTGTATTCTACACCTATCACCTATGGTTCACCTAGTTTCGTCTGTATTCCCACGCCTCCAACTTGTAATAAGTCACGTACTTTGAACAATTCCTTTGGTTCGTATTCCAAACACTAAAGGAACAACAAATATGTTTGGTATCAACTCTTTTCAACCAAGTGATGTGAGTTCGAAAAAAGGCTCTTCCGTTTATCACAATAAACTCCTTTGTCAGGTCCTTAGATATATCTTATCAACAACTACCAAAGTAATTGTTAAGATTTTGCAATCAATACTTTTAATCACAAAGAAACGTATAGATGCCGATCTACTCAACTAATCAATCCAATCTATCACAAGGATAAACCGATTATAGTTGGATCCTCTTTAACCAAAACAAGTATTGTGCACACCAAAGATTATGAACCCAAATCAGAAATCTTCAAAGTCTTATTTGTCTTCAAATCTTCTTAGATCTTCAATAAACACCTGCACACAATCAACTTGAATCTCTTGTGATCAATCACGCATGTAACGGAGTGCGGTAACAATGGATTATCACAAGACGTCTTTAGATCTACAAACAGTCTAAAGATCCATGTCGAAACTTCGATCTAGTTTGAGTGAATCTTATATCAGAAGAGAAGATTCTCAAGCATAAACAAACTAGGTGCAATCAAAGTTCAACAACCGTTAGTCAATCAAATCAATCGAAAACTAATAATAAACCGCAATTATCTAGTTTCCCACCAACGGTTCTAATAGAGCTTCTCAATCCCAAAGAAGTCTTTAAACCGAGCGGCCGTGAGAGATTTCGCCTAATTAGGTTACTTTCCTCTCCGAATAGGCGGCTCCACCAGTAACAACACAACTAGGTAGTTTTGCTAGCTCTGAGGATTAGTTTCCTAGAAATGCAAACTTTGATATTTATAGACAAGGAAGTTTGGACACCAAGGGATTTCCAAAACCGAAAATATTCTTAAGATATGCAATATATTCCAAATTCGGTTTCCATAATTCCTGGAAATGCTTTGTCCAAACATTGACCGAAAATATCTTAGAAAATCTCCAATCAGTAAATGCACATTACTAATTTTTATTTTCCAAAAATAAAATTAAAAACCTTAATTAAAAGATTCTCAACTTATTTTTCGATCCGGGATATTTTCCTTTAGCTATTAAGGAATATCTTTGAACAATTAAAGATAAGCATTCTTTGCACATGTTCAAAGAATGTCGACATCATTACTTTGTAAGTTCTCTTTCATACTTACAACCTTGAAACCGATTTTCCACACTTCCAAATAAGTTTAGAATTGGTTCATTTGTCTTTCAAGAACTATGTGATTGATCAAGAACACTCAATCACCAATCATGGGTTTCACGGTTCTACCAAAACAAGTTTCGGTTCTACCTTCATGTGAGTACTGGATTTAGTCACACTAGTTGTACAAAAATTCGGTTGACTACGTACTAGGATCGGTTCCCCACATATATATGGTATCTAACTTGTATTTGTTGCACATGTCCATAGGATCGGTTCCCAATGTATAAAAACGTGTTGCACATGCTCATAGGATCGGTTCCCAATATTTAGAAACTTGTTGCACCTCATACAAGGATTGATTCCCCTCTTGTGATAGGTTGCACCTCTTCATAGCATCGGTTCCCCTTTGCCTAGAGTTGGTCATACCAATAACAATAAATCGATCATACCATCTCAGGTGATTACTTAAGATCGATTTCACTAATAAAAGTTATACCAATACAAAAGTCAGGTCTTTGTGAATAGTTTTACCAAGAACATAAACAAGTCATGAGCGGTTATACTAATCACACATGTTGGTAGTTCAAAAGATATGCAATGAACAACAATACCAATAAGCCTGGCGATTTCCTTTCGATTCAGAAAACAAGTTTATTAATTTACTTCCTTTAAACGAATGTAAAACATTGTTTCCTAGGATGAAATCTTCACCTCATACCCATACATAATCACAATAGCATTCATACGATTATGTCGATGTCTTATATACAAAATTTAATGGTTAAGCAATAAATTTCGTACTGTATTCCTTAATACTACGTCTAACTAGAGTATAATCATTCATGCTTCGCAGTTATGCTTTCAATATGCATGACTTGAAAGATACGTTAGGGAATGAAATAGTTCAATTAAAATATCACTAACCTAAAGTGGAAGGATGATGTTGTCGTTATAGCTCTTTATTTCTTCACTTCTTCAAGTCTTCGTAATACTTGTAATGTCTCATATCCTAATACTTTCAAGTTAACCTATACGAAGTTGACTCTAGTACATAATCAAGCGACTCTTTAAATGAGTTTTAATTCACTAAAATATGACAACCAAACTTGACATACCAACACTTGTTAAGTTCAACCGAGCTATGCTCTAACACCCTCATTCGGATTCCAGAGCGAGTATGATGTTGAAATGCATCTCAGATTTGGTTGAATTACTTAATGTTGACAAATATGCATAGTTTGGGGTTTGTTTATGGCACCTGTGTTTCTCCCACTTGTGTACCTCTAGGCTCGTGCCAGGATGAATTGTAAACTAGTATTACTGCCGAATTATCATGACCATCAGGATTTACAGATGAACTAAATCCAAACATGGTATTTGTATGCTATTTCTGAACCGTCTGCAAGTACAAAGCTTTTATTTCTTGATTTATCCAATACAAATTGTTAAGATCTGTCTTTAATTGATCTTCACTGTCCTCCATACTATAATATGGATAGGTACATTCCATATCTGTCGAAACTATTGATCGTTATTGGCTCGCATTGTGAAGTTATACTTGGAAATTTCTAATGTATTTCAGGCATATTTGATGAAGATGATGAAGAACTTACTAAAAACGCAGGGGTACCAAGTACACCACCAACTTTTTTGTTCGGCAACCTGCATGGAAAAAAACTAATATAATTGCAAGTAGACCAACTGAATGATCCTTGACAATATGTACATAGAGTTTACATCTCTAACCTCTTCTCAAACAGTATGTATAAAGACAAGATTTCATGAACCTGATTGTTAAGAAGAGTACTTGTATGATCTCAAAAATCAATACCCAAGATCAATCTAGTTGTATCCACAATGCCAAGTAATTAAACTTTTTATCTATCTTTCAATATACAAATTCTACAAGAAACAAGACTCGTATTCAATCACAACTAGATGGACGTATCTACTAAGATTGAATACGTACAACTTGCGTAAATCCAATTATAAAGATAAACAATATAATGCAGAAAAGGAAAAACACAAGACACCAGAAGTTTTGTTAACGAAGAAACTGCAATAGCAGACAAACCCCAGGACCTCGTCCATATTTGAACACCAAACTGTATTATGCCTACAAACACTAGCTACTATCAGACTTCGGACTGGAATGTTGTTGAGACCGAATCCACCCTCCAAGCGATTCAGTTACAGTCACGCTTCTTACATCTCTTGGACCTCGCAAGGCTCTACACAATTGATTCCCTTAGCTGACGTCCTTTACAACCTAAGGGTTACTTAAACCTAAATGAAGACTTTTGATATCAATCTGCCTCTAACAGATAAGCCTATTTGATTTCTGTTTATATCATAGACCAAGGTGAGGAAATATGTTTGTAATAGACAAAGCCAGCAAACCTCACAAATCCGGAACTTAAGATTCCGAAGAGCAGCCTAAATTCTTAACCACCTCTCAAGAACAATCTTCAAAAGATCAACTAAGATTAGTTTTCAATTATCTATCTTGAGAAATCGCAAAGTCCGAGACGATGAGAACTTTGCAGTTACTATTTATCTCACCTAAAAGAGATTACGAAAACTTAGATAACAGAAAAGAAAGATTAGGATTCATGAACTATCAAGGTGAAGATAGTCAGAGCTGGATTCATGAATCCCCAAAGCGAAGCCTTTTATTCATAGACCTAATTATGTTTTTCAGAGGAAACCTATATCTATAGAGGAAGACGCTAGCCAGAATCAACTAGGACACACAGTTTCAGGGATTGATTTTCCCAGTCGAAAGAGCATCTTTATTTATAGTTTTGAAAGACAAGGTATTAGAGCACTGCTCGGTCGAACTCGCAAGCGTTGCTATCTCAAGCTTGTTGTCAAGTTTATTCTCCAAAACTATAAGTCTTGATTTCTAGTCTACTTATAGCTAAATCTCGGATTAGGATAGAAAGTGTAGTTGAGCATTAGACTTCACGGCGTTCATCGATTGAAGACGAAGAACTACTAAGGGGAGCTTGTGGAACTTCATCAACAAAAGGTATGTGGAGACTTGAACTCATCTATCACTCAAAATTATATCTACTCTATCTTCTATTTGAGACAAAAGTCGTATAGCTATATAGACTTCAATTATACACATTTGATATTTCGAGCTGAGTTTAACTCGCTTACATATTTCTCGAAATATGTGTTGGTAAGCTTTCGCTTTAACCAAGTTCATCTTATATTCTGGACGAAAGTCAAAAGATGATCATGTGAAAATCGTCTGGTAACATCTTATATGATTTGTGTGAGACAATCATTTGATGTAGACTCGGAATATTTCGTATTGATCATTCGATCACTTGAAAATTGCTTTGAAGCTACTAGTTTGTGTGAGACATCTATTGTCATCTTCCGAGAATGTTTCAATGGTTGAAATGAGAGTTTAGAACAATTGGATATAAGCATAGTATGCGTACTTGCATATGTGTAATCCAAGTCCGGGAACCATGGTATGCATACCCGTATGTGTACTGTTTGGTTTAGTCAAGGTCCGGGAACTCAGTACGCATACCGTACGGGTATTGGCGTGAGGTTCAAGTTCCAGGACTTTACTGAGTTTGTGGTATGCATACCAGTAAGCGTACTGGCGAATCCAAACTTGGTCCGGCTACTTAGGTATGCGTACACATTTGCATACTTGAGTGGGTTATGTTCTAAAATCGGTTTGTTCATGAACTAATACATTTATATATTAGGGAATGCAATCTTTTGCAAACTGTGGCTATACTGCTCATGACTTGATTCGAGTGAATCAAAAACGATTTTGCTTCAATTGTGTGTTGTATACTTCTATGAGAATATAAACAATTGAACAACTCTATAAATAGTTTCATTTGAGTCATTTGAACTAGTTATGGTTAAGATGAATAAGGTTGATATGAAAGTGTTCATATGGCTAACTTTGGTTAAATATTGTTGAGCCAACAAAGGTGCACACGTTTAGGTATGGTTACTCATATCTAAATGAAGTCACTTTTCATTTGTGTGTAACGAGCTAAGTTCGATCTAATGGTTGAAAGATATTAGCTTGAGTCTAATCAGGTTTTCATTTAACGGTGAATATTGAATGCTTTGTTACCAAGGTAACATTGATTGCAAACCTTGATTTGAAGACTATAAAAAGGAGAACTCTAGCAACTGGGAAACCTATTCCCAACACCTCTTGTATGATACTAGTTGCGACTAGAGTCGATTCTCCTTTAACCTTAGGTTTTTCCAAAACCCTGTAGGTTAACGACTTGAAGACTTCATTGGGATTGTGAAGCCGGACCCAACTATTTTCTCTGTAGTTGCGTGTTCTGATCTAGCTGTTTTCTATCGTGATTGAGTACTATCTTCTCTAAGATTTGCTCGATATTTAATCTCCGATAGGCAAAATAAAAAGTAATCACAAACATCTTCGTCTCATCGTTTGTGATTCCACAATATCTTATTTCGCTACCATATGGTTAAGATTATTGTGAGGTGATTCATATTTCTAGGCTGTTCTTCGGGAATATAAGTCAGGTATTTCAATTGGTTCCTGTTCACCTTGATTTATCAAAATACGGAACAAAACTCGTAGGTTTATCTGTGGGAGACAATTTATCTATTCAATAGAATTTTCTATGTGAGACAGATTGGTTTATCAAGTCTTCGACTTTGGGTCGTAGCAACTCTTAGTTGTGGGTGAGATCATCTAAGGGAATCAAGTGCGTAGAGTCCTGCTGGGATTCAGAAACGTAAGGAGCGCAATTGTACATTGATCAGTGTGAGATTGGTTAGGGCTCAACTACATTCCAGTCCCGGGTTTTTTTTTGCATTTGCGGTTTCCTCGTTAACAAAACTTCTGATGTCCGTGTTATTTCTTTTCCGCATTTTATTTGTTTATATAATTGAAATATCACAGGTTGTGTGTAAGTTCCATCAATTGTGAATCCAACCTTTGGTTGTTGATTAAATTGATTGACACTTGGATATTGGTTTTTGATACCGTCCAAGTTATTTCTTATATTCAATCGGGCTCGCAAATTCTTATTTGTTTGATTACAGATTGAATTTAGAAATTCAAATATAATTCTTTGATATACTTTTCTTAAGATTGAGTCTGACTGTCTAGTTGATTCTCTTGAAAGTATATTGGAGTTAGTCCATACAGATTGCTAAGCGAAATATTGGGTGTGGTTGTTAGACCCCCGCTTTTTCACCAGGGGTGGCTTAGAATTCAAACTAATATAACTTGAGAATCAAGCAAACACTTTTAGGTCTTGAAAATATAATAGAAGAGTATTCACTAAGAACCGATTCTGGAATCGTGTATAATGACTGTTCAATTTGGAAAGTATGTCAAAGAACTAAAAGCAATTTGATGTTCATTTAAACACCTAAGAATTTAATCATAATGCCCATACATAAGTGTTTGAGTGATCAATGAAGTCTTAGAAGTGTTTGAGAGAGTTCTATCAATGTTAAACATATTTAAATAATATGTCTTTGAGCATCTGCTAAAATCTACTGGGACGGTTGGTACAACGGTTTGTGAACCGTTAGGCGTGTTCACGATTAAGGGTGCAACGGTTTGTGAACCGGGTTCGCCAACTCTACAATATACCAAACTCAGTAGACCACAGTTTGTGAACAGGGTTCGCCAAGTGCTAGCTTATAATAACAACTTTCAAAATCCAGTTCATAACGGTTCGTGAACAGTTCCCAACTGAAATCACGATTTGTGAACTGGTTCGCTAACATTCCTGTATTTCTAAAACTCATATATCTATGGTTTGCGAACTAGTTTTCCAACATATCCTCAGCAGAAATATTAGATAGTTCAATATTTCTCTCTTGTGATGTTTGAAATATTCCCACGTGATAAAATCATTTGCATGGGTAATTTTCAATTGATTCACAAATTAATAAATTAATTCAAACAATAAATTTATTAGAGCTAATATTGTTTAAGGATCGTTGAACATCTTTGCTAAAGTCATATTTCGAGATTTTTAACAAGAGAAGCTTGACTCGAAACTTCTTCTTTGTAAATCTACTAGATGTCATACGACATCGTCTCAACAGATAGAATGGTAAGATAGCGAGTAAAATAGAATGGTTCGGTCTTCACATACCTGATACAGAAGTTCTCCAAATATAATCGTTGATCTTCAGTCTTCGAGGGTGATCTCTGATACTCAACTACAATTCTAACCTATCCGAAACTTGACTTAGTAGAATAGAAATCAAGATATTGTTTTTGTCCCCTAACATTGACAACAAGCTTGAGATAACAAAACTTGTGGTTTCAACCGAGCATTGCTCTAAAAATATCCCCTTTTGTCAATTTTAGTGATAAAAATATTCAATACATATGGATTCAAAATAAATAAACTCTTCAGCTCCATCTACTATGCATGATTTCTTTGGTTCTTCAACAAACGTCTTGAATTCTTCGTACTTCAAGTTCTTCTATGGTTTTTCATGTGTTCGTTTAGCACCTTTTTTTGTTGAAGATCCATAAAGATAACAACTTATGAGAATACTCAAAAAGAGCTTTTCTAGAATGAGTTAATCACACTCTACTCATCGCTTGTTATACAGAAATATAGTATTGTCACCTTCCTCAAAGTTCAATTGCACCACAACTTTGAAGCAATACTACGGTGATATGTTATCCCCCTTAGTCAATACGTACTTCTTATACAAAATAGGTAAAACTTATAAATAATAATCCACTCCCCCTTACATGATGCTCCGAAATCCATATGTAATGTAGTAAGATACTCCCCCTTTTTGTCAACAAAATCTGTAAAGGTGAAAAATGGGGATCAAGATGAATTTAAAAAAAAAAAAGAGTATTCAAGACTATAAAACACATACCAACATTTAGTTTAGACGATTTCACCAAGTAAACTTAGTTTGCGTCAAGGAGATGTAAAGGTACAAGAATCTCCTATAATTCCACATCCACTCTCTCCACAAACATATTACCATTAAGCACAAGTTCAAAAGAACTCTCCCCCATTAAATATCATTCCCGAAAGAACAACATGAGCGACCCTAACTTTAATCACAAGAGAAGGGTTTTCCTTGTACATACAAATTTACTCGCCAGTTACGAACAAAGTAAATAAGTGTTTCCAGGCAAAAACGACTCGCTGGTTCTCTAGTAAAAAGTGGTGGAGGAGGCAAGTGCTCGATGAAGCAAATCATATGAACCTTTAAACAAATTTACTGCATGGGAGGACTTTGAATTCGAGAGACTAATCTGTAGGACCCTGGCCTAAACCAATACAATGGCCGTTCCAGGTTCAATTCGGTTACAAGAGGAGAAGAAGGGTCGGTCTGTAGGGAGGGGAGCTGAAAATGTGTGGAGATCAATGGAGATTGATCGATTGATGATATGATGTGTTGAATTGCTTTGAAGATGAATTATCGGTGTAGAAGAGAGATATTCTCAAAGTGTTTGTTAATTGATACTGATGAGAAGAAGATGCCAGAAATAGAGTAACATCATGTTTATTCTTACAACTACTTAGGTATTGGGTTTAAGGTAGAGGTTTATAAATGATTATCTACAAGTGCCTCTCTCTATATATATATAACCTCTTAATATTATGTTTGTATTTTTGAATACCTTCAAAACCAGTTTATGACTATCTTTAGGTTTTTGTCCTTTATGATCTCTCCCACCGGTTTACCTTTATCGGAACCAATGTCACCACTTTATCTCTTGATCCCTTTATCACCCGCCAAGTCATTCATCATTAATAAACTACTACTAGCCATAATTCCATGAAATAAATATTTATTCTTATAAGGATCAATTTTAGATTGTTGTTATTAAAAATTAAATCGGGGTTTTTGTAAATTTAAGATTGGTGAATTGGTGTAGGGTTTTGCGTTAGGGAATCTGGGGTGTTATTTTCGTCTAACCTTGTGATTAGGATTTGTTACATTGGTGGTTGTGGAAATAATAGCGATGGAGGCGCTGATGGTGGTATGGTGGTTTTGGTGTTAATAAAAATAGTCATGGCGATAGAGGAAGTGGTGCGGTGGTGTTGGAAGTAGCCATGGCGGCGAACATCGACTGTGTGGTTTTGGTTATTATTGGCAGTAGTCGTGGAGGCACGGTGGCCGTGTGGTGGTTTTTAGTATTGTTGGAAGAACTTAGGTAACTGTTGCAGAAATTCAAGAGGATTTGAGAAGAAAACTTCGACAAGAGACGGGAAAAATAACTTAAATTTTCAATAGGAATTTCAGAATAATCCGAGGGCAATTTTGATATTTATACGTTTGATAGTGGTTGGGTATCAAGCAAGATAGCATCTTGTGGGTGCCATTTCATTCCTCTATTAAGATAGAGATTAACCTCCATATTCGTAGTGATAGTGGAAAAAACAAACACAAAAAAGAAAATGGGGACCACAACTACATATAGGTAGTGCTTTGCCACTACATAAAGGGAAAAACAAACATGGTGTAAGTTTGCGAGAATCAAAGTCTAAATCAATACCACAACTCCTCTCCGAAAGGATATAAATATTACTTCAGCTTCTAAGAAAAGGTTTACAGTGCAATTAAGATATGAAAGACTGCAGAAGGTTACGTCATTATTGGGGATTTTTTAGTCACCTAATGAAGCAATGTCCTTCTCTATCGAAGGCTTTAGAAAGTGGTTTTTGTTATTTATCTCCAGAAGAGTTTGCTAGTAAGATAAATGAAAAAAAAACTAGCTCGATATCTAGAGGATATCCGAGCTAACTTCCAACCAAAAGATGGTCATAAGCATTCTCCGACAAGTATTCAGGTAACAAAACAACTGATAGTCAAAAATAACATAAAAGAGTCTAAGATATTAACGGAAAGATAAGGGGCACGTGTAACACTAAGGGAGGTCATCAAGTAGGACAACATTCTGCTAGGATTAGAAACCAAGAAAATAATACCACCACCACAATAATTTCTGAGTATAGCAGACTGGTTAAGGAAGACAACTTTGTTAAAAATAGATTGACAGAAGTTATGAATTATCCCAAGATCTCATCAACTAAGCAGAAAAATCTGAAGACTCCTATGATTGAAACATGTCCAGAAGATGACGGAAGAAATATGGCACAACAGTCTCACCGAATGCAGTTGGAAAAACGTCAAACATGGGTAAGAAAACAACTGAATTAAATTTATCAAGCATGCGTATACCAACTATTGATTAAGATCCATTGACTCAGGTGAGTCACCAACAAAATCGTAACGAATTGAGTCATTCTGTGGTGATAAAATCACATGAGGCTAAAGTTGTGTATCCAACAAATAAGTCAATTAGCTTAATATGAAACAAGATACATATAAAAGCCCAAAGCCCATAACTTCAATTTTGGAAACAAATACTGATCATATCAAAGAAAATGAATGAAAATCTTGTTGGATTGTAAGATGTGATACCAAAACTAAAGTTTAGTTAGATTGTTGGTTTTTTTGATCTAGATGGCCCACCTAAACCAGTGAATGGTTTATCTAACCTTAATTATGTTACTTCGGTGTTTTATTTGTTTTATCGAGGTACAAGGAATTAGAACAAATGTATAATTAATAATATTTTTGATCATCCTACTACCAAGGAAATACTTGATATGCATGTGCTTAATATGGGAGTAGATACCCTAGTTTGGGAGCCTGGCATGAAAGAACATTTCTCTGTCAAGAGTGTTTTCAATAAAATGCACAAAACAAGAATTATGGTAACAACGCATTAGGAAATACTAATGTTTGGAAAAAGTTATGGAGAACTAGAGTATCGTATTGAATACCACTGTTCATTTTAAAAGTACTTAAAGATATTATTCTACTAGAATAAAATTTATAGGTATAATTGTGATATATATACTCATTATAGTACGTGCAACTATAGTTTTGAGAATTTTAATCATTTATCTTTGGAATGTTCTCTGGCTATTTCTGTTTGGCAGGGTATGAATATTAATACTATTCAGATTAAGTATGTATATCCAAACATTATTATTGGGTTAATAACTAGTTTGATTAGGTAAGTGATTCTGGCAATACATTGCAAAAGGAGATTTATCTTTATGAGTGTATGACTACTACTTGGATGATATGGAAAGCTAGGTGTCCCATAATATTTCAAGGGGATAAACCTTTTGTTCAAAATATTATTAGTAGAATTAAACATATGCCAACTCTATTTACTTCTAGTAATAATAATGAACCCTATATGTTGTCTTCTTCTGTTCAAATTAAGGAATGGATTCCTTTGTATAAAGAATACATCAAAATTAATATTGATGGTCCGCTTTATGAAAGTACAGGAAAAGGTATTGTTGGGCTAATAATAAGTAATTTTGCAGGTAAATATATTAGAGTTAAAGGGAGGCGCTTTCATGGAGGAATAAGTACTAAAAATGAAGCAGAAATAATGGAGGCGACTATAATAGAGTTAGGAGTGGACTTGATTCAAAGTATGGAGCTGGAGAAGGTTTATAGAAGCCGACTGTGAGACAATGGTGAAAAATATCAATGAGTCAGATAGTAGTGTTCATTGGTCTAATAAAAGTTTTATTTTGAATAGTAAGCATTTATTTGCAAAAAACATTAATGGTTTTGCAAGGCTATTAACAGATTATGGATAATGTTGCTCATATTATAGGCAAAAAAGCCAGAGAGGAGAAGTTGGATTTTGATCTTTTGAACAATATTCCACCTGATATTCTAAGTTGGGTATAAAACAAATCATGTTGGTTATATTTCTTAAATAATACTTAAAATTTTATTCTTAGCAAAAAATGAAATACATGAATCAAACAGCACAAGGTCGCTCCCAAATCCAAAACTCCGATTCCAAAGATTCAGTTCATTCCTCATCAAACAACACCCGAAATTCAAATTCTCCCAAAAAAAAAAACTAGAAGCAAATTGCTTGATCGAAGAAGGATAAAGCTTAGAGATACAAAGAAGATGATTGTGAATCAGGTAATAAACGCCTTGCTATTGCAGTGGAAATTGGGTATCCTCCCTCAAAGTTCATGTTTAGTAAAGCTCAAAAGGTATTGGTGGCTACCCAAAATCGTCCACAAGATCCATTTTATTTACTCATGGAATTTCCGAAGGTTGGGGAATATCTCGGTAGTCCAGAATTTGAAGGCTTTACTCAGGGCTTGCAACCCTAACATTGTATTTTTTAAGGAGTTTATATAGGTTTTTCCTTGTTTTTGCAATTGGTAGTAAGGGTGGTCTTGCTTTAGTGTGGCATGATAATATAAATAGTGATATTTTGAATAGTAGTCAGAACTTGATTCATTATAGAATTAGTCAATTCTTCGTGGGAGCTTCTTTATGTCTACAACACCCATGATCACGAAGTGAGTTTTCATATTCAAATTGCACTTCAAATCTCTCAAAAATTTCGTGTATCATAAGTGATCTTAATGCAATTATTTATGCCAAGGAGAAGCATGGTAGTAGAAAAGGGTTTGAAACCACCTAATAAATAATTTAGAAATTTTGTTCGCAACATAAATCTTATTGATTTGGGGTTCAACGGTCCTGCTTTTACTTGGTCTAATTGTACTACTACTAAGGTTCTCATTTTGGAAAGATTAGATAGAGTGTCATAAACTTCTGAATGGTGGCTAATGCACAAAAAGGTTGTTGTCTTTCATTTTCCAAGAGTTGGGAGTGATCATGCTCCCGTATATCTCAATACTGATAGAAATTTAAGGAAGAAAAGCCAGATGCTAAACTCGAATACTTTCTAGGTTGACCACCTACAATTCAAGAATGTAGTCTCTATAATTTGGAATGATGAAAAAGGAAACATTTTGCAAAAATTGAGGTTGTTAACTAGATATCTCTCGAAGTGGGAAGGTAAGTATTTGGTAATGTTACCACACATGATGCATGAGTTACTTATTGAACAATAAAATACTCATTTGAGTAATACAAGATATGGGGAAAAGAGATTCAAATTAAGATTTAAGATTGAGATGCAAAATAAATCTTCATATACATTCTGGATGCAGAAAAATCAAACTCAACGGATTCCTAATACGGATAAGAACACGCAGGTCTTTCGTATGAGTATTAAACAGAGAAGGAGAAAGAATTATAGCGAGTCTCTACAACTGCCAAATAATAAGTGTATCTCTAAGCAAAAAGGAATTGTAGCCAACCTAATCCAACACTTCTCTAGAAATTTCAGTAGAGATCAACTTAAGTTTATGGAACCTAACTCATTCACCACCGGTAGTCAAGTTTAAGCTGAACACAACTATCTTATAGTTGCCATCCCTTCAATTGAGGACATTTAGAATATTATTAAGAAAATGAGGTCTTTAAAGTCTTCAGGTTCAGATGAGATGCCACTTGTTATACAATAAATATTGGGAACTAGTCGGTGAAGATATGACTAAGGAAAATAAATCATTCTTCGCAACTGACACCATTCCGATTGGTATGAATTATACTAACCTTGTGCTTGTTCTTAAATTAAAGAATCCTTCTAAACCTGTAGACTATAGAGCTATTGCTCTATGCATTATAATTTACAAAATAATAAAAAAATTACTAGCCCAGAGAATATAACCTCATCTCGATAACCTTGTAGATAAAACACAATATGCTTTTATTCCTAGTAGATTAATTTTAGATAATATTATATGTCATGTTGTCCCACTTGGATGCGCAGGACCGAATTATAAGCTAGCAGCTAATTGCCGTTAGATCAAAGATCCAAAGATATATAATGTGCCTATGATTTCATCTAGAGTTATAGTTGTCAAAAGATCTTGAAATTGTAAACTCATTATCTGAATTATTATACATTTACTATTTAGTACAATTACTAGAAAATTCGGTTTTGCTTTATCAAATCATGACCAAAAATTTGATCGATAAAGATCGGATCAGGTGTCTTGATTACTGATTTTTCTATTATGTCATCAAAAACTACAATTGACAACGGGAAAGAAAACGATAAAAATGGTAAGAATATCATAGAGTGCTTAATTTAATGGTTGCTTACTAAGATTTCATTAAGAAACATTATCAAGCAATGAAATAGATAGCAATATTCAAAAATCATCAATGAGAGGTGTATAAAATCCAGTCAATTGGATCAAAATTAAACATTCTTTGTCTATGAAATAAATCTAAATCGACAAGCCAGTTAGTTAAATATTTTCGCATAAGGACTAGGTAAATCAATGTATTTCAACCAAAAATAAGTTATGAATTACAGATTATGAGATAAATTGTCGTAAGCCAGTTAAAGATGAGAGGATAAAGAAACATTTTGTTTCATTCTTCAATCTGACGAGATAAGAAGAAAAAATTGAAAATGCGGGGGTACCAAGTACACTACCAACATTTTCATTCAGCAACATGCATAGACAAAACCTAATACAATATCAAGTAGGCCAACTTAATGATCTTTGATAATATGTGTATAAAGTTTAAATCTCCACCTCTTTTAAATCAATACATATGGGACAATGAGTCCGTGAACGTGATTGTTAAGAAGAGTACATGATCCCAAAGATCAATCTAGTTCTATCCAAATAATTCAATCGAAATTCTGCCAAGTAATTAAACATGTTTCGATCTTTCAAGATACGAATTCTATAAGAATGAGCCTCGTAATCGATCACAATTAGATGGACTTACTACTTAGATTGAATACGTACAACTTGCGTAAATCTAATTATAAAGAAAAATAATATAATGCGTAAAAGGAAAAACACAAGACACCAAAAATTATGTCAACGAGGAAAACATAACTGTAGAAAAAACCCCGGGACCTCGTCCAGATTTAGACACCAAATTGTATTAACCAAATACAGACACTAGCCCACAATCAGACTTCAAACAGAAATATAAATGAGATCGAACCAAACCTCAATGCGATTCAGCTACAACCGCGCTCCTTACGTCTCTTGAACCCCGCAAGGTTCTATGCGCTTGATTCCCTTAGCTGACGTCCTTTACAGCCTAAGATTTGATTTAACCTCAGTGAATAATTTTGATAGCAATCCGCCTCTAACAGATAATCCTATTTGATTTCCATTTAGATCGATAGATCAAGGTGTGGAAATCTATTTAGAATAGACAAGCTAGAAAACCACGCAAATATGGAACTTGGAATCTCGAAGAGCATCCTATATTCTTAACCACCTTTCAAGAACAATCTTCAATAAATCACTTAAGATCAACTTTCAGATATCTATCTTAATGAATCACACACTCTGAGACGGATAGAACTTTGCGATTTCTATCTATCTTGCCTGAAAGAGATCACGAAAACCTCGATAACAGAAAAGAAATATCAGGATACACAAAATATCAAGGTAAAGATAGTCGGACCTGGATTCACGAATCCCCAAAGCGAAGTCTTTTAGTCGTAAACCTAATTATGTTCCTTAGGGGAAACCTAGGTTTATACAGGACGACTCTAAATCAATTAGGACACAAAGTGTCAGGGATCAAATTTCCCAGTTGAAAGAGCATCTCTATTTATAGATTTTCAAGACTGAGGGTTGCTTATAATTCAATATAAGATAACTTGGGTTTCAAGAAAACACTTTAGGTCTTAAAAATACAATAGAAAAATATAAATTATGGTATGGATACGTAAGATTGTATAATGACTGTTCGGTTTGGAAAATATGCCATATGAACAATAAACAATTTGATGTTCATGAAACACTTAAAAATTTAATCATGATTCACACACATACATGTTTAAGTGATCGATGAATTCTTAGAATTATTTAAGAGAGTTATAGAAATGCTAAACATATTTAATAAAAATAAGCCTTTGAGCATCTATCAAATTTACTAGGACAGTTGGTGAAACGTTGCCAACCATAAGGCTAGTTCACGAGTGTGGGTGTTAATATTTGTGAACCGAGTTCTCCAAACCTACTCGGCTCGAGAACATCAGATCGACACGTTTGAGAACTAGGTTCGCCAACCGTTTTGTGGTTTATGAACTCAGACGGACACAGTTTTCCAACCGGGTTTGCCAACCGCTTTATGGTTTATGAACTCATATGGACACAGTTTGTCAACTGGTTTTGCCAACTTTAAGCCTTTTCTTCCAACCTTAAAAAAATCAGTTCACCACGGTTTGCCAACCGGGCTCGTGAACTGTTCCCAACTAAACTTGAGATTTGCGAAAAAGTTCGTCAACCTTCCTGTATTTCTGAAATTAGATACCTATGGTTTACAAATGGGTTTGCCAACCTACCCTGAGCATAAATATTAGAAGTTCATGAATTACTCTCTTTGATGTTTGAAACATTCCCAAATGACAAAATTACTTATGGCAAATTTCGATTGATCCACAAATTAATTCTCAAACAATAAATTGTCTTGAACTAAATTTTTAAGGACCTTTGAACATCTATGTTAAAATCATATTTCGAGATTTTTAACAAGACAAGATTGACTCAAAATTTCTTCTTTGTAAATCTGGTAGAAGTCATACGTCTCAATAGATAAAATGGTAAGATAGTGAGTAAAATATAATGGTTCGGTCTTCACACATGATACAGAAGTTCTTCAAATGTCTTCGTCGATCTTCAGTCTTCGAGGGTGATGTCCGATACACAACTACCAAATTCTAACCTTGTCCGAGACTGGACTTAGTAAGCTAGTAAAATCAAGGAATGGTTTTGATCATCGAAACATTGACAACAATCTTGAGATATCAAAACTTGTAGGTTCAACCGAGCATTGCTCTAACAAGAATATAAATGGTAAAAAGATAAAGTTTTAAGGACGTGTTCATAATAAACTTTTTTAAAAGATGTACATTTATCCTAGTGATATGAAATCTATCGGTCTAGTAATAACCTAACAATAGGCGCGACTTGCTAGATAGTATAGTCGTCCCGACGCAGCCACGGATATCATTGATCTAATAATAGTGCTTCTAAGGAGCTCTTACACTCCATGAATCTAGATAAATCTAGAAAAGGTTATGTTGCTCTAAGAATTGACATAAGAAAAGCGTATGATAGTGTCAGTTGGAGGTTTATAAGCCATTACTTAAAAATCTTTGGATTGTTGGTTAAGTCATAATCTGATAATGATTTCCTTAATTACTGCCTCATTTTTGTATCGTGGTGAATGGGTGTGCGTAAGGTTTGTTTGTGAGCGAAAGAGAGTTACGACAAGGATGCACATTCTCACCATATATTTTTATACTTGGAATCCATGGCCTGTCTCGGCACATAAGAAATATGGAAACTTGTAATTTGTATAATTGTTACAAATTGAAATAGATAGGAACCCACAATGTCCTATCTTATATTCGTTGATGATTTACTTTTGTTTGGTTCCTTAATGAGTATAAAATTACTCCGATCCAAGAAATTCTCAATACTTATGTCGGATGGAGGGGTAACAAGCAATTCTTCAGAAATCATCCATCCTATATATTCAGCAAATTAAGGTGTCCCATTGTAGAAGAAAAATGAGGCGCCTGACTTACCTGGCGTTCAGAAGATGAAAATTGATGATAAATACCTTGGTTATCAATTGTTGGAACCTTCTTATAGGGAAAATTATTATAACTTCCTTATTGATGACAAATGTATTTTTTGGGAATGCATGAAATCACACAAATGCTCTTCCACTTGGAGTGCTATTGTGAGATGCAAAAAAGATATGAAAAAAGGATGTTACTGGTTAGTGGGAGATGTGACCAACATCGAGATGCGTAAGGATACATTGATACCGGAAGTCAGAATTACTTTATTCAAGAGGAGTGCAGTCAGAATAATAACTACAAATTTGTAAGTGAACTGTTTATGTAAAATGAAAGGAGGTGGAACTCGGAGCTCATAAACGAGCCATTCACTTCTCAAATCGCTGAAAAGATTCAAAACATTTATGTGCTTGACGAAGGTCCAACACGACAACCGGATATGGACAAAGCATCCTAATGGAGAATTTTCTGTAAAGTCCTTCAAAACAATGTTGAACGTGTTACTTCCTCAAACTCTTAAAATCAGGAGATTAATTGCTCAAAATTCTGGAGTATTAAAGACATCCCTCCGAAAATCCAAATCTTTATGTGGAGAGTACTTCAAAATGGGTTTCTTATTGCTACTGAAAAAGCGAGGGTATCCAAATATACCTCAAGCTAAACTTTTCCTACCTATAAGTCCTTTCTCCGAAAGTGATTGTCTATGGACTGAGTCGAGACAATACAACTAATCGGTTCACACTTCGTGTGATCGTCTGTGGATACGAGATCGAGACAATACAACTACGAAGTATGTTTACTTGATACAAAGGTTAGGACTTAACCAAACACAATAGGATTGCTTATCAAGTAAATAGGAATTAACGTTTGTGTAATTTACTTTAATTATAATAAAACAATTATAATGCGAAAAATAAAAGTAAATGACACAGCAAGATTTTGTTAATGAGGAAACCGCAAATGCACAAAACCCCGGACCTTGTCCAGAATTGAACACTATCAGGATTAAGACGCTACACAAAATTACAGCTAACTTCGTATAGTTGAGACCAAGTAACTAACCCTATAGTTCACTTAGTTCCGTCTGTATTCCCACGCCTCCGACTTGTGAATAAGTCACGTACTTGGAACAATTCCTTTGGTTCGTATTCCAAATAGTAAAGGAACAACAAATATGTTTGGTATCAACTCTATTCAACCAAGAGATATGAGTCGGACAAAGGCTCTTCTTTTTATCTTAACATAAACTCCTTCATCGGGTCCTTAGATCTATCTTATATTCAATCACCCAAAGGTAATCGTTTAAGATTAAGCCAATCAATACCTTTAATCACAAGGAAATGTATTGATGCCGATCTACTCAACTAATCAATCCAATCTACCACAAGGATAAACTGATTATTAATTGGATCCTCTTTTACCGAAACAAGTATTGTGCACACCAAAGATTATAAAACCCAAGTCAGATCTTCAATATCTTCTTTGTCTTCAATGTTCTTAAATCTTCAATAAAAACCTGCACACAATCACTTGAATCTCTTGTGATCAATCACGCACAGAACGGAGTCTGTTAACAATGGATTATCACAAGATCGTCTTTAGAATTAACAACAGTCTAAAGAACCCTGTCGAAACTCTGAACTAGTTTGAGTGAATCTTATATCAGAAGAGAAGATTCTCAAGAATAAACAAACTAGGTGCAATTAGATTTCAACCACCGTTAGTCAATCAAATCAATCGAAAACAAAGATAAACCGCAATTATCTAGTTTCCCACCAACGGGTCGCGCTAGAGCTTCTTAATCCCAAAGAAGACTTTAAATTGAGCGGCCGTAAGAGATTTCGCCTAATTAGGTCACTGTCCTCTCCGAATAGGCGGCTACACAAGTAACAACAACAAAAGAGTAAATCTGTTGTTACGAAGGATTAGTTTGCTAGAGAGGCAAACTTCGTGTATTTATAGACAAGGAAGTTTGGACACCAAGGAATTTCCAAAACCGAAAATATTCTCAAGATATTCATTAAAGCACAAATTCGGTTTCCATAATTCCTGGAAATGATCTGTCCAAAAATAATGATCGAAATCTCTCGGAAAATCTAATTAGTAAATGCACATTACTAATTCTGTAATTTCCTTACAAAATGAAATTAATAACCTTAATTAAAAGATTCTTAAACTTATGTTTATGTTTCGATCCAATTATAGTGTAGTTGGGATTCTCTCTCCCTAGCCAATTAAGTTAAGGAATATCTTTGAACAATTATAATGACTTGTCAGATCATAATTCGCAACATACAAGGCAGCTAAAATAAACAACGCAATGGAAATCCTACACTACATCTTCCCCTCACTAGAATATACACAATTAAGTCATTTTAAGATGAACAATTACAATTCTTATTAATTGAATTCTTGAATGTTTACAATATGAAATGGAAATGAGTTATTGAATTACAATTGCTCTAAAACTTTCTCTCTCCTAATGACTTGCCCAACAACTAAAAAAAGAATTCTCCCTCCAAGAGAATCCCTTCACGCTCGAATACCTCCTAAGAATCTCTTTATATATCGGGGACTAACGCAAGCTTGTTACCTCAATTCATCAATAAGTTGTCCTTTATTTTCAATAAGTCATGAGTTTTGTTCTTACCATCGAATGATTTGTGGACGTAGAATTAAACATACCTGTGAGGTGAGTGCCTAGACAGGGCGAAATATCGCAAGTGTAAAGGCGTAAAACGCTTGGGGAGGTCCGACTTGGAAGACCACACAAAAATGATAAGGCAAGGTCTGGGCCATTGTGTGAAAATGTAAAGGCGGCTTTGCGAATGAATTAAAATCAAACGATTGCTTAATAAAAGATTCAATGAGCGAACATGCTCGCAAGGTGATCTTACTTAAGAAAAGAAGAAAGAAAAGAAATTACTCAATCAAAAAGAGTTAAGTCACTCGAACAAAAAGGGAATTCTAACAAATTACAAAGAGAATTTAAAAGGAAGGCTTTTCGCGCCTTATCGCCTTCACATCCGCCGATTGATGGATTTTCTTCGTAAATGTTTTCTTCACCTTTGTTCTCAATTGTCGGATTTTCATCGTAAAATCTTCATCAACGACTTCCTTATCGGGGAGAGATCTTCGCCACTTTCATATTCATAATCACTATCCGGAGCATTGGGAACTTCATCATCACCACTTCCAAAGGATCGACGTGGATAGGATCAAGAGACTTGGAAAGCAAAATATTATTCACAAGAATTTCCGCTTTAGAGAAATGAAATTAATATGTCCTTACAATAAGACATATAATCAAATCTTACACGGTCAGCGAGAACGAGCAAAAAGATTCTAGAATAAACGAGGGTGGGAGATTGGACTTTTATCCGCATAACAAATACACAAGATCGAGAAAATTCTTATCGAACATTATTGGCATCTTCGAGGGTAATAAAGCATTCATGGAATAAATACATAAATTAAGATAGTCAAATAATTTGACTACCTTCCTTTTGAGAAGTAAGATGTTGAATTAAAGGAATATGACATCATCAAATGAATCTCCCACTAAGCCTTTCAATCGAGATATTCTTTTAGTAGAAACAAGTATGGAGCTGAATTAAGCGAGGAGTAGAGTAGGATTTTTCTAATTTGACACATTGTTCTTGGAATTGCTTCGCTTTTACACTCAACGTTATTCTACCCTGAATAAGTTTACAGTAATTTCTTCAAGTTGGCTTTTCAAAGTATGATTAGCTTGTTTGTGACATAATGACAAGCATTATAGTAGCTAAACCATCTTATTCAACAGAGAACGTTTCTCTTGAGAAAGATGATTCTCACGATAAAGTTTCCAACTCCAAATTAGTTTTAGTCAAAGCATAAGAGAGGCGAGATAAGTCATTACTTAATGAGATTGATAAATCAAATTCTCTTTCAAGTTATTTATTTGAATAGGTATGAAGATTATCAATATGCAAATGAACTTCTTCAACGTGATAGATGATATATCTCCATTAGTTTAATACTTGCAAGGGTTTGAGTTGCACAAAAAAAAAAAAAAAAAAAAAAAAAAAAAAAAAATTGGGGGGACGGCAAGAGCATACCTTTTAATTATTAATTATTATTGCGAAGATTAACGATCTAGTGAGATCGAGAAATTTTTGATTTTCAAGGTGGAGATTATTGCACTTAAATGTATTGTTGATAAAAGATAAATGTTTCTTGAATACCTTGTCACCGCGGGGATTTCTTTTTGAAGCCATAGATTTTGCTGTGAAATTGAGCTTTGGTTGTGCAGGGGATTCTTTGCCGCGAAATAGATTTCGATGGCGAGCCAAAAGAAAGAAGAGGATTCTTCACGGAAAACTTATTTCTGGGTTGGTTGCTAAACAACAATGGCGTAAAGAAAACTACAAAGTTAATCATACCAGCATGATTTCAACAAAGAAAGCTAATCACAAATTTGATCAACCACAAAATCAGCCAGATGTGGCAAAATTAACAAACCTGGACGCCTATGAGAATAACAACTGGTAGGGAATAGTAAGGGTGGTGAAGAAGACGATAAGAGACAACAATAAGCAAAACACCTGCGTAAGCGATGAAGAAGAAGAACACCAGGCGATGAAGAAGATGAAAAGGAAAAGGAAAATTTTTCACAAAGGGATGCTCCTATAAATAGACGAGAAAAATATTATGACCGGATAACATTAAATGCCGGTAAAAGAGGTAAATATAGACACGTGTAAGCGGTCCTTTACCGTTAAATCCAAGGAAACCCGACTGGAAAGAACTTTAGTAAAATGCGGTGTATTTCTTGGTAGGCGAGGAGAAATCGCGATTTTGATTATTTTCTGTAATTCCGAGACAAGAAATGGCACTTCGCATATGTATTACTTAAGAAGTTTCGGAACTACACAAAAGAATAGAGGCAAGTACGTACTTTTGAGAAAGTATTCTTTCGCTCGTTCCTTCACCACCAATTGAAACCAAGGAATATGACAACAATGAATTTTTCCTTTTAAATCGCTCTTCAGAAAGCAATATTCCAAGGAAAAGAGGCAAGATGTAGGATCATAATATCGCAACATACAATAACGACATAAAACATAAGGCGAGGGTTAGGAAGTGTCGCGAGAGTGAATGTTTGTGTCGAATTCGAAAATAAAGGGGAACTTGTCATCCACTATGTATTACCCTATATAAAGGGCTAAATGAGTCAGCCAGAGGGGGATCTTTTTGGAATTGTTAGGCAAGTCATTAGGAGAGAGAAAGTTTAGAGCGTTTTAACTTAAGTATAATTCTATTTTTTCTGTGTAAACACTTCATGAATTCAATCAATAAATGTCTTACATCTTCCAATGGATTAATTAAGCAAAATCGAGTAAGGGGTGTAGTGTGGGAAATCCCGCTACTACAAATTCAAAAAGAATTCTCCCTCCAGTAGGCACCTTTCGGCTCTTTATTTTTGGCTAAGTTGGAATGATTTGCGATATTTCGCAAGTGTACAAGTATGTAATCTCGCGACACTCCTAAACCTCGCTAGATCTTCACATCTTCCTCGTGTTTTGGCTATCGTCATTCATTGCGTCATTTATATTATTCTTCTGCGACGCCTTCGCAATGCTATCGTTTACTAATCTCGCAAGGTATAGATATCGCGATATTCTGATCCTACATCTTGCCTCTTCTCATGTCTTCTCTGCGAAGAAGAGAATGTCATGAGAACTAGTATTTTTGAAATGCCACAACTGTTCATCTTTATCTGTTTTAATATGATTCCATATTTTTATACAAAACTCCTTATTACACGTGTTTCTTCTTCCACACATTTCTTGACACGTATCTTTCAACCGTTATTTCTCAACCGTTCACGTCCCTTCTCGCATTAAATGCGTTTACGTTTTCAAGAATACTTCTCTCTATATATATAATCTTCTCATCCTCTTCTTCTTCTTTTTTTACTTTCTCTCTGCAACTTTTCTTCAATTCTCCTCCTCCGCAATTTGCGTTTCTGCTACTGTAAATCTTCCTTCTCTTCTCTCTCTTGATCTTCAATTCTCTATTCATTCCCATATTCTAAGAATGGCTCCACCTGGTCGTAGATATGAAACCCTTTTGAGTGAAGCTCAAAAGAATTTACAAGAGAGGGGTTTCACCTTGTCTACTATTCCCAATCAAGAATCTTCATCTATTCTTTCTGCAAAGTTGTTTACTGATCATCAGTGTGATGATCAGAAAATCATAATCTCGCTAGGTCAACTCCTCGCAGGTCTTCCCATTCCTCTCTACAATCCCGAACTACCCTTGTTCTATGAAATTCTTGCTCATGAGAAATTCTCGCGAGCTATTTATCAATTAAGTGGTGATTGCATCCGTTTAATGCTTGAATTCGCCAATCGTGGCACTGGTAAAGGGTCTCTATATCCTGATAACGTCAGAGATCCTAAATTCGCAAATTTAGAGATAGTCGTTGAAAAGTACACGGTAGAAAACTTTTTTGAAAAATTATGAAGTGATAAATATGAAGAATGATAAATCTCATTTGGGGTGATCGATTGAAAAGAAAAGAGAACGTTCCCGACGATAAGATACTCATGTTAGATATTGATTGGCATTCTGGCAAGAATAATGTCCCTCGCTACTCTAAAGATGAGAAGTGGTGTGTCTTTCTGCTATTTTTGAATGGACCTTACATTTCAGGTTCCCATGTACTCCCTGCGAATATCGCAAATTATCATCCTTGGGTATATAATTGGCCCGAGAAAGCAAAAGAGGTATATTTCCTAACTTTTATTTATTTTACAATCTTCACTTCCTCTTATATCTAATCTTGCGAATTTCTCAGATCACCAAATTGAGAAGGAGCTACCAAAGAAATCCAAAGGCGAGTACTCTGGCGATACTTCGTTCAATCGCGGATGAAGTAATAAATATTTTTCCTTATTATTTTTAACAATATTGTTGCCTCTGTTTCTTATCTTCATTCGTGTGCGAAGGTTGGCGTTGAAGAGAATGATATCTCTGAAGCTGCGAAGGCTAAAGGCAAGAATAAGATTACTCTTCACAAGGATAAGTCTTCTACTCCATCTTCTAAGAAACGGAAAATCTATTCCTCTTCTCACTCTAATTCCCAAACCGGCGAGAACTATGATGAAGATAATGATGAGGTTGACACTTCTTTTGCGAAGGAGAATCATTCAGTCGAATCTGCTATGGCACAATTGTCTAGTGTTTTCTCTGATTCTATGCAAGTTTTGGGAGATGATCGTTTTTCTGCTACATGCGAAGCTCTCGCGAATATCTGCGATGCCCCCCTGCTAGCGGATAATGATTCTTTTCGTGGAGTTTCCAGGACAATGACTCCCAGTTTCTTAAATGCACTTAGTGCCTTGGTATGTTCATATTTCTTTATTTCTTTGTGATTTCAATTTTAAACCTTATCTTAACAATTTCTTTACTTCCCTTTACAGTCTGGGAGAGCTTCCTTTGTTGTTGCCTCCGATCTCGAGAAAAGGCGCAACAATCTTGAAAAGAAAAACCTTCAACTTAAGGAGAAGAACAAATAATTAGAAGTTGAAGTTGCGACATCTCGCAAGAAGAGTGAAAATGAGACTGCTGCTCTTCGCGAAAGAATTCAACAACTGGAAGCTGAATCTGCTACTCAGAAGGATAAAATTTCTACCCTTCAAAGTGCTAATCAACAACTTTATGGTACAACACTCTTCTCTTTTCCTCGTTTTTATTTTGTCATTTATTTTTCTTTGCCTGACTTATCATTTTCGCAGACATTTATAACCTTTCTGAAGAAGCCATCCTTCTCCATTCATTTCCTGAGCCTATGGATAATGATGCTCTTCTCGCTCATCTCAATGAATCTTTATGTAGTTCGTCAAACAAAATTAATTCTCTTCCATTAAATTAACTTCAAACCAAATTTCGTCTCTTAGAAATTGAACATAGATCTAGTTTAGGTTTAGCCAACCGATTTAAACGTCTGTATCTTGATTCCCATGAGAAAACCAATACTTTAAGGAAGAAAATTAGCAGCCTTATAGATGACAAAGATCACATTTCTAATCAAGGTGCCCAGGCGTTAGCGAAATTTCAAAAAACTCTTCTTGAAGTCCAAATTGAACGGGATGAATCTCTTCGCCAAAATGCTATACTTAATGATCGAGAAAACCAAATTCGCTCTCTTCTTGTCATAAATAGTGATGATGAATTCGCTTGGGCTGCGAAGGTTCTAGATAATGCCAGAAATAACTTAGGTGTTAACGTTAGCCTTCACGCCGAGCATACCGCCTTGGTTAAAGATATGATTTCTGACAGAGAAGGTTGTTAATTGTTCTTCTTTACTTTATCGCTTCTTTTTTGTAATATTTCTATTAAATTACTAATTCATTGTCGTATGCTCGCAGAAGCTGAGAAGAGGTTTCAGACAAGAATTAAGGAACTTGAATCTGAAATAGGACAGCTTGCAAAGAACTTCTCTCTTCTCAATGACAAGTATTCCAAGCTGAAGAAGCAGCTACAAACTACTGTAGATAATTTCAATAATGATGTTGTCCGCTTTCGCAATCAAACTATTAGGATAGTCTGCGAGGACCACAGCATTCCTCCTTCTTCATATCCTTGTCTTCTTGATGAGGTTCCTGAGAATAAGTCTTTCTCAGAGGTCTCTGATAGTGATGCTAGCGAAGAAGAAGAATCCGATGAACAAGAAGAATAAACCTTTCTTCTTTTTCTTCCTGTAATATTTGTACATTTATCCTTAGTCTTCCATTTTTGTAATTTCTTATTGTATATCTTTTGGATTTTCAAACACAAGTTCGAATTTGTTGTCTTTTTCCGCTGATATTGAAAGAACAATTCCTTTCTGCAATACAGTTAATCGATATTAAGAGTGTGTAAATCTCTCATATGAGGATAAATAACACGTCTGTATCCTATTCATTCCCATATTTGCCTCTATTATTTATTTTCAAATGAGAGATTCAATCAATAATCTTTAAACAATAATAGTATTCATTCACAAACTTATTTGTTTGTTTATGATCATTTTCGCAAGCTCACTTGCTTACTCATTTTCTTGTGTGGTCTTATTTTGCCTTCCTAGTTAAAGGTCTTATTGTGCCACCCCTCATTATTTCGACAAAATCGCAGGACGTCTATACACTTTCATGTAAAGACCCATTGATCTTGCCTTATCATTTTCTTAGTATTATTGCCTTTGCAGGATGTATTCGTTGCGACAATATGGCAGGCCTGTAAGTTCTTGCGAATTTACAGCCCCATGACATTGCCGTCTTTCGACGAAATCGCAGGACGTCTGTATACCCATTGATCTCGTCTTATCCTCGCATTAGTATTATTGCCTCTTCAGGATCATCGCACAAATATGACAAGCCTAAATTTTCTTGCGAAAATAGAGCCTCATGACATTTGCGTCTTAAGACACTTATCAGCTCCCTAATGGAGGGTGCCACCCTTATCATCTCCCTGGTTGCCCCTTCAAGGAGGCGTACATCGGCCATACAAGACTAGCTCCTCCCATCCGGTCTTAACAACAACCAGTTGTTTTCGCAGCCTCTTATCCCTTATACCTATATGGTTTATGGTTACGAGACTGCACCCTAAGTGGAATTTTCTTCGGGCCGAGTGCAGCATGTGCCAAGACTTGCCAAGAATGGCCGAGACACTTCAAATGCCCCGGGCACTCTTGGATCAACCGTGTACCTCGGCGCCGTGGTCATACACTGACTCCTTGGGAGAGACCCTCGGTCGTCCAACCAGGGTATAACCTTATATATATAGTTGGAAATCCAAGGTATCTCCCCCGGATGGGCTTTATTGACCCCCAAATTTCCATGACTCAGGTTCCAGGAGCGGTGTAACCTTTTCCCTGAGCCAGGTCAAGAGATACCCCTTATATGACGCACTTTAGGTCTTACATTTGCCTCTTGCGAAATATCATTCGCGAACTAGGGTGTACGCCATAAAGGTTCGTCCCATTCGTATAAATCACTCATTTTTGATTATTTCTTCTCATTATCTCTGCGAAATCATCGCATAGTTTTGCTTTATCGAAATTGTTTCTTCTCATTATTGAAATTTCGCTGCAATTCTTTAACCAGATTTCCATACATTTTATCTCGCGAGACTTTCGCATATTTCTTCTTTGATCATCATATTCCTTGTACTTCTTACATCATCATCATCATCATTTTTTTTTTTTACTTTCGCGAGCCTAACATCAATTATTCACTTCTTACATCTCTTACTTCTGCTGTTCTCTGCTTCTTCATTACTCAAGCTCCCTAATAGTTCTTTTCCTTTTCCAAAACCATCGCAATTTCCGACTGTCTTTAGGCATTTGCTTCGCAATGTATCTTCACCTCTCACTTCTACGGTATCCACCATTAACCTTTCTCTTCTTTGTTCGTCTTTTATATTTTGCTTCCAGTTCCTCCTTTGTGCAGCTCTTTCCTCGCAACTCTCCACATCAATCTCATAACATTTTTGTCCCTCACTCCAGTCTCCCTTTATAATTCCAACAGCACTGGGATGAGGAAATTTAATACACTGGTGATAAGTCGATGCTACACCCAGAATTTCATGCAACCATGGTCGCCCGATCAATGCATTATAAGGGGATTCCACATCGACTATACAGAACAAAATTTCAGTAGGTAATCCTTGCAATGGTATTCTCATATGAACTTCTCCTTTAGGTTTGTTAGTTGTACCATTGAAACCATAGATCTTATATGTTGAAGGTATCAAATCTTCGTCTTTCCCTCCCATAGTATTGTAAGTATGATAAAAAAAAGGATGTTTACAGAGCTTCCAGTATCAATTAAGATTCTATTGATCGCCCATGAATTTTCTGCCTCATCATCCTCATTATCAACAGGTTTTGGATTAATTTCTAATTTTACCACTAACGGGCTGTCATGCATCTCTCTTCCTTCGGGAACTTCTTCTGCAGTAAAAGAAATAAACTGCATTTGACATTCCTTTAGTGGAGAGGTCTTCGCAATGTTCATTACTTCTCTATTATCAGCATCTCTTGCGAATACCCTACTAAGTACATTGTCATGAAAATCTTCAATTGTCCTATATGAATGCACAATAGAGTTGCAAAACAAGTTTTTGGCTTTCGCTCCAACTTCTACCACAAATGTTTCTTTCCCTTTTGACGTATTTACTCTATGAATTTCTGGTGGTGATGGTAATGGTTGGATCTTCTCTTCACGCTTTAAGAAATGATTTAACTTCCCTTGGTCTATCATTCTGAGGATCATTCTTTTTATATTTCTGCAATCATTCGTTAGATGTCCATGAAAACGTTGATAGTTACAGAATTCATGACTTCTGTCACTTGGAGGTGGTTCATTCCCCATGTTCCATGGTGCAGGTATGTTTTCCATCAAGATTATAGATTCCCATATTTTCTCCACACTAGCATTCAGTGGGGGCATCTTGATTTCTTCACATACTACTCTGTGATTTCGCTGTCCTCCATGATAATTCTGCCTTCGACCTCCATAAGTTTCTTGTGGATGATCAAGCCTTTGAACCTTGTTATTTGCACCCCAGTTGTAGAAGTTCCTTTCTCTTTCAAATTCTTCCTGATCGCGACTTCCCATGGCCACTAATTTTTGCTGACCATTA
The DNA here is from genome assembly GCA_023531295.1 of Papaver armeniacum. Classification (NCBI taxonomy): domain Eukaryota; kingdom Viridiplantae; phylum Streptophyta; class Magnoliopsida; order Ranunculales; family Papaveraceae; genus Papaver; species Papaver armeniacum. Next base: position 264,357 of record JAJJWW010015110.1, read on the forward strand.
TCTATCATCCTTTCTTGTTGCCCTTGCGAGGTGATCGCTTTTGTATTTATCAATTTGGGTAATAAGATTGCATTCGCAGCATTCGAGTTTGTATTCGCAACTGGGTATGATTCCATTTCATTTTGCCTCTCTTCTAGAGCTATATACTCTTCCTAAAGTTCTCGCAACTCAGTCATTGTGATTGTGTTTTTGACCCTAAAAATTTGAATATATAACAGATTGGTTGTGAACATAGCATTTATAAATGACAGAATGAGATATATTTCATCCACGCAACCAGCCATGTCGCTGCACATTGTCTTCCATCTCACAGTTAAATGTTTCAAACTTTCGCCAACCCTTTGTTTTAACCCGAATACATCTTCAATACTTGGTCGCAAGGAATTATTACTTATATACGCCCCTAAAAATATAGCTTGTAAATGGTTGAATGATGTGATTGTGTTTCTTGGTAAACCTTCAAACCATTTCAGTGCTTCTCCTGTCAAACTTGATGCAAAATACTTGCACAATATAGCATCACGATTTTCCCATTGTAACATACATCTCACATAAGCTTTAATGTGTTGTATTGCACAAGTTGTTCCATCAAAAATGCTGGTTAATGCTGGTAAATTACATTTCGGGGGTATTCCTCCTAGCTGTACCTCTAATGTAAATGGAGTTTTCGCAGCTTCCTCGATGGCCTCATCCAATTGTCTTCTCCCTCCTCCACTTCTACTGTTCAACATTCCTCTCATTTCTGCCAATTCTCTCAAGATTTGTTCATTTGCATCAAAATTCGAATCTATTGGTCTTTTTAGTTCCGCTTCTCTTCTCCTTCGTTCATGTATGCTTTGATTTTCTTGTTCATCATTCTCTCCTCGTCTTTCTCTGCGATCTTCTCCTTCGTCTCTTTCACAAATTCGCACATCGTTATATCTATCATTTTCTCTTCTTTGTTGTCTATCAATTCTCCTTTGTAATCTTTCATATTCTTCATTGATATTACCATTGTTGCGGTTTTGTTCTCGCCTTCTTTCTCGATTATCATGATTATTCTGGCGAATTGCTTCTTCCAACTCCCGTTCTTCCATTTCTGCTCTTAATTTTTCCCTTTCGCAAGCTAGACGTGCTTGCTCAACATAGTGTTTTTCAATTTCATCTTCAATCTCTTTTTGTTTCCTCCGTGCTTCTCTCCCATGTAATATTCTTCTTCCTTCTTCTTGGTTTTCTTCATCAGCTGAATTATTCCGCCCTTGACGCAGCCTATTTCCTTGATTTCCATCATTTCGGCCATTCTGTAGAGTCTCGGGACATGGAATATAACGATCTTCTATCATTTCTCTTCTTTCGCAATGTCCTTCACCGGGATTTGGCTCTCTTTCTAGATTTTCTTCATTAACATTTTTTATAGGTAATGTTCTCCTTATTTCTTCTCTTACTGATCTTGATCTTGACCTTGTAGTGCTTCTCGACCTTCTATTTTGCAACCTCATGTTTTCCATTATTAATTCATGATTTGTCTTGTTAAATTTGCGCGTTCTTCCGCTTCTAATCGCCTTTCTTCATGTATTGTTTGTCTCAACGCCTCTAATGCTGCGATTTCTTCATTTCCATGAATTATTTCTCCAGTTTCTTCTCGGTTTCTCTCTTCTTTCCCATTGTTTACCAATTATTGTTCTTCTTCGCATTCCTTCATAGAATCTGACCTCCATGTATGTACACTCACCCTATCATAATCTATAGCTCTGTTTGGTACTGGTTGAATTGGTGGTTGAATTTGACCTTCTTCATTATTTCTTACGTTTACTCTTGAAGGTTCACCTACTTCATTTCTCCTTTCTCCAGCTAATCTCCTGCTTCTTCTAACAGTTGTTGGTTGTTCTGATGCATTCCTTCTTCTAGCCATTTCTCAATCTTAGTAAGTTGTTGAAAATTATATGAAATTCCTTCCTTGTTACTCCTCATTCTTTCAATTCACAATGTCAATCTTTATTTTGTCCCTGTTTCTAGCGCCATTATGTAGTTGCAGGAAATCCTATACTACACCCCTCACTAGAATATACACAATTAAGTCATTTAAGATGAACAATTACAATTCTTATTAATTGAATTCTTGAATGTTTACAATATGAAATGGAAATGAGTTATTGAATTACAATCGCTCTAAAACTTTCTCTCTCCTAATGACTTGCCCAACAATTCAAAAAGAACTCTCCCTCCAGTAGGCCTGCTCGGCTCTTTATATAGGGTACTACATAATGGATGACAGCTAAGTTGTCCTTTATTTTCGGGAATGATTTGCGAAATATCGCAAGTGTACAAGTATGTAATCTCGCGACACTCCTAAACCTCGCTAGATCTTCACATCTTCCTCGTGTTTTGGCTATCGTCATTCATTGCGTCATTTATATTATTCTTTTGCGACGCCTTCACAATGCTACCGTTTACTAATCTCGCAAGGTATAGATATCGCGATATTCTGATCCTACATATAGAAATAAACATTCACAGCACGTGTTCAAAGTTTGTCGACATCTTAACTTTGTAAGTTCTCTTTCACACTTACAAAACCTTGAAATCGATTTGCCACACTTCCAAACAAGTTTAAAATTGGTTCATCTGACTTTCAAGAACTATGTGATTGACCAAACCAACATTCAATCACAATCATGGGTTTACGGTTCTACCAAAACAAGTTTCAGTTCTACCTCCATGTGAGTACTGTGCATAGTCACACTAGCTTCCAAAAATTCGGTTGACTAGGTACTAGGATCGGTTCCCCACATATATATGGTATCTAACTTATATGTGTTGCACATGTCCATAGGATCGGTTCCCCTTTCTTCTATAAACCTTGTTGCACCCCATACAAGGATCGGTTCCCTTTGATGTACTGCACCCCTTACTAGGATCGGTTCCCTTTCCCTTACTAGGATCGGTTCCCTTTCCCTTACAAGTTCAGACATACAAAATCCGATCATAACACATGTGATTACTTAAGATCGGTTTTACTAATAAAAGTTATACCAATACATAAGTCAAGCCTTTGTGAACAGTTCTACCAAGAACACAACAAGTTTTGAGCGGTTATACTCTATCACACATATTGGTTGTTCATAAGATATGCAATTAATAACAAAACCAAAAATACCTAGCAATTTCGTTTTCGGTTCACATACAAGTTTATGAACTTACTTCCTTAGAACACATGTAAACATTGTTCCCTAGGATGAAATCCTCACCTCATACCCATACATAATCACAATAGCATTCAAATGATTATGGCGATGTCTTATCTACAAAGTTTAATGGTTAAGCAATAAACATTGTATTGTATTCCTTAATACTATGTCTATCTTGAGTTCAAATATGCTTCGCAGTTATGTTTTCAATATGCACGACTTGAAAGATACGTTAGGGAATGAAACAGTTCAAGTCAAATATCACTAACCTCAAGTGGAAGGATGATTGTTGTAGCTCCTTGCTTCTTCACATCTTCAAGTCTTCGCAATACTTGTAATGTCTCATATCCTAATACTTTCAAGCTAACCTATACGAAGTTTAACTCTAGTACATAATCAAGCGACTCTTAACATGAGTTTTGATTCACTAAAATATGACAACCAAACTTGACATACCAACGCTTGGTGGGTTCAACCGATCCATGCTCTAACAATCTCCCCTTTGTCAATTTTAGTGACAAAACTCTTACATCATATGGATAAACAAATTACAATAATTCATTACAATCCGCTTGATTCCCGATTCAACAAAGACAATTGAAACCGTTTACATTCAATCCTTGAAAATGTCGTTGTTGACATTATAATAACAAAGCTATTACTCTCCCTAAGGAAGATAGGTAGATATTCAATCCGCACATCTTTGTTATAACAATCATATGACATGTTACTCCCCCTTAGTCTGTGTTTTCACTCTTTCGTTTGATAAAAACATTCAAGTACCAATGTTCTTTTCCCTAGCGATGCCAATCAATACAAATATCAATGCCAGCATCACCTGTTTACTCCATATATATCTCCCCCTTTTTGTCACAAAAATGACAAAGAAACGAAAAAAATAAAGGACAACACGAAAAGAATCTTACAAATCTCGGAATAGACTTGCAAACTTGTAGAGTTAGGCACGAGGGTTCCACACATCATGTTCTGATAACCAATATCAAAACTGAAACTACAAGTAGTCTTATTTTGATATGTTACCAAGGAAACAATTGCCCGAAACAATTTTTCCAATTTAGTTTAGCAAACCAAAAACAACTAAGCATATTAGTCCCTTTGCTAAATCGATTGTTCAAAAACAACCGCTTAATTCGATAAGGCCAAAATAAAGATAAACTCCGTTTTTCTCATCAGGTTCTAATTATCCATAAACTTAGACCTTTCAATTTTAAAAAAGACAAGTACTAGGTTAGTTAAATAGCATTTCTTGTTTAGGCATTCGATTAGACTTGAATAACTGAAACCTCACTTCGATAAGTCTAACTAAGATCAGAATTAACTTAGTTTATCTTATCCGGAATCGAATTGGACTAAACAACTCATCCCTTACACATATTATTTCGTTAAGCCATAAATAATTCATACAAACCAAAATAAATCAACTTGCATAATTATTCACCTCAACCGAAAGCAATTGAATCAACATAGACATTATAAGCACCACAATTTCACCGTAATTTTGTAAGCCTAAACGATTGATACCATACAAAAGCAAGATAACAATAGTTTTTCTTAACCGAAAACAATTGAATCACACACACACATCAATTATACCGAAATTTTGTAAGCCTAAACAATTGATACCAAACAATAAAGCAAGATAACAATAGTTTTTCTTAACCGGAACCAATTGAAACACACATCCACACACACATCATGGAATAAATATCAATTGAACCGAAATTTTGTTAAGCAAAAGCAACAAATATATATAATATAAACTCAGGCTTTTCTTAAACAGGAAAATAATTAATTAACAAGATTGTTACCTCAAATTTCGCATCCACTTCTCCAATATGATTGCATCTTCGTCCAGGGAGAATTGATATCGAAATATCACCACGTTGTCATCCTTATGCGCGAACAAAAGAATAATAACACACCTCAACCTTTACCAGAGAAAGGTTGAAAACCGGTTTTAAAAATTGCAAGCAAAAGTTGAAAACCGTCGAAACACATACGCTTTTATGCTAAACCAAAACCGATTCAACATATTGTGACTTTTTCACATATTGTGTCTATTAGAACCCCTCATAATCCTTTGATAAAGCCTACCTACTAGGACTAGAGCTTAATCCCGCTAAATCAAAAAGTCACCCAAACCATGAGGGTTCACAATATGAGATCGAATATTAAGGTAGTAAAACCGAAATCAAAACATCCCATAAATATACATAGCAATAAGGTAAAATCAATTAAGCACATGCTATGTAAACCAAAAACTATCACAAGAAAAATTACTCAAACAAATAATTTTATTCATAATAGACCAATACAATTAATGAAAGAAATAAAAAATTGATGTCTATTAAACTGCTCTCTCTCATTCCTTGTGAAGATTGCTTTCAAAATCTGGATTCAAATTCCTCTGAGTACTTCCTTTTTCAGTAGATATTTTCATCTCCAGCAGTTGAGAATGAAGACTTGCTAGTACTTCTTTTGAATCCCTTAACATCAGTTCAAGATACTTAATACAGCCTTTAACAGAGTTAATCTGTTTCCTTAGAGAGTCTTGAGAGTTATCATGAAGAGGAACATCATGAGTTTCAGTCATAACTGATGCAAAGAGTGCTAGATCATCAAGAGATGATTCTTCTTTTACCGATTTCTCTATTGAAATATGATAGTCTTCTTTCGGACAGGAAGAAGATTTATAAGATGGGTGAAAATCAAGGAATATAAAAATATTTGGTTTTAAGGAAACCGAAACTATTCTTTCCCGAATATAAGATATATTCAATATTAATTTTTATTAAAAAAATGAATAACTTGCCCAGATTTATGCTTCCTCACTATCAGAATTTTGGGCAATAAGTGAGGATGCTAAACTCAAAACAATCATTGTGTGTTGAGGTGAGAATTATTCTCACCGTTCTTAGCAGAAACATTCTTAGAATGTTTTATCAACACACTGAACTATGTTTTCTTTTGTTTTCCTTCTCTCTTGTTAATCACATTTTGAAGGCCAAAAACATTAACAATCTTCCTTATCCCCTTTTGAAGAACTTGGATAAATCTTATTTCGCCAATTGTATAGAAATGATTTTCTTCACATGAAGAACTTGTTGTTTTATCAGAAAAACTAATTTCCGATTTTCTTGGTATTTCACCCAAATTTTTTGGTTCAGATACTACCACACAGGATTTATCTGAAATGGACTTCAAAAGTCTTTCAAGATCTAGTCTTAATTTATCACTTTTCTTAAGTTCCAACTCGAGTTTTTCTAGAAGTCGATTAGGCTCACTTAAAACATCATTGTTTGAGTTGGCAAGAAGTGCATTGCAATTAGATATTTCTTCACTGGATTCTTCCTCTGGAATATCATCAAGAGTGGAAACATACGCTCTATTGCACTTTCTAGTTTTTCTGTTGGGACAGTGTTTTGCCATATGTCCGAATTTACGGCACTTGAAGCATTGAACTTCATCATTACCCTTTTTATGGAAAACTGATAATGTATTAGGAACACATTTATCACACGATAAAATATTCTTAATTCGTTGCACAAGTAGCACAATAGTTGAGTCAAGCTCCTTTTCAACAGGTGCCACAATCTTTTGGCAACGTTCCTCTGTTTGATTCTTCAGCAGAATTTCTTTATCAAAGATCTTTAGCTTTCATACAAGGGAACTTCGAGAAAGTGTAGAAAGATCATTTCCTTATATTATGACATGTTTCTTAGACTCTTCTCTGGATGGTAAGGATCTGAGAATTTTGCAAACTATTTCCTTTTCAGGTATTTCCTTTCCAAGGTGAAAAGATGCATTAACAATCTCGGAAAGTTTAGGATTAAACTCCTCGAAGGTGTCGTTATCATCCATATGAAGATGTTCCCATTCAAATGAAAGGGTTAGAAGTCTAGCTTCTTTTTCAGATTCATCTTCTTCGAATACAATCTCAAGAATATCCCATGCTTCTTTAGAAGTTCTACAAGACAACACACGATGAAGGAGATCATCACTAACTGCATGTATAATGGCGTTTAAACCATATGAATTCTGTTTTGCAAGAATCCTTTCTTCAAGAGTATATGACGCTAGTCATTTGAACTCTGCTTCCGAATAGTCTATCGGAGGTTGGTATCCGTCTTCGATTAATAACCATGTATTAAAATCTCGGGATTGAAGAAAGGCCTTCATAGCCGATTTCCAAAATGGATAATTAGATCCATTAAATCTTCGTGGAACATTAACTGAATCACTCATTAGATTCATTCTTATAGGTTGGATCGCACCAAACACAGATTGTTAGATCTTTTCGTGTTTGCCGGCTCTGATAACAATTGAAAAGGCGAGGGTACCCAAATATACCTCAAGCTAAAACTTTTCCTACCTATAAGTCCTTTCTCCTAAAGTGATTGTCTATGGACTGAGTCGAGACAATATAACTAATCGGTTCACACTTCGTGTGATCGTCTATGGATACGAGATTGAGACAATACAACTACGAAGTATGTTTACTTGATACAAAGGTTCGGACTTAACCAAACACAATAGGATTACTTATCAAGTAAATAGGAATTAACGTTTGTGTGATTTACTTTAATTATAATAAAACAATTATGCGGAAAATAAAAGTAAATGACACAACAAGATTTTGTTAACGAGGAAACCGCAAATGCAGAAAAACCCGGGACCTTGTCTAGAATTGAATACTCTCGGGATTAAGCCGCTACACAAAAATTACACCTAACCCGTATAGTTGAGACCAAGTAACTAACCCCATAGTTCACTTAGTTCCGTCTGTATTCCCACGCCTCCGACTTGTGAATAAGTTACGTACTTGGAACAATTCCTTTGGTTCGTATTCCAAATAGTAAAGGAACAACAAATCTGTTTGGTATCAACTCTATTCAACCAAGTGATATGAGTCGGACAAAGACTCTTCTGTTTATCTTAACATAAAAATCCTTCGTCGGGTCCTTAAATCTATCTTATCTTCAATCACCCAAAGGTAATCGTTTAAGATTAAGCCAATCAATACCTTTAATCACAAGGAAACGTATTGATGCATATATACTCAATTAATCAATCCAATCTACCACAAGGATAAACCGATTATTAATTGGATCCTCTTTTACCGAAACAAATATTATGCACACCAAAGATTATAAAACCCAAGTCAGATTTTCAATATCTTCATTATCTTCAAATCTTCTTAAATCTTCAATAAAAACCTGCACACAATCACTTGAATCTCTTGTGATCAATCACGCACAGAACGGAGTCTGTTAACAATGAATTATCACAAGATCGTCTTTAGAACTAACAACAGTCTAAAGATCCATGTCGAAACTCTGAACTAGTTTGAGTGAATCTTATATCAGAAGAGAAGATTCTCAAGAATAAACAAACTAGGTGCAATCATATTTCAACCACAGTTAGTCAATCAAATCAATCGAAAAAAAAGATAAACTGCAATTATCTAGTTTCCCACCAATGGGTCGCGCTAGAGCTTCTCAATCCCAAAGAAGACTTTAAATTGAGCGGTCGTAAGATATATCGCCTAATTAGGTTACTCTCCTCTCCGAATAGGCGGCTACACCAGTAACAAAAACAAAAGAGTAAATCTGTTGTTACGAAGGATTAGTTTGCTGGAAAGGCACACTTCGAGTATTTATAGACAATGAAGTTTGGACACCAAGGAAGTTCCAAAACCGAAAATATTCTCAAGATATTCATTTAAGCACAAATTCGGTTTCCATAATTCCTGGAAATGCTCTGTCCAAAAATAACGATCGAAATCTATCGGAAACTCTAATTAGTAAATGCACATTACTAATTCTGTAATTTCCCTACAAAATGAAATTATTAACCTGTAGGATCAGAATATCGCAACACCAACACCTTTGCGAAATCCATAAACAACACATTGCGAAGATGTCGCAGAGGAGTAATCAAAATGACGCAACGAATGACGACAACTTGAACACGAGAAACATGTGAAGACTTAGCGAGATTTAGGAGCGTTGCGAGATTGTACATTTGTATACTTGCGATACTTCGCAAGTCACACCCGAAAATAAAGGACAACTTAGCTGTCATCCACTATGTAATATCCTATATAAAGAGTTGAATAGGCTTAAGTAGGGGAGATCTTTTTCGAGTATTGAACAAGTCATTAAAAGAGAGAAAGTTTATAGCAGTTGTAATTCTTTAGCTTATTTCCTTTTCATCCTGTAAACATTCGAGAGTTTAATCAATAAAAACTATAGTTGTTCATCTTAAAATGGTTTGATTGTATGGATTCTTGTGAGGGGTGTAGTGTGGGATTTCCCGCAACTACATAATGGCGCTAGAAATTGGGAATGATTGAAGATTGAAGATAAAAGATTGTTATTAAGGTTGTTCAAATCAAGAAAATGATGAAACAAAATGTTAAATCAGTTGAAGTAGAGAAGATTAAAATCAAAGAATGTAATAAAAAATTGGAGAGTAGCTTGATTACGAAAACAATGATTAATGAATTCCATGAAAATATCAGAGGGAGAATACATAAACGAGATTTTGAAGGAAAGAAGATTACAACAATGGAGAAGGCATCACCCTTGAAAGATTGGGAAAAACAGAAGATTACATTCACAGCAGCAGAGATACCAAGAGAGGATTTAAACCACACATCTCCTCTGGTAATCACAATAACTACACGGAAAGAAAAAGAGAAATCAGTAAAAAAAGTAGAAGTATGGGCGGTAAATAGAACTTTGATTGATACGGGAAGTTCGGCGGATATAATATTTTACCATGCATACAAAGAAATGGGATATAAAGATGAAGAGATGACTATATCAACCTATCATATTCATGGCTTTGGCAAATCTACAACAAAACCAAAAGGAGAAGTAAAAGTGCGAATTTCGCTAGGAGAGATTGAGACACAAGTGACATTGTGTGTAGTGGATATGGAATCGCCATACAACATGCTATTGGGAAGGCCATGGATACATGCAATTAAAGCTGTAGCATCAACATTACATCAATGCATTAAATTTCCTATGCCAAGTGGAATTGGTGAAATTAGAGGGGAGGCTGATAAAGCGAGGTTATGTTATCAAATTGAAGTAAAGCAATATGAAGGACGTGCAAAGAAGCGAAAAAATCACAGAAAAATGGCGAAAGAGGCAAAGAAAGAAGAAGAATTTAGAGCTTATATGGTAAGAACAGAGGAAGGAAAAGGGATACCCAGCGAAATTTCGGGAGGAGGAACTGAGCCTGCGAAGGAGATAAAAGAACCCACACCTATGGGAGAACTTAAGGCCAGTTATACTGCAGCGGAACCAACGAAGGAGGTGAATGTTGGAACTGAAGAAGATTCCAAAATACTAAAAATTGGGACTAAGATGGAAGCAGATGAAGAAGAAAGAACTATTGGTTTGTTGCGAGAATTCCATGATATTTTCGCGTGGAACATGGACGAGGTGCCTGGAATAGACCCGTCTGTGGCATGTCATAGATTGGAGATTGACAAAAATGCAAGGCCATTCAAGCAAAGAATCAGAAAAATCGCAACAACATATCATCCTCAAATAGAAGAAGAGTTACAGAAGATGCTTGATGCAGGAATCATAAGACAAGCAAAATATCTGGAATGGATAGCAAATATGGTAGTAGTTCCAAAGAAGAAACAAGGAATAAGAATTTGTATAGATTTTACTGATCTAAATAAAGCTTGTCCAAAGGATAGTTTTCCGTTGCAAGATATTCCACAAATGGTTGAAGCTGCAGCAGGAAATGATATAATATCTTCTCTAGACGGGTATAAAGGATACAATCAAATCTCTCTCGCTGAAGAAGATCAGGAGCATACTGCTTTTTTCGCTCCAAGAGGATTATATTGTTATACAAAAATGCCATTTGTTCCAAAGGATGGTAGAAAAGGTGTTTGCGAAATGGATACAAAAACGTTGGAAGTGCTGGGAGCAACATATCTAAGAGAAATTTTTGAACAAATGAGACGTTTTAACATCAAAGTAAATCCAGAAAAGTGTATCTTTGGAGTTGCGTCAGGAAAAATTTTAGGATACGTTGTATCAAAAGAAGGAATACAATTTGATCCAGAAAAGGTGCAAGCAGAAGGTCCAGCGACGGTAAAAGATGTACAAAAGTTAAATGGGCTCTTAGCTTCGCTAGGGAGGTTCATTTCGCGATCATCAGACAAATTTAAGCATTTTTTCAACATACTCAAAAAAGGGGCGAAGTTTAGATGGACAGACGAATGCGAGAAAGCTTTTCAAGGAATAAAAGAACATTTGACGAATATATCTATTTCAAAAGGCGAGAACCGGGGAGAAGAATTATTAATCTATCTTGCGACAACTTCGCATGCGTTAAGTGTTGTGTTGCTGTGAATAGACGCAGGAGTTGAAAAACCAATATATTATATCAGCAAGACCTTCAATACAGCAGAGAAAAATTATTCAAAGATTGAAAAGCTAAGTTTAGCATTAGTTTATGCAGCATTTAAACTTCGCATATATTTTCAAGCACATGAAATAAGGGTACTGACAAAAATACCAATTAAGACAGTAATGAAGAATTCAAAAAGATCAGGCAGAGTAGAGAGGTGGAATGCACAAATAGGACACTTCAAAATCAAATATGAAATATTATCTTCACCAAAATCGCAAGTTGTTGCAGACTTCTTAGCAGAAATTCCTTTAGAAGATGATGAAGCCGTGGAAGAGATGATGGATGTAGAAGAGGAGCATGGAAATCCGAGAGATTTATTAACAGAGCCAAATAGATGGGAAATATTGGTAGATGGATCATCAAATGGGGAAGGTAACGGAGTTGGAATTGTTTTGATTTCGCCAGAGGGCAACAAAATGGCTTTTTCCTTCAGATTGGAATTTGAATCTACCAATAATGAGACAGAATATGAAGCTGTGATACACGCCTTGAATTTTGCAATAGAAATGAAATTGGAAAATATGAGAATTACCAGTGATTCTCAATTGGTTATTCGTCAGATAAAAGGAGAATACTCTACAAATGAATCATCCATGAAGAAATACAAAAAACTTGTTGAGGAATTGTCAGCGAGAATCCCGAAAATAAAATGGAGACACATATCAAGAAGAGATAATAGACTCGCGGATGCATTTGCTTTTATCTCAAGTATGATGACACACCCAACTGCGAGATGCATAAAAATACAGAAACTTTCATTACCATCGATTAATAAAGAAGAAGAAGAAGAAGAAGAGGTAGATGTAATGATGATAGAAGATGGGGAACAAATACCTTTTATTGAATATTGGAGAGCGGAACTTCATGCATATTTGACGAAAGGAGAAACACCAAGGAATAGACTGGAGGCACACAAATTGAAAAGTTGTGCGACAAATTATGAAATGAGGGATGGGATCTTGTATCGAAGATCTTTCAACGGGCCTTCACTCAGATGTTTAACACGAAAGGAAGGAGAAGCAGTATTAAAAATATTACATAGTGGGGATGCTGGCAATCACAACGGGGGAAGATCTTTGGTACATAAGGCGAAAATGCAAGGCTATTATTGGCCATATATGCATGAAGATACGAAACAAATATCAAGGCATTGCGAAGATTGTCAAAGGCACGGAAAGAAAATACACGCACCAGGAGCACCATTAACTTCTTCAACAAGTGTATGGCCTTTTGGAAAATGGGGTTTAGACATTGTGGGACCATTTTTACCAGGATCTGGGCAAAGAAGATATCTGATTGTCGCTACAGACTATTTCACAAAATGGGCAGAAGTAAAAGTGGTACAATACATTCGCGACAAAGATATTTTTGCATTCATATTTGAGAACATCATATGCAGATTGGAATCCCTGCACAATTGGTATCCGACAATGGGAAGCAGTTTGAGGGACAAAATATAGAACTATTACTTAATGCATTTCAGATAAAATATGGGAAGTCAAATCCTTTATACCCTCAGGCCAACGGACAGGCAGAAGCAACAAATAAAACAATCGCAGATATATTGAAGAAGAAGTTAGAAGGGCATAATAGAGCATGGTGCGAACAGGTGCATAATGTAGTATGGGCTTACAACACAACCAGGCGAGAAACTACGGGAATGTCACCTTTCTGTTTAACATATGGGGTTGAGGCTGTGCTACCAACAGAAGCAATTATTCCAACAACAAAGAGGGAAGTTTGGGAGAAAAATCTTAATGCGGGTGCCATTTTAACCAAATTAGATGAATTAAAAGAAAAAAGAGAAAGAGCACTACAACATATGGAGAACTACCAGCGAAGATTAGCCCGAGAATATAATAAACGTGTTAAAACACGCGAATTTCAACCAGGTGATTTAGTGCTGCGGGAAACACCAATATATCAGCGAGAAAGTGGTGGCAAGCTTGCGAAGAAATGGGATGGACCCTATATCATTAAGGAGATAGTTGGAACAGGGGCATATAAATTGATGGATCCAGAGGGTAAAGACGTGGGCCACAGACTTGATAGACCGTGGAACAGGCTATACTTAAAAAGATATTACCCTTAAAAAGATTGTGGGGAAAGAATAGATTGCAGAATGATATATGATTGAAGCAAAATTAATCTATATGAAAATCTTGTGAAACAATTACTGCGAGATTACACCAAACAAAGAAAGACTATGCGAAAATTTCGCATACATAATGAGAAGAAATAATCAAAGAACAATGCCATAATAGAAAGGGGCGAACCTGCTATGGCGTACACCCTAGTTCGCGAAATCAAAATTTCGCAAGAGGTAAATGTAAGACCTAAAGTGCGTCATAAAAGGGGTTTTGTTAACATGGCTCGGGGAAAGGTTACACCGCCCACGGAACTGAGCCATGGAGATTTGTGGTCAATAAAGCCCATCCAGGAGAGGTACCTCGGATTTTCAACCTAAGCTTATGACTTGGGTTGGACGTGAGGTCTCTTCTAAGGAGTCAGCATATGATCAAGGCGCGAGGTACACGGTTAATCCAAGAGTGCAGGGCATTTGAAGTGTCTCGGCCATTCTTGGCAAGTCTTGGCATATCTTTCGGCCAAGAAAACTCCACTTAGGGTGTAGTCTCGTAACCATAAGACCTATAGGCAAAAGGGATAAGAGGCTGCGAAAAAAACTGGTTGTTGTTAAGACCGGATGGGAGGAGCTAGTCTTGTATGGCCGAAGTACGCCTCCTTGAAGGGGCAACCAGGGAGATGATAAGGGCGGCACCCTCCATTAGGGAGCTGATAAGTGTCTTAAGACGCAAATGTCATGAGGCTTTATTTTCTCAATAAAATTTAGGCTTGTCATATTTGTGCGACAATCCTGAAGAGGCAATAATACAAAAGACAAAGATAAGACGAGATCAATGGGTCAGTACATGAAAATATAAGGACGTCCTGCGATTTCGTCGCAAGACGACTATGTCATGGGGCTTTATATTCAAAAGAATTTCTAGGCCTGTCATATTGTCGCAACAAAAATATCCTGCAGAGGCAACAATACTAAAGAAATGATAAGCCAAGATCAATGGGTCTTTACATGAAAGTGTAAAGACGTCCTGCGATTTTGTCGCAATGACAAGAGGTGGCATAATAAGACCTTTAACTAGGAAGGCAAAATAAGACCACATGATTCAACAAAAGATTTATAAAAACTAACTGTTATTTATGCAGGTCACGCATTGCAAGAAAGATAATGAGAGGCAGTATGGGAATTATTAAACAGTGGACATTATCTTTCTCGCAAATAAACACAATAATAAAAGAGTAAATGCATCTCAAAGATGACTGAAATGCACCATGTGCAAGAAGTTATACAAATGAAGTAGTTCAAAAGAAGTTCAAGCTTCAATATCGAATTTCTCTCAGACGGAGATGACGGACATCCTTCATTAATTTTATCACTCTCACCATCTTTCTCGATTTATTGACTTTTTAAACTTCCGACCCTTTTTCTTCATTACGGGTTTATTCCAATTTCTTATTCATCCGGATTATTATTGACAATTTCATCATTTGGAGGAACCTCCTCTTCATTTGCGAAATCTTCGCCACTTTCATAATGATAATCACTATCAGGAGAACCAGGAACTTCATCATCACTTACTTCTAAAGGTTCGGAAGATACAGGGGAAAGAGATTTGGATAATAAGATATTATTCACAAGAACTTCAGCCCTGAGATGAACTTGGAGAAGAAATGCCTTCTGTTGATTCCTGCTTTGGATATCTTTGGAGTAAGCGAGATAATCAAATCTTCTTTCTGCCCGATCGCGAGAACGAGCAAGAGTAGAGGCAAGTAATGCATTTTCTTTACGAATCTTGGCATAGCTAGATTCCAAAGTAGAAAGGATGGAGCGAAGATCTTTCTCAGATTCTGCAAAAACAAAGAACAAAGAAAATCATTTAGGTGAAGGATTCGCAAGGAAGACATAATAAAAATACTTGACAAAGAAAAAATGATTGCGGCAGTCAAATTTTATGACTACCTTCCTTTTGCGAGATGAGATATTGAGTTAAAGCCAAGCAACTATTCTCCAAGTGGTCCATGGCATTGTCAAACTTAAACCAAACCTTTCAGTCGAGATCGCAAACTTTTTTCATTAGAAATGAGTAAGGTGTTTTCCTTCGCAAGAGAAGTATAAGATTCTTCTAGCTTGGTGTATTGATCTTTGAGTTGACTTGCCTTTATGCTCAGAGCTATTCTACCTTGAATAAGTTTATCTTTCTCGTGAAGATGAAGTTACTTCTTTGAGTTTATTTCTCAATGAGCAAAGGGATCATTCTTGGTCATTACATACTTTTTGGAAAATGTTAAGTTCTTGCGAAGAGATCGCCACCTTATTTAAAAGAATTCGCTTCTCCTGAGATAAGGTTTCATTCTTATCTGATAAAGTTTCCAACCCCAGATTAGCTTTAGTCAAAGAGTAAGAGAGGCGAGATAATTCATTACTTAATGAGTCTTGCTTCTGAACTAATTAAGCATTCTCCTTGGTAAGATTATCTACTTGATCAACAGAACATGTATGAAGATTATCTAATTAGTTATACTGATCCATCCAAGCATCTCTATCCATACAAACTTCTTCAACAACGGACTCAATATGATATATCTCCATTTTTCGTTTCTGGTTTAAAGCTTAAAGGGCGAACGAGGACTTTAAAAAAAATATGGAAGGAGGGGGTAAGTTATACCTTTTAATTCTTCATTCTTCTTGCGAAGATTGTCACGATCCAGCGAAACATTTTGAAGCTTTTGATTCTCAAAGTGGAGAGTGTCACATTTCAAGGTCATGACTTGGAGGTTATTTTTCAAAGCTTCAACTTCCTTCTGTAAGGATGTTTGCGAAGCCATTCTGTCAGAGCCAAAATATTTACCTATAATCTCGCAGACGCTAGATTTGATAGGATCAATGGAAGCTTTCTTGACATCATCCAGAATATCTGACAGAACCTTGAAAGCAATATCTATCCCTTCCAAATTCTCTTTAGTAAGAGGGAGAGATTCGGATGAAGAAGTGATGACGACAAAAGAGGGGAGAGTTGAATCGTCTTTTGCCATGGATATATCATCCGAAGATGAAATTTGATGAAGGTTAATGATTGGGGTTGAGGCAATGTCAGTAGAAGAGGCATTGGTAGCAGAAGAAGGAAAGGGTTCATTCGTAACGAGGTTATCGCGAGGAGCTTCATTTATAGAAGGATTAGCTACAGGGGAGAAGTCTGTGGCGGTGCCTTCGCGAATAAGAAGAGGGGATGCAACTTGCGAAGATATCGCAGGAGGTGTAGAAAGCTTAAACGGAGGAAACGAAACAAAAGTCTCAACGTTTTTAGAGTGGCGAGATCTTTTGGGGGGCTTATCGATATTTTCATCACCCTGCGAATCACAAGTTAAATAAGAAACAGGGGCAACAATATTGTTATTAAAAAATAAGTGTTTCTTAATACCTTGCTATTCACAGGCTTTCTTTTGGTTACAACAACTTTCGGTTGCGAGCCTTTGGGTACGTTAGGGTTCTGGATCGTGAACTTGGTGATGTATTTATTTTTGCTGAAACAGAAACATCATGGGGATTATTAAAGGAGGAACAATATCAGATAAAACGATTTCAGTAGAAGAGATCAATCACAAAAAGATCAATTTCAACACAATTAACAAACCTTGATGTCTCCATAGAAACAGTAACAGAGAAACAGAAGCGGGAAGATGGAAAAATTCGTAGAAAGATGAACAACAATAAAAAGTTGCAGACGATAAAGAAAAAAAAAAATCACGGAGAATGGAGAGATGAGGAAGACGAAGTAAAAGAAAGAAAACATTCTCATGAGGGGATTTCTCCTTAAATAGGCAAGAAAATGGTGACCGGTTAACATTAAATGTGCCGGTAAAGGAGGGAATATTAAACACGTGTAAGCGATTATACTTAATTCACGGAATCTTGACGGATAATTGATGGAAAGAAATGAACAGCTGCGGCAGTTTGAAAATACTAGTTCTCATGACATTCTCTCCTTCGTAGAGAATACATGAGAAGAGGCAAGATGTAGGATCAGAATATCGCAACACCAACACCTTTGCGAAATCCATAAATAACACATTGTGAAGATGTCGCAGAGGAGTAATAAAAATGACGCAATGGATGACGACAGCTTGAACACGAGAAAGATGTGAAGACTTAGCGAGATTTAGGAGCGTTGTGAGATTGTACATTTGTATACTTGCGATACTTCGCAAGTCACACCCGAAAATAAAGGACAACTTAGCTGTCATCCACTATGTAATATCCTATATAAAGAGTTGAATAGGCTTAAGAATGGGAGATCTTTTTCGAGTATTGAACAAGTCATTAAGAGAGAGAAAGTTTATAGCAGTTGTAATTCTTTATCTTATTTCCTTTTCATCCTGTAAACATTCGAGAGTTTAATCAGTAAAAACTATAGTTGTTCATCTTAAAATGGTTTGATTGTATGGATTCTTGTGAGGGGTGTAGTGTGGGATTTCCTGCAACTACATAACCTTAATTGAAAGATTCTTAACTTACTTATGTTTCGATCCTGGGATTCTCTTCCCTTAGCCGTTAAGGAATATACTTGAACAATTATAGAAATAAACATTCACAGCACGTGTTCAAAGTTTGTCGACATCTTAACTTTGTAAGTTCACTTTCACACTTACAACCTTGAAACCGATTTTCCACACTTCCAAAAAAGTTTAGAATTGGTTCATCTGACTTTCAAGAACTATGTGATTGATCAAACTAACATTCAATCACAATCATGGGTTTATGGTTCTACCAAAATAAGTTTCGGTTCTACCTCCATGTGAGTACTGTGCATAGTCACACTAGCTTCCCAAAAATTCGGTTGACTAGGTACTAGGATCGTTTCCCCACATATATATGGTATCTATCTTATATGTGTTGCACATGTCCATAGGATCGGTTCCCCTTTCTGCTATAAACCTTGCTGCACCCCATACAAGGATCGGTTCCCTTTGATGTCTTTGCACCCATTACTAGGATCGGTTCCCTTTCCCTTACTAGGATCGGTTCCCTTTCCCTTACAAGAATTGGTTCCCTTTCCGTTACAAGGATCGATTCCCTTTCCCTTACAAGGTTAGACATACAAAATCCGATCATACCACAGGTGATTACTTAAGATCGGTTTTACTAATAAAAGTTATACCAATACATAAGGCGAGGCCTTTGTGAGCAGTTCTACCAAGAACAAAACAAGTTGTGAGCGGTTATACTCTATCACACATATTGGTTGTTCATAAGATATGCAATGAATAACAAAACCTATAACACGGCAATTTCCTTTTCGGTTCACAAACAAGTTTATGAACTTACTTCCTTAGAACACATGTAAACATTGTTCCCTAGGATGAAATCCTCACCTCATACCCATACATAATCAAAATAGCATTCAAATGATTATGGCGATGTCTTATCTACAAAGTTTAATGGTTAAGCAGTAAACCTCGTATTGTATTCCTTAATACTATGTCTATCTAGAGTTCAAATATGCTTCGTAGTTATGTTTTAAATATGCACGACTTGAAAGATACGTTAGGGAATGAAACAGTTCAAGTCAAATATCACTAACCTCAAGTGGAAGGATGATTGTTGTCGTTGTAGCTCCTTGCTTATTCACATCTTCAAGTCTTCGCAATACTTGTAATGTCTCATATCCTAATACTTTCAAGCTAACCTATACGAAGTTTAACTCTAGTACATAATCAAGCGACTCTTAACATGAGTTTTTATTCACTAAAATATGACAACCAAACTTGACATACCAACGCTTGGTGCGTTCAACCGAGCCATGCTCTAACAGCTACAAACATTGGCATATTCATCCTAGGATTCAATCAAGACTGTAGGTTGTCTAACAATGTTTCAGAAATCTTAAAGCACCTACTCATTTATTGTCCTATGGCAAATATTATTTTGTTTTCTTCTCCTATGAATTACAGGTCTGGTATAAACCCAAATCTCTCAGTTAAAAGGTATATTGTTGACTGGTTAAATGAATACTTTCAAGTGGGGGAGCTTGTTTATTGTAAGCCATATGGAATACAATAATTAATGGTGCTTATTTTCAATAAGGTGAAGCCTGATGTGAGGAAAATTATTAGAAATATTGTTTTTTTTTTTTTTAATAATCAAAGGCCTTCAAAAAGGCTAATGACCCCCCCTCAACAAAAGGCATCAGCCATATTGGAGGAACAAACCAGTTCATAGTAGAATTATTTGTTTTATCCCAAAGGGCAAGTTCATGAGCCACAGAATTATAGGTGCGTGGCTGAAAGATAAATAAACAAGCTACAAACTTAAAAGAAAAAAACTGGATATCCTTAAAGATAACATCCGTTTTAGAGTTCCCATCAAACACGCCAATGAGAAAATTGATTGATTAGACTCTAAGCATCACTTTCTATGATTAGATGAGTAAGCTTTTGCTCTACAACTTTTTGTAAGGCTGCCCAAATAGCTTTGGCTTCAGCAGACTCAACTTGAAAAACAATGGAGGCACAAAAGGAAGCAGTGTTGAGAAGTTCCTCATCACAAAGCCTGCACCATTATTCCCAGAAATATCATCATAAGCTCTATCTATACTGAATTTTATCCATCCAGTTGGTGGGGTCATCCATTTGTCACTTATACTAACTGGGACCATAGTGAAAACACTACACTGGATTTTCTAGTTAATAACATGGCTCTGGCTCTCATCAGAACAACAATATAATTTTCCTTGATGTTCTGAAACACTAGGTTATTTCTACTTTGCCATAAGGAACAAAGGTTGGCAACAAAGAGACATTGATCCCCATCTGGGATTTTAGAGACAGGATTAACTAACCAGAATCCAATCCATGAAATATTTAGTACTAAAATCCTGAGTGTTGACACAAAAATTCGATAAGAACCAAACACGACTAGCAAAAGGGAAAATAACTAAGGCATGCATAATCAATTCAGAATGGTAATTACATCTAGTACAATCTGTTAGAGCACTGCTCGATCGAACTCGCAAGCGTTGCTATCGCAAGCTTGTTTGTCAAGTTTAGTTGCCAAAACTATAAGTCTTGAATTCTAGTCTTATTATAACTAAGTCTCGGATTAGGATAGAAAGTGTAGTTGAGCACTAGACTTCACGGCGTTCATCGATTGAAAACGAAGAACTATTAAGGGCAGCTTGTGGAACTTCATCAACAAAAAGTATGTGGAGACTTGAACTCATCTATCACTCAAAAGTCTATGTACTCTATCTCTTATTCAATACACTGATCTTTCCTCGTCGTATTCTCTCTTTCCTTCTTGCTAAGCCAATCTCCCTTTTTGATTTTACTCTTAATATCAAGAGAAGATCCAGACTTAATCTTAAGTTGATCTTTCTGATCTAGCATCTTGCTAAGAGAAGATGTTGAATCCAGACTCATGGTTCAGACAAGGAATGACCAAAGAAGGAGAAGGATATTTTTATAATTTTCATACTTCCGAAAATATAATATTCCTAAAAATACGAATATATCAAATATTTTCAAATACTAGATTTTATTCCCATAATCTACACATAAGTGCCTTGATTTTTCTTCTTCCTCACTCAAAATTCGGCACACATGGTGAGGAAAGAATTCTAATACCGATCAGGCAGTATTAGTATGAGATTTTCTCTCATTATGAAAATTTGAACAAACAGAGTGTTCTTGATCTAACATCGTATGAGAAATTCTCCTCTTGTTACCTCGAACTAGCGAAGTATCTTGAGATTGACTTGGGTTGCCTATGCAACTTTTAACAATTCTGTTTTTGAGACAGTTTTTGCATCTTGTCTTATTTTTACCCTTTTCATTAGATGATTTAATAACATCGGAAGACATGTCCATTTTTAAAATGGGTAAATCACTAATAGAGGAGGAAGAAATAAGATTGACAACTAATGCAATATTAGTTGTTTCTTCTTCTTCAGAATCATATGAATCAGAGCTCTCATCTAGAGTTACATCCAGATCCTTGCTTCCAGTGTACTTCTTAAGATTGGGACAGTCTTTAGCAATATGACCAAACCATTTACACTTAAAGCACTGCGGCTGATATTCATCATCTTCTTCATGATCCTTTTTGACAGGAACTCGATCATGTGGGCGACAAGATCGATGAGTATCCTTAATGAATCTCTTATTTGGCTTCTTTAAGAGATATCGAAACTGTCTAGTAATCAATGATAATGATTGTTCAATTTCAACATAAAATTTTACATGCAATCATTCATCTGAGATCGTCATCACTGTCTATTCCTCTCCATTGGAGCTTTGAGAATTTTCTGACTTTAAAAGCGATTCCTTTACTTTGAATAGACTATGATTCATGATCAAAGATATTTAATTTTCTAACGAGTGTGCTTCGTGAGAGAGTTGAGAGATCATTTTCTTCTATGATTGCATGTTTCTTAGAATCGTATCTTGGTGGCAATGATCTGAGAATTTTGCACACTATATCTTTTTCAGAGATAGTCTTTCCAAGATAGAAAGAGGCATTAATTATCTCAGAGAGTTTAAGATGAAATTCTTCAAAAGTGTCGTTGTCATCCATTCAAGGTTTTCCCAATCGGACGTAAGAGTTTGAAGTCTAGCTTCTTTTTCTGGCTGCTTCCTTCGAATACGATCAGAAGATTATCCAAAGCTTCTTTCGAAGTTTGACATGTTGATACATGATGTTGTAGATCACGACTTACAACATGTATTATAGCATTCAAACCATCGGGTCTACCTTTGCAAGAGCCTTTTCTTCGTTTGAAAAATCTACTAAGCGTTTAAACACAGTTTCCAAATTTTCTATCTTTGGACGAATATAACCATCGACGACTAATAGCCATGTATTTAAGTCTCGTGATTGAAGAAAAGATCTCATAGAATATTTCCACCATAGATAGTTTCTTCCATCAAATCTTAGTGGTACGTTAATTGAAGTCGATTCATGAGAACTCGAGTTCATTCTTATAGGTTGGATCGCACCAAACACAGATTGTTAGATCTTTTCGTGTTTGCCTGCTCTTATACCAATTGAAAAGACGTGGGTACCTAAATATACCTCAATCTAAACTTTACCACTGTAAGTACTTTCTCCGAAAATGATTGTCTATGGACTGGGTCGAGACAATATAACAAATCTGTTCACACTTCGTGTAGTCTAAGGATACGAGATCGAGACAATACAACAACGAAGTATGTTTACTTGATAAAAGGTTCGGACTTAACCAAACACAATAGGATTACTTATCAAGTAAATAGGAATTAACGTTTGTGTAATTTACTGTAAATTATAATAACAACAATTATAATTGCGGAAAATAAAAGTAAATGACAAGCAAGATTTTGTTAACGAGGAAGCGCCAAATGCGAGAAAAACCCGGGACCTTGTCAGTGAATACTCTCAGGATTAATCTGCCATACAAAATGAAACCAACTTCGTATAGTTGAGACCAATCAACTAAACCTATAGTTCACCTAGTTCCGTCTGTATTCCCACGCCTCCAACTTATGAATAAGTCACGTACTTGGAACAATTCCTTTGGTTCGTATTCCAAACAGTAAAGGAACAACAAATCTATTTGGTATCAACTCTTTTCAACCAAGTGATGTGAGTTCAACAAAAGGTTCTTCTGTTTATCTCAATAAACTCCTTTGTCAGGTTCTTGGATCTATCTTATTATGAACTACCAAAGTAATTATTAATATTTTGCAATCAATACTTTTAATCACAAAGAATTTTATTGATGTCGATCTACACAACTAATCAATCTAACTTACCACAAGGATAAATCAATTATAGTTGGATCCTCTTTTACCGAAACAAGTATTGTGCACACCAAAGATTATGAACCCAAATCAGAAATCTTCAAAGTCTTCTTTGTCTTAAAATCTTCTTAGATCTTCAATAAACACCTGCACACAATCAACTTGAAGCTCTTGTGATCAATCACGCAAAGAACGGAGTCTGTTAACAATGGATTATCACAAGATGTCTTTAGAACTTCAAACAGTCTAAAGATCCCCGTCGAAACTTTGATCTAGTTTGAGTGAATCTTATATCAGAAGAGAAGATTCTCAAGCATAATCAAACTAGGTGCAATAAAAGTTCAACCATCGTTAGTCAATCAAATCAGTTGAAAACAAAAGATAAACCGTAATTATCTAGTTTTCCCTGCTTGATCGATAGAGCTTCTCAATCCCAAAGAAGACTTTAAGGCGAGCGGACGTAAGAGATTTCGCCCTAATTAGGTTACTCTCCTCTCCGAATAGGCGGCTTCACTGGCAGCACAAGACAAGCTTGAGATAGTTTTGTTGTACGATGATTAGTTTGCTCGAAATGCAAACTATCATATTTATAGACCAAAGAAGTTTGGACACCAAGGAATTTCCAAAATAAAAAATATTCTCAAGATATGCAATATATTCCAGATTCGGTTTCCATAAATCCTGGAAATTCTTTGTCCAAATAATGGCCGAAAATATCTTAGAAAATCTCCAACTAGCAAATGCACATTACATATTTTAGAAAATATCTTAAATAACAGATTCTCAATTTATTTTATTTGATCCGGGATTTTCTTCCTTTAAATATTATGGAATAACTTTGAACAATTAAAGATTAGCGTTACTGCACATGTTCAAAGTATGCCGACATCCTTACTTTGTAACTCCTCTTTCATACTTACAACCTTGAAACCGATTTGCCACACTTCCAAACAAGTTTAGAATTGGTTCATTTGACTTTCAAGAACTATGTGATTGATCAAGAACACTCAATCACAAATCACGGGTTTCACGGTTCTACCAAAACAAGTTTCGGTTCTACCTCCATGTGAAAACTGTGCATAGTCACACTAGCTTTCCAAAAATTTGGTTGACTAGGTACTAGGATCGGTTCCCCACATATATATGGTATCTAACTTGTACTTGTTGCACATGTCCATAGAATCGGTTCCACTTTCTTCTAAAAACTTGTTGCACCCTCATACAAGGATCGATTCCCCTTTGTGATAGGTTGCACCTCTTACTAGTATCGGTTCCCCTTTACCCAGAGTTGGTCATACCAATAACACAAAATCGATCATACCATCTCAGGTGATTACTTAAGATCGGTTTCACTAATAAAAGTCATACCAATACAAAAGCCAGGCCTTTGTGAATAGTTTTACCAAGAACATAAACAAGTCATGAGTGGTTATACTAATCACACATATTGGTAGTTCAAAAGATATGCAATGAATAACAATACCAATAATGCCTGGGGATTTCTCTTTCGATTTACAAAACAAGTTCATGAATTTACTTCCTTAAAACAAATGTAAAGCATTGTTTTCTAGGATGAAATCTTCACCTTATACCCATACATAATCACAATAGCATTCAAACGATTATGTCGATGTCTTATCTATAAAGTTTAATGGTTAAGCAATAAACCTCGTATTGTATTCCTTAATATTATGTCTAACTAGAGTATAATCATTCATGCTTCGCAGTTTTGTTTTCAATATGCACGACTTGAAAGATACGTTAGGGAATGAAACAGTTCAAGTCAAAAAATATCACTAACCTCAAGTGGAAAAATGATGTTGTCGTTGTAGCTTCTTCACTTCTTCACTTCTTCAAGTCTTCGCAATACTTGTAATGTCTCATATCCTAATACTTTCAAGCTAAGCTATACGAAGTTGACTCTAGTACATAATCAAGCGACTCTTAAAATGAGTTTTGGCTTACTAAAATATGACAACCAAACTTGACATACCAACCTTTGGTGGGTTCAACCGAGCTATGCTCTAACAATCTCCCCCTTTGTCAATTTTAGCGACAAAACTCTTACATCATATGGATAAACAAATCAAGAATTCATTAAACATACGCTTGATTCCCGAAACAACACAATAATTGTATACATTCAATCCATAAATGCCGATATTGACATTATAATAACAAAGCTAATACTCCCCCTAAAGGTAAGATAGGTAGATTTTCAATCCGCATGTCTTTGTTATTCCCTTGTAGTCCATATAACTACAAGTATCATATGATATGTTACTCCCCCTTAGTCTATGCTTTTACTCTTTCGTTAGATAAACGTTTAAGCACAATTGTCCTTTCCCTTAGTGATGCCAATCAATATACATCAATACCAGTATCACTTGTTTATTCCATATATTTCTCCCCCTTTTTGTCACAAAATGACAAAGAAAAAATAAAGGACAAACCGAAAGGATCTTACAAATCTCAAAATAAACTTGCAACCTATAGAGTTAAGCACGAGGGTTCCACACACCATTTTTGATAACCAATATCAAAAACCGAAACTACAAAGTAATTTTGTTTTGATATGTTACCAAGGAAATAATTGCCTAAAGCAATTTTCCCTAATAGTTTAGAAAACCACAAATCAACTAAGCACCTTAGTTACTTTGCTAAACCGATTATACAAATACAATCGCTTGTTCGATAAGACAAAAATAAAAATAACTCTATTTTTCTCATCAGGTTCTAATTATCCATATAACTTAGACCTTTAAATTTTAAACAACACAAGTACTAGGTTAGTTAACTAGCATTTCTTGTTAAGGCATCCGATTAGACTTGAATAACCAAAACCTCCACTTTGATAAGTCTAACTAAGATCAGAATTAACTTAGTTTCTCTTATCCAGAATCGAATTGGACTAAACAATTCATCCCGTAAACATTTTATTTCGTTAAGCTATAAATAATTCATACAAACCAAATAAATCAACTTGCATAATTATTCACCTCAACCGGAAGCAATTGAAACAACATAGACATTAAAGCACCGCAATTGCACGAAATTTTGTAAGCCTAAGCGATTGATACCACACAATAAAGCAAGATAACAATAGTTTTTCTTAATCGGAAACAATTGAATCACACACACATCCATACAATAATGGAATAAAACATCAATTGTGCCGAAATTTTGTTAAGCAAAAGCAATAAATATATGAAATAAAATCAGTCTTTTCTTAAACAGGAAAACGATTAACTAACAAACTCGTTACCTCAAATTTCGCATCCTCTTCTCCAATATGTTTGCATCTTCTTCCTGGGAGAATTGATATCGAAATATCATTATGTTGTCATCCTTATAAAGAACAAAAGAATAACAATGACCAACCTTTACAAGAGAAAGGTTGAAAACCGGTTTTTAACTATTGCAAGCAAAAGTTGAAAACCCCGAAACACATATACATTTATGCTAAACCAAAACCGATTCAACATATTGTTTCTATCAGAACCCCTCACGATCCTTTGATAAAGCCTACCAACATGGGCTAGAACTTAATCCTGCTAAATCAAAAAGTCACCCAAACCATAAGGGTTCACAACATTATGAGATCGAATATCAAGGTAGTAAAACCGAAATCAAACATCCCATAAACATACATAGCAATAAGATAAAGCATTCAAGCACAGGCTATGTAAATCAAAAACTATTACAAGAAAAATTATAAATAAAATAATTTTATTCATAAAATAGACCTAATACAATCATTGAAAGAAATCAAAAATTGATGTCTATTATCTTTTACAACTCAGTCCTTCATTTAGTGCTAAATGAATGCGGATTATTACTTTCAGTCTTCAACTTGTGAATTTTTTCAAGTAGAAAACCTTGTTGCTTGACCAGAATTTTTTGCAGGTGAGAAATTTTCGTGAAGGATTCTGCAAGATCATATAATTCTGTCTTTGATTGAACACAAAAGTGTGTCAATGCTTCAATACACCGATCTTTCCTCGGCGTATTCTCTCTTTCCTTCTTGCTAAGCCAATCTCCCTTTTTGATTTTACTCTTAATATCAAGAGAAGATCCAGACTTAATCTTAAGTTGATCTTTCTGATCTAGCATCTTGCTAAGAGAAGATGTAGAATCCAGACTCATGCTTCAGACAAGGAATGACCAAAGAAGTAGAACGATCTTTTTATAATTTTCATACTTCCGAAAATATAATATTCCTAAAAATACGAATATATCAAATATTTTTAAATACTAGATTTTATTCCCATAATCTACACATAAGTGCGTTGATTTTTCTTCTTCCTCACTCAAAATTCGGCACACATGGTGAGGAAAGAATTCTAATACGATCAGGTGGTATTAGTATGAGATTTTCTCTCATTATGAAAATTTGAACAAACGGAGTGTTCTTGATCTAACATCGTATGAGAAATTATCCTCTTGTTACCTCGAACTAGCGAAGTATCTTGAGATTGACTTGGGTTGCTTATGCAACTTTTAGCAATTCTATTTTTGAGACAGTTTTTGCATCTTGTCTTATTTTTCCCTTTTTCATTAGATGATTTAATAACATCGGAAGACATGTCCATTTTTAAAATTGTAGGATCAGAATATCGCAACATCAATACCATTGCGAAACCTTTATACAACACATTGCGAAGACATCGCAGATTGGTTACAGAAATGACGTGACAGATGACGATATCCTAAACACGAGAAAGATGTGGAGACCTAGCGAGATTTAGGAATGTTGCGAAATTTAACATTTGTATACTTGTGAAAATATCGCAAGCTAGATCCGACAATAAAGGACAGCTTAGCTGTCATCCATTATGTAATATCCTATATAAAGAGTCGAACAGGTTTAGGGTGAGGGAGATCTTTTTAGAGTGGGGAGAAAGTTTTGAGGAGAGAGAAAGTCTAGAATAGCGGTTGTATTCTTGATTTCATTTCCTTCTTGTAAAATTTCTAACTCAAGTAATATAAAGTGTGATTGTTGATCTTAAAGATGTGTTGATTATTATGAATTCTTGTGAGGGATGTATTGTGGGAATTCCTGCAACTACATAATGGCGCTAGAAACAAGGACATAAGATTTATATTGTGATTTGAAAGAATTTGGAGTAATAGGTAAAGAATTTCATATAATTTTCAAAAACTCATTAAGGTTGAAAAATGGCTAGAAGAAGAAATACATCAAAACAACAAACAACTATTAGAAAGAGTAGGAGGCTTGCTGAAAAAGGGAGAGATGAAATTGAGGAATCTTCAAGAATGAACACAAGAAACAATATAGAAAATCAAGTTCAACAACCAATTCAACGTACACCAATACAAAATAGAACTGTGGATTATGACAGAGTGAGTGTACATACTTGGCGATCAGATTCCGTAGATGAAATGGAAGAAGAGCAGCAATTAAGAAACAATGGACGAGAGGAGAGAGACCAAGAAACAATTGGAGGAATAATTCATGAAAATGAAGAGATTGAAGCGTTAGAGGCATTGAGGCAAAGAATACACGAAGAAAGGAGACTAGAAGCATAATAATGTGCAAATCTGACAAGGCAAAATCATGAGTTGAGGATGGAAAACATGAGATTACAAAGTAGAAGGTCAAGAAGCACTACAAGATCAAGTTCAAGATCAGTTAGAGGAGAAATAAGACGAAATTCGCCTGTAGAAAATGCTAATGAAGATACTGATAAGCATGCAAATGCTACATGTTACACCCATATTTATATTAGCTAGGACTCGATATTTTATCTAACAACACTATTTTAGTGCTTTTGTAGAAAGTACAAGTAAATACGATCGCTGGTAGATAAACGGCTTAATCAGAATCACTTGTTACGAAATGGATGAATTATGGCTGGCCTGGTATTTCTATATTATCGGAAAGACATAAACTTGACTCATCACGGCGAGAAAAGAAATGTGTTTGGGTGCCACACATGTGACCTACACAAGTGGGCCAAGAGGAAGGTGGATGTGGCACTCTCTACCACCTTTCTTCTGTGGTATATTTCACAACATATTATGCCCTTGGTTAAAGGAAATGAACCAGCGTTATCACCTTTAGTGGAGCGTTCTCAATGGATTCAAGCTGCTGCCATCTTCTTCTTCGTAGATTGAGCATTCAAATAAAAATGTTGACGATGAAATTCTCATAGATTGAAATCGGTGAAAAAGAGTGCAAAGACAATATGGAACATGGGAAGAATGGATCGTTGTATGTGTTTGATCGATTGCGAGAGAGGTTTTCTTTGCCATGGTTTTGGATTGTGTACGAGAAGGCTAAGTGCTTGCTAGTGTTACTGCAAGTCGAGAAATTGAGATGGGCGAGAGATTAGTCGATGTATTTTACGTAATCAATGGAGGTGTTGCATCGACGAAGAGAAGAAGATGGAGAAGATCGGACATGGAAGAAAGCGAAAGCAAGCTATGAATCCGGCTAATGTTGATGGATTTTGTCGGGTGAGATGTAGCCGAGATGGAGGCTTTGGAGCTGTGGATTGAAAGGGATCAAATGAAGAGGAGATACATTTTGGCATTTGAGATGGCGGCGAGACAAGGAGATGAGTTCTGGTTGTGGTGGGGATCGAACTTCTTCTCTGTCGTGATCAATGGACGGATGAAGACTGGTCTTGAGCGAAAGATGGCGAAAATGGAATCGGCGTTGATGGTGATTAATTGTGAACTTGAAGGAAAGTGAAGCATTGAACACAAAGTCGGGGTTTCTTCTTTGTGATCGAATTAGGAGTTGGAAGCGAATGGTGAATCGGGAGACTGGGTTTGTGGCAACTTTGAACTGTTGAATCTCTCTCGATTGGAGAAAAAATTGGCAGCAACCGGACTACTTGAGATCTTGGTGTGGGTTGGATCGATTTCTTTGCCGTTCAAACAAGAGAAAATGGATGGATCGAGATGGAGGAGCTAGTGGCTTGAAGTGATTGGTATGAGGTCATCTTGGCTTTGAATTGTATCTTGGGAGATAAATGGCGACAACAAGTTAGACTTGTTGTTGGAGTTAGACCATACATTGGTGGTGCATGAAAGAACATAATGGAAAGTTATTGAGGCTGCGGTATGGATGGAGCGTGCACAGTGGAGATATTTAGAGGTTCGGAGTTGATGGGCTGTGAAGCGAGAGGTTTTAAGGCAGGAAGTATGATGGTGAGAGAATCAAAAGAAGTTTGAATCGACATGGAGCCAGTGAAGAAAGATCGATAAGGAGAAGAAAGCGGTGGTGAGCTTATATTGATTGGCGGTGACAAGAAAAAAAAGATGATGCGTGCTTCTTTGGAGGGTTTGTGCTCGAGTGGAGTTGGTATTCGGTATTGAAGAAGTTGTTGGTCTTTGTTAAGTCATCGTAGACGGACTGAAAAAAGTGGAGTTAGATGGACCGGCGGAGATTTGACGACGAAATTGAGAAGGTCGAGAGAAGTGGCGTATCATAGATGGATTCAGAAGTTGGGTCTGTTGTTGAACCGGGCCTTTGAAAATTATTCGTTAGGTCTCATCGGACTTCACGGGGGATCGGTATAATACTGGAGGAGAAATTGGAGAAAAGGGGAGGCCGGTTTTGGGAGTTTTGGTTTTGGCGACGGCGGGGAGGAGCCTTGGCCTGGGAGAAGGAAGAAGAGTAGTGCGGTAACGGCCATTTGCAGAGCTTAAGAACAAGGGACGACATCGAAGACTACATTGGTTTGATCGTTTCTCATTTGTTATTATTTTTGATGGGTTTTAAGAAACATAGTCATGTTTTGTTAGATTTTTAACTAGGGTTTATGTTGAAACCACTCGGGGTTTTAGGCTATTTTTATTTGAATAATATTAAGCAAAGACCATTATGATTTGATTTGATTAATTCCATGATCTTTTTTATTGATTAATCGAAATAGGGGTTGTTGCTTCACCGGTTTTGTATAACCTTTGTGCATAATTGTTAGGATAACAAATATATTTGTCTACTTATTTGATATTCCATCTTTGGGTTAAATCTTTTGATGGGGTATACTTAGAATAGCCAGGTATAATTTGTGAACCTATAATTAGTTTCGTATAACTTTCTCGCTAATGCAATTTGATGGTGCATGCTTCGGTTTAGTCTTTTGATGTGCCATGCTTAGGGCGTCCCAGTGATATTTGTGACTCCAATACATATAATAGGTGATGTCAATAGAACAAACAATAAATAATTCATGAATTATGTTTCATTTGATAATAATTGAATAGAAATAGTGGTGGATACTATAAACCACAGTTATCGAATTTTCCATTGGTCTCATTTTATTAGTTTAATTTTATTATTTCGTTTTCAATTATAAAAATCCAAAAATATCATTGCAGGTTAATCGATTAGAGATACTGATTATTGATATTTCCACTGCTCCTCGTGGGAACGACCCGTACTTGCCTCTGTCTACTAGTTAGACAACGTGCGATTGCGTTTATTTATTATATAGGCATCTTAGGGATCCTATCAATTTTTGGCGCCGCCGACGCGGACTTGTTTTTAGATTTGTTTTTAGATTTTTAGTGATTTTTATTCTTTTGTTCTATTTTACATTTTCTTGAGTATTTGTGTTTTGGTTACATGTTTGGATATTGGATCGAAAAGAAAGCTGAGCCAAAGATATTGGTGATTAACTAAAGACTTGGAGTCAAAGACAAAGCGAAAAGAAACGGGGAAGAGACAAAGATTATTATTTTTTTCGAAAACCGTATTAGGGTTTATAATTATTTTTGTAAATTTGGACTTTTTGGATATTTTTTTTGGGACTTTGGACATTATTTTTTTTAAACCCTACAGAAGGGTAGTCTTAAATATAAACTGTTTGCAGAGAAGGAGGACAATTACGGTATTGTCTCTGCACCTTGGGTTCGTACACTGACATAGGAGTCAGTGGCCAGTCGACTACAACCGATTCATCCCCGTCCTGGAACGGGAGGTAAGATTTTAAACACTCGCGAATCCCTGTCGAGTTCTTGGACTCCTTCGTATGCATATATGTTGAGGACTGAATACGGACTTTAATTTCCTAGTAAAGGGCAAGGCCTGGCCATACAAGATAAGGGTTCGGATTTCATCACCGTTCTCTTCTTGCCCGCCTTAGGAAAACGATACCTAACGCGAACCTAAGCTTAAAATACTGACTAGAACAAGACCGATAGGGTAACGAGCTTAATAGGAAAGTCATTCGAAAAATATTGGTTACTCTTTTAAGCATACTTCGAAGTTCATGATGGTTTTACGTGAGTTGAATGCGTGATCTGCGCCGCCTTGTAATTCGGTGAGGCCTTGGGTATCAAAGCTCCACAGAGCTTTCCTTGCCTCTATTCAACTTACTTTGACTCGGATTGATTCCATAGGGGTTTGATTAAATTGTAACAAATTCCCTTTCGAAGGATTAGAAGTTGGTCTAGAAACAATCTAAGTGGAGCCATCATGCTTTTTGTTTGCTAGAAATCTCTAGGTTTGTTTTGGTTGAGTCGGCCTTGATTTGTGATTGCATAGAATCCCATTCCTTATTCTTTTGCATGCACTGAACGTAAAAGAGACTCCTAGGTAGATTTGTTAAAGAGAAACCAAGTAGTTCTAAGGTCTCGATTACCTCAATTTAGAAAGTCCGATTTTTGAAGAGTCCGTTTTTGAACGTCCGTTTGAGGAGACAATCCCTAATATTCTGATAGTGCCAGAAATGGCAACTTTGAAAGCTTTGTTGAACCCGACTAGGACTACTCATCCCTCGTGTATCAGGTTAGCTGAAACAGAAGCAAATTATGAACTGAAACCTAGGACCTTACAGATGCTCCCAATCTTTTAGGAAAGAAAATTAAAACCCCTATTTCCATCTTAGGGATTTTGAAGAAATTTGTAGTACCCTAAAAATTAGAGATCTTGATGATGATGCTCTGAAACTTAGGTTATTCCCTTTTTCCCTGAAAGATAAAGCCAAATCGTGGCTATATAGTTTGGCTTCTGGGTCAATCGAAACATATGAACAACTTACATCTGCCATTTTGAACAAGTTTTTCCCTAGGCACAAAACATCGTCTATTAGGTCGCAAATCTGAACGTTTTCTCAATAGGAGGGAGAATCTTTGTATATGTATTTGGAAAGGTTCAATGATCTATTATCCCAATTTCCTCATCATGGTTTAGAAAAGGTTAGGTTAGTTCAGATCCTTTATGAGGGTTTAGATTACTCCACTACAACCATAGTGGAAGCTATGTGTACAGGTCGGTTTGAAAACCAAACGGTTGATGCGGCGATGACATTTTGAATGAAATCGCGAAAAGACCGAACAATGGGAAAATAGTAGGGTACCCAGAAAACAATTCTTAGGCGAGAGGAAACGTTAATGGGGTTGAAGGAGGCTATGAATCAGATGCCAAAATTGCAGCAATAGCTAAAAGGTTAGAAGCTTTAGAATTGGGTCACACTAGTAGTCGGGTGGAGCCTTTTTGGGAAGGCCATACTATGGAAGAGCAAGCCAATGCTCTTTACAATAACACTAGATTTTATAACTCTCAGAAACTTGACCCATATTCAGAAACTTATAACCCTGGTTAGAGAAACCATCCGAACCTTTCGTGGTCTAAGGGCCAGAGTCAAGGTCAGTTTAGTAATTCTAATGTTCCTCCGGGTTTTGGCTATACTAAGAATCTTTCAGGACCATCTCGGTTTGGGAATCGGTCAGATAAGAAAATTTCAAGTCTAGAAGAAACTCTCATCTCGTTTATTCGAAACACTTGATAAGATTCACCAAACACTTTCACATGGCATAGATGAAAGTAAAAATATAAGCCAGGCTAATTCTCAAGCTATTTCCGAGTTAAAAGACCAGGTTAGTCTAATAAATGAATCTTTGAGAGAAAAAGGTAGGTTCCCTAGTCAAACACAACCCAACCCTAAAGGAGTTCATGAAATAGGTGCAAAACCATTACAACAGTTGAATTCAATTAGAACCCTTAGGAGTGGTAGATTAGTAGACAATCAGGTGACCATCCCCGATAGTGAGCACACTGTAGTACACCCCTCAAGACCATCCATAGCTGAGGGGACTGATAAAATCTCTGATGATGCCAATTTGGTTCCTGAGAGGCCCTATTTTATGCCTTGAGCCCCATTTCCAAGCTATTAGTACCAACAAAGAGTTAATCCAACTTTAATGACATAATGGAGGTTTTAAGAAAGTTACCATAAACCTTGTTACTAGAAGCAATTAGGCAACTTAGTCTTATGCCAAATTCCTTAAAGATATGTGTACTTAAAGCGAAAGCTTAGTGTCCCTAAAAAGCCTTTTTAGCTAGTCATGTAAGTTCGATCATTGAACAACACAACTCCTAAGTATAAAGACCAGTGCCCCTACCATTGCTTGCACGATAGGAAAACACGGGGTAGAGAAAGCTTTACTTGACTTAGGAGCTAGTGTGAACTTACTTCCGTACCATGTGTACTTACAACTAGGACTTGGTGAATTGAAACCTACCAAAATAACCTTGTGCAGTTAGCTGATAGGTCGGTTAAAATTCCTCGTGGTGTGATAGAGGATGTTCTTATTGAGGTCGACAAGTTTATTTATCCTGTGGATTTCATAGTCCCAGATACACAACTTTGTCCTTGAGGAGAATCAAATACAGGTAATTTTAGGTCGCCCATTTTTAGCCACGTCTAATCTTGTTATCAACGTAGGACATGACTTATGAACTTATCCTTTGGTAATATGACCACTGAACTAAATGTCTTTAATGTTACTAGACAACCTTCTGATGATTTTGAGGAAGTGAATATGATTAGCACTTTAGTTCATGATCTAGTTCAGGATAATTGGAACGACACTTTATTGGATGAATTTGATGAGACAATTCTCTTAGGTCAGATAGATGACCAGACTTTGGACCTAGAAGAAGCTCTCGAACATTTTAAGGACTCTGCAGACCCAGAAATTAAGGCAATAGTGTTAGGTCTTTCTAAGAGTAATGATGAACCTAAGTTTGGGGGTAGAGAACTAGAAGAAGCTTTTGAGTATTTTAAATACTCCAAGCAATATTTAGGGGTTTGTCTGAGAGTAGTGATTACCCTAAGTTTGGGGGTAATGATATTTCTAGTAATTTTCAGGTCTCCCCCTTAGAAGTCCTTAACTTGGGACTCTATCTTTTTACATCCGAGGTATTACTTGAGTCTATTCAGACACTATAACCCGATCCCCCTGATACCGTCCAGGGAGAAATTAAGCTATTAGAAACCCGTTATTCGGATGAATCTGTTTATCAAGACACTCATATGAAGCCCAAGTGGGCACCACAAAAAAACCCAGTTGTCTTGCAGGAAACCTTGGATGAGGATGTGCTTTGTCTTTTCATTTTTTTGATTTGGTGCAGTTGTCTCATAATGGCAGTTTTATTTGATTTGGTTGACCCACAATTGTTTCGATTATTGATATACGATTTGAAAGGGTAATTAGCCATTTTATGGGTACGTAATGTCTGGCTGAAGACGTTAAACTTATCACTTCTTGGGAGGTAACCCATGCTCATGCAACACGGTAATATCTTTCTTTATCTCTTTTGCTTTAAATGGTAACAGTTTCTCCTTGTTCATGCTTTTAATTTCATCTTTAGAACATTGAGGACAATGTTAGATTTAAGTTTGGGGTATGGGAGAAACTTTTTAGTGGCGATTGCATTATTAAACTCCCGTGAGCTTAGAAATTTATTCTTATTAAGGATGGCACTAACCAATCTAAGTGGATGGAAGCATTTTGGTTGTAGGAGTTGAGAACCAATCGATTAGATGGAAACATCTAAAGAGTCTATTCATAAAAGCACATAGCTCAGGTGTTAGAATTAAAGAAAAAATATGGTAGTTTCGCCATATCTCATTGAATCCTTTTCACTTCTATTTTTATTTTCTTTTCTTTAAAATATGTTTCTCTAAGTGATTAGGTGGGGCTCACGATTCAAGTTGTTACCACTGCTAGGGTGAAATATAGTGATTGAGATACCCAAAAAAAAAAAAAGTTGAAAAAAAAATTTGAGACAGACACCATCGACCAACCGAATAAATTCAATAAAGTCGACCTCTTTGGAACCCTTGTATATGCCTGTTGTGTTGACCTAGAGTTAGGATTATCGACCACTAGTTCACTTGTATATGCCAGTGTGTTGATATTAGTCCAAACCAATATCTCAGTCCATTAGGATAGGTTCATTTTGGCAGTGGCCTTCAGACATATATGAGAAACACCGCTCACCTTAGTCAACATCAAAACCATCTATGTTTTTCTATATCCATCTCTTAATCTATCCATGTGATTGGTTGACTCCGGTTATGATGTCCAGAAACTATCTGAGTAGATCTATGTGACTTATATATAAATTTTAGTATGCTTGAGTGCAAACGTGTACAACAATTGGAATTTGCATCGTGGTACTTTCCTCTGTAGTCAATAAGTATGCCAACCAAGGAGATTCTTTTAGTGCCTTCCAAAGTTCTGCGTATATAGCTAGGGTGCAGAGTAAAGGTTTTTGTGGGTATATCTCTTGTAAACCCTCCCGAGACTATATCTCGGCCACTAGGGCCACCTAGGGGTTTAAAGGATTATTGCATACGCTAAATGCAATCGACGATGCCTGCGACAGTGAGTTAGGATTTTATTTTCTGGATTTGATTTGCTTGAGGACTAGCAAATAATAAGTTTGGGGGTATTTGATAGACGCATTTATGTGTCTATTTTGATCTCAATTATTTGTATTGTTAGTGCTCGATTTATACTTATTTGATTATTTTATATATTTGTAGATGTTTTTGGAGAAATAAGCTTTTATGCGGAAAATTGGCTCGAAAAAGTGGTATTTGCGCTCGTGGGAGAAAATTACTATTCGGACTCTTGGTTTGGATAAGGGGCAACCTCGGGGTACATGCTATTCGCACCCCATCGAGGATAAGGGGAGGTCATCTTCAACAATTCAAAAACGAAGTTTTGGCGGGAAAACTAGTGTCAGCGAAGTTGCAGATTAGGGTTGGATTTTGAATGGGTATTAACGAGATTCAATCACCAGATTTTAATGGGATGGACTTGAATTAACTAAACAGGCTGGTATGATGTTTTTGATCGAATAACTTGGGCCGATAATCCGGATTTTGTTAAACAGGGAAGGATAGTTCTCGGTTTGAACATGGATAGTTTGTGTGAGATTTACTCGGAATTTCTCACAGATTTTGGATAGTTAGGGCCTGTTAGGTCGAAGTGGGGTTGTATGTGATTGAGACTCGATAAAGAAAGAAGTTTATCTAAAACAGGGCACGAGAAAAGTTTAAAGGGATAAATCAGGGAGTTGAACTATCTCGGGTTTCTGTTTATTGCAGCTGCTATTTTAGGAATTTCCTTGGATAGAATGGGAGAGAATCTATATTGAAGATTTAATTCAATCTTTAGAAGAGTTTGATAGCAACCCAGGCGCGTGACAGAGAGCAAAGAAAGGAAATATTGCCAGTAACTTGCAGAGAAGAAAAAAGAGGAGATACGAAGATATTTTGGGAGATTTTATCGAGCTATTTCGATCCTGTGTGTATATATAGAGTGTTGGGGTATCACGGAGGAGGTATCGAGACCTGGGTACACTTTAGAGAAGTTGCAGAGAGCTTGAAACCCAAACAGAAGAGAAAGAAAATTCACAGCGAAATGGGCAGACGAAGAAGAAGAAGAACATGAAACAAAGACCTTAAAGCAAAGCGAGTAAACCGTCACCTATTCATTCAAATTCATTCTCTTTGTAACAATTTTTCCAACAATTATATTGAGTTAATGCTTTCTCGCAACACCGAAGTTCTATAACAATTATATACATTTACAAACTCATTCGCTTTATTAGTTTTCTCTTATTTTTCACACTTTTGAGCTATGAACACCTATTTTGAGCACGTGAATAATATGAGGAGCTAAACCCCTTAAATGAGGCGACGGAGGAAGCCATTGTTCCATGAAAAGTGGTATATTTCTATTTTAATTATTTTTTGCAATTTCTTTTATGATTATTTGCATGGAACTAATATTGGAAAATTGATTTTTATTGAATGATTGTGATTCGTTTTGATGGAGCATGCTTAGTTTAAGACTTTTGATGTTTCATGCTTGATGTATACAATTGTTACTTCAAAATCTACTAGAGGCAATAAATTAGAATCACTTCAAACGCAAAGAATTGCATGAATATTGATTAGATTGAATCACTTAATTGGTTAATGGTGGAATCCTGAGTCTCGGTGCTTTTTATAATCTTGATAACAACTTCGTAAGTTTTCTATTGAGTTTGAATCTAAAATTAAATCTTCACAAGTCTAAGTGAACGACATCTTTTACTACCACTTTCTATTTAAGCATTTAATTAACTGAAAACAAAATTAATGTAACTAGTAACCCTACTTAACAGTTTGCAAAACCTTTACACCCAAAATAACAGATGGGGGTTGTCCGGGTACATGACATTATGGAACTCAAACGTATGAATAAGTAAATAAGATTCACTCAAACTCTAATGGTCTCTCTTCCCTTAGGCTAACCCCTATGGGCTAGATATCTAGCTGCTAGATTGGCCATTCACGTCAGCATGGGCAACCATCTAAGTCCTATGGTGTTGCTAATCTAGCAGATAGTCGCTGAACAGAACAACGCTCACAAATTTTTTTAATCCTTTTTATTTCCATCTTTTCTCTCTTCCCAGTGTTTGTCGCACAAAAAATCGAAAATAAAAAAGTACACAGATTGAGGTGATGACACGTCGTAAAAAAGTACATACGCGTGAGGTGAAGAGAAGTGTTTGACCAACTCCGTTGCATAAAAAAATGATTCAACAGATAATATAATCGCATCATAAATTGACGTTTAATCCCATATTTATTGGTCTTTGGAAGTTTTAGTCCTACCCTCTCAGGCCTAGTACACGCTAGTCCTAATTTACTAAATCCAAAACGAGTTAGCCCTTTTTTTAACGATTTAGTCCGAATCGAATTTTTTCTGATGACAAATATAACCCTCCTGTAAAACCTAGAGTACTAATTTGTTCTTATTCTTATTTCATTTCTTCACTCTTCCATCGGCAATGAAACCTACCGCGAAGAACCAGAATTCTTCCATTTCTCTTTAATATGGAACGGAAGCGATGAGAAATCTTTCATTTCTTGGTATCTTCATCAATTTTCTCATCTTATATCAATTATTCTTCATTCAATTTACAAAAATCTTAGATTCTCGGTGTTAATGAAGTTCGCTGAAATGTAAATTCCAGGAGTAAGTTTAGTTGTAACTAACCGACGGAGAACGAAGAAGATATGATTGAATCTCTTAATAGACGTAAGTTCCATATCCGATTTCAATTCCTCCGAGTTATGATCTACGTTTTCTATTTTCAAGAACTGTTTTTATTGAATTTGTTATTATTTTGTTGATTTCAATTGCTAATATATATGAATTTAATCTCATCTATCCATTAGATTTATAAGTTTTCTACCCAAATCAGCTAAGTCTCAGTTTTTGTAATTGACATCGACATTATCACAAATCCCTAATTTAGGACCCTCAAGTTTAACATGGCTGCAAGCTATTATGTTGTTGCCAATCGTATCAGCTAACAATATCAGTACATTGAAAGAATTTTGTTCCCAGATTATCTTGTATATGTACTTTACACTAGTTAGAGTGTTGTATTAACAAACATTTTAACAATAAAGGTAGATTAAAACAGTTGATTAAATTTCAGTGATTAGTTGAATGCATACAACGTATTGGTTGAAATGTTTGTATTAAAATTGGTATGGTTGGACTGCACTTTTGGCCCTCTAAGGATTCCAATTAGCTACTGAGCTTATGATTATGTTATTGGATATCTCAAATTGAGTCAAGTTCTCTTTGATTCTATGTTAGGACGAATTTCGGGATGTTTTCCCTTGGAATTAAACTTAGAAAAATCATAGGTTCTGAAAAAGTTAAGGTCAATCTCTTTTTCCTAATGTGTGGTTGACTTTGTTGTTCAGTAGGCAAAATAGCTTTGATTTTGCCTTCGTTTATAGTTGATACTACTTTTTACCAAATGAGTTTTGTGATAATATATTGTCATTTGGATACTTCTGTGTGGTTTGTTTTGTAGTACATTTTAAGTTGACTATTATTTAGAGTTAGTAATCTCTGTTTTGTTTCTTTGTGTGGCCTCACCATCAGAATTTGATTGAAAACCAACTGTTGACACCTTTCAGCAAGTGGTATAACGAATAGAATAGTCGATACAGATAATAGGATGTATGCTATTTGAAATTCTGAATCGAGCACTTGTGTTATTGTTTATCTCTAGCTTGCGGTAGTTGGTGATGGGCTATCTATAAGGAACTGTTGTAGTCTTGGATTTGAAGACACAACAGCACAACTACTAATTTGGCACAAATATGTTTATCGACTTAGGTTCCTCACCATCCCTCTTACAGGAAGTACCAGTTCTAGTGTTGTAAATCCTTTGTTTTCCGAAATTTGTGCATATATTCCTTCTCTTTTGAGAGGTCTTTTTCCCCTAGGACCATCACCTTAAGGATAATTTGTTCTATGTCTTTAATCTTTGCCCGCTGCAGTTACTATAAAGCTGAAGACCTCAAGACAACATGAAGACTGGCATCCTTAATTGTGTCCTTCCAATCACAGAAAGTTTAGTCGATAAAGTAGTTATGATTTTATCTTTTTTAGTTGGATTTCATAACAATTATTAACGTGTACATGATTATGCACATGTTTATTGTCAATATGTACATAGTTGTACACATGTTTATTGTTCATTTCTAGATAGTTTTTATACTCTCATCAGTAGCATTCATTATTAACAAAAAATGATGTTTATTGTTCATTTCTAGATAGTTTTTATACTCTCATCAGTAGCATTCATTATTAACAAAAAATGATGCTTACTATTAGTTTTTGTACACATGTTTATTGTTCATATTAGTGCTCAACTGCTATTGAAAGTCATTTGACCGATTGTTGTCACAGAAATTACATGTGTACATATGGGCACACCTGTGATATAAGTGTATATTGTTGTACACATGTGATAAAAATTACATGTGTAGATAATAGCCCACTCTAGGACTCTTAATCAAATTTTAGTGAACAATCTTTTTTCATTTCTTGGATGTCGAATCAATGATGTGCTATGAGTCACTAATCGTTGGTTATGACAGAAATTACATATGTACGTATTATTACACCTATAATATAAGTGTACATTATTGTACACATGTGACAGAAATTACATGTGTACATAATAATGCACCTTAATGAACAGAATGTTACTCATCATTTCTTGTACTGTAAATCTAAGAACATAATGTGTTTGTTAAAAAATTTGAGGGATGTAAATTGCAGGGAGAGACATCCAGTCCAGAGGTAGTGGTGAAAACCCAGCAGTTGTTGAGAAGGTATTCTCTTTCTAATATAAGTGTACATTATGCACCACCAGTTCATATTTTTGTGTGAACTTGAACTTGACAGAACTGTGCTATTTTTTTTCGGTAGTAAGAATTTGATGGTTCCAATTCTAGGTTTAGTTTTGTTCTTCAAATTTCTCCTTTTTTTTTTTTTTTTTTTTTTTTTTTTTTTTTTTCTGAGATTGATACTTGAATCTGACTGCATCAATTTTGTAGATTGATTGTTATTGAAATACAAATCTAAAATGTACTTGATTTGGTTTTAAGGGAGGAAAAAGTGATGCAAATAAAAACAGTTGTTGATGCAAGGAAGGATTGTGCAGAAGTTTCTCTTACCAGGTGAACGAGATGGAACGATTTAGATGTGGCACATGAGTTTGTTATGTCCTCATCTAAATGGGTTCCCACCAGCAATTCATAGAGTAGTAACAAGGTGTACATAATTGTACACATGTTGATTTTTAATGTGTACATAATTGTACACCTATTGTATGTGTTTCTCTCTGTTTATATTTGCTTGTTCTGTTTTACATGTACTTAGTTTTTGTTCGATTGTAGCTGTATTGTTGATAACTTGTGATTGTATTCTCTTTGTTTCAGGATCCTTTTGTCAATGGAGAGTAAGTCCCAGTCGTTAATTTGAATTTGGCGCCAAAGTTTTACCACCTCGAGCTGGAGTTCCAGAGAACTTGGCTCATGTTAGAAACTACATAAAGGTTTGCAAAAAGCTTGTTACACATACTTAATGCCCATCATTAGTTTTGTTTGCATAAAACTACTTGAAGAATTGCTAAAAGCTTGTTGTTCTTAAATACACATACCATATGCCCATCATCCGTTTTGTTTGTATATCGAAGAATTGTGTTTTATCACTTAGAAGTCTAGATGTTCCGATTCAACCAATTAAATTCTCCCTGTTTGGTGGTTTAATTTTCATTTTCATTTACACGTGTTGACCACAAAACTACTAAGTATAAGAAGAAAATGTCTACAAAATTGTAGAAAGCGCTCAATTACAAATAAAAAACAACAAAGGGAAGTTTAGTCATCAGAGGTATCAGCCGCGCCTTCGCTGGAGCTGTCATTGGAAGCTGCTTCAACACCTCCATCACAAGCTACCACTGCGCCCTCTCTAGAAGCCGCATCGACCTCCCTTTCCGACGCATCCCTCGACAGCTGCTTCAATACTCCCTCCAGAAGACGCGCCGACATATTTCTTGAGAGTTGTTCCAACATCTTCTTCAGATGCCGCTAGCATGATCTCCCCAACATTCATATCAGCGTTCTCTCCGACAGTTGCTCCAGTACCCTCCGCGGAAGCCACTTCGGCCTCTTCCTCAGGAATTGACCCAACATACATTCGCTGGCATACAAATGTACTCACACAGGCATCCGCTGACATACCATAACCGAGAATCCTTAGGTACTTAGCGACCTTTCGTTCAGGAATGCATCAAAGAATTTAGGGTTTACCCGGCGCAACATTCCAGTAGGCCTAATAACCGGGTATTACGTCATTGAAAATCTTCATCAGAGTAGACACATCCGTTAATGAAATAATCACGCATCATTTGTTGATGCCCGTTTTCTCAAAATCTCCATATACATCTTCTTATCAATACTGCTCGTGGTTCTGAAGCTAGCGGTACTTGGCCCATATATAATTGTATCATATCGTTGGTCATTGTTCTCTCATCGTCTGAATCTTCAACCATTTGATCCAACTGATAGTCCATACTTGATGTTGTTGGAGAAAAGTAGCACGATTGTGTTCGTTTCCTCATTTTCTAAATTAGGATTCATAAGAAAAAATAAAATATTGATTGAAACGACTGAAAACAAGTAATATATTAAATGAATCGGGCAAATTTTTATGAAATAAAAATTTGGTGTGTTACTTACTGGTCGATGAGAAGAGATTTATACAAGTAAGACAGAGATATAATTGTCAGATAACGGCTACCTTATTTATTTTGCTAAACCGACACTTCTTGGATTTTTTAGAGCTCCGCGAATCGGTTAAACCGACGAATGACTCGGCGACCGACTCAGCACTTTTTCCAAAAAAAAAAAAAGGTTTTCCTTCCTCATTCTTTATTAAATTCAGGTATTATTCTGACAATACGATGATTGGTGTTGATTTTCTTATTATTTTTATTCTGTTTTGATGGAAAATAACAACAATTTCAGTAGTGAAAGTGTTGATTTTATATCTTTTCAAATGGAATCATCTTCTAAGGGCGATGATGGGAAAGTTGACTATCCTTCTATGTTTATTCCAGATGAGATCGTAGAGGAAAGTCGAAATGAATGGAGATTTAGTTTGATTGGTAGGTTGGATTTGGTTAATATTAAATTGGAGACTGCTGTTATTTGTTTGAGGAAGCAATGGAACATTAAAGGTAATCTTCAGTTTATCCCTCTTGGTAAAGGTTTCTGTTAGAGCATTGCTCGGTCGAACTCGCATGCGTTGCTATCTCAAGCATGTTTGTCAATGATAATGATCAAAACTATAAAGTCTTGATTTCTAGTCTACTATAGCTAAGGTCTCGGACTAGGATAGAAAGTATAGTTGAGATCAAGAACTCCATGGCGATTATCATACAAGACGAAGGACTACTCAAGGAACCAGTGGATCTTCATCGACTAAAAGGTATGTGGAGACTTGAACTTATCTAT
Organism: Papaver armeniacum; assembly: GCA_023531295.1. Lineage (NCBI taxonomy): Eukaryota > Viridiplantae > Streptophyta > Magnoliopsida > Ranunculales > Papaveraceae > Papaver > Papaver armeniacum. Next base: position 309,004 of record JAJJWW010015110.1, read on the forward strand.
CACTCAAAAGTCTATCTACTCTATCTCCTATCTTGAGACAAAAGTCGTATTACTATATAGACTAAGATTATACACATGTGATATTTCGAGCTGAGTATATCTCGCTTATCTATTTATCGAAATATGTGTTGGTAAAGCTTTCGCTTTAGCCAAGTTCATTTTTGCCTAGTGACGAAAGTCATGTCATGTTTCAATCACTTTGGAAATTGCTCTGACGAAAAATAGTTTGTGAATAACAACTATATAACGCCCTCTGAGAATGTTTCAATGATTGAAATGAGAGTTTAGATATTATAACCATAGAAGGATATAAGCATTGTTGTGGAAACACATATATGTATAAGTCCTTATTGCTTGAACCGAAGTTTGCGAACTTTGTTGATAAAGTAAAACCGGAGAAGTACATGAGCTTCTGTCTGCGAACTGGCGGAAGTTCTCGACCGAGAATTTCTGCTGGAGTTTGTGAACTCCATCCGGGAACTTAAGTAACCCTGTCCGCGAACTTGAGTAGGTTATGTCTAAAAACAATGTTTGTGAACTTATCTTAATAAACTAAGGAATTCTATTGCAAACCGTGGCTTTATAGTTTATGAATCGATTCGAGTGAATCACATCGTTTTTGCTTCGATTGTGTCTTGTGTAGTACATAAAGATCTAAGCAATTGAACAACTCTCTAAATAGTTCATTTGAGTCATTTGGACTACTTATGGTGAAGAAGAATATGGTTGATATGAAAGTGATCATATGGCTAACGTTTTGGTTAACTATTGTTGAACCAACTAATGTACAAGTTTTGGTACGGTTACACAAGCCTAGAAACGTGCATTACATGTGTGTGTAACAAGCTATGTTTTCGATCTAATGGTTGATATATATTATCTTGAATCTAATCAGGTTTTCATCTAACGGTGAATATTGAATGCTTTGTTAGTAAGCTAACATTGATTGCAAATCCTGATTTGAAGACTATATAAGGGAGAACTCTAGCAACTGGGAAACCTAATCCCCACACATTCTGTGTGATACTAGTTGTGCTAAGATAGAGTCGATTCTCCTTTAACCTTTGGTTTTCTTATTCTAAAACCAGGTTAACGACATAAAAACTTCATTGGGATTATGAAGTCATACCGATACTACTTTTTTTTATGGTTGTGTGATCTGATATTGTTGTTTCTATCGTACGAGTACAATTGTAATAATTGGCTTGAAATTTCTATCTCCGATAGGCAAGATATAAAAGTGGTCACAAACACTTCGTCTCATCGTTTGTGATTCCACAATATCTTTTTTCGCTGCGTCGATTAAGATTATTGTGAGGTTATTAATAAAACTGAGTTGTTCTTCGGGAATATAAGTCTGGTTTTATTGATTAGTTCCTGTTCACCTTGATTTATTAAAAGATGGAACAAAAACTCATAGGTATATTCGTGGGAGACAGATTTATCTATTACTACAGATTTTTCTGTGTGATACATATTTGTTTATTAAAGTCTTCGAATTTGGGTCGTAGCAACTCTTAGTTGTGGGTGAGATCAGCTAAGGGAATCAAGTACGTAGTATCCTGCTGGGATCAGAGATGTAGGAGCATAGTTGTACCTTGGATCAGTGTGAGATTGATTGGGGTTCAACTACAGTCCAGACCGAAGTTAGCTTGGAGTAGGCTAGTGTCTGTAGCATCTCAATACAGTGTATGTTTAATCTGTACTAGGTCTCGGGGTTTTTCTGCATTTGCGGTTTCATCGTTAACAAAATTCTGGTGTCTGTGTTATTTCTTTTCGCATTATATTTTGTTATATAATTGAAATAATACAGGTTGTGCGTTGTTCAATCAATTAGAATATTCGACCTTTTTGGTTGTTGATTTAAATTGATTGACACTTGGATATTGGTCTTTGGTACCATCCAAGTTATCTCCTTAAATTTGATATTGACTCGCAGATTTCTGTTTGCTTGAGTAAAGATCAAATCAAGTGAGAGAGATATTAACTCCTTGAGATATTCCTATCTAGATTGAGTATGACTGTCTAGTTGATTCTCTAGAAAGTAACTCGGAGTTTGTCCATACAGATTGCTAATCGAAATATTGGGTGTGGTTGTTAGACCCCCGCTTTTTCAATTGGTATCAAATCAGGCAAACACGTTTAAAGACCTTATCAGTATGTGTTTGTAGCGATATGATTATAGAAGAGTCTATCTCTAATAACGTACCAGTTCAGAAATTACCAGATGATTCTAAAATCTTGGATTCACCTGAGAGAACTGTCACATCTAAGTGTTGATGGTGGATTTTCATTTAAGGTTAAAATTGTAAAAAACCAGAAAATTATGCGCTGACATCTTGTAAAAGATAAGGCCATCGATAAGTGTTGGATACTCCCTCACTTAATTCACCTAGAATGGAGCATGTGGCAACAATCCCATTCTATGAATACACGAAATTCATCCAGGTTGGAGCATGTAGCAACAATCCCATATACCCTGTGAATTTCTAGCATTATTAATTAATGCGCAATCAGCCTTGTATTTCTGTACTCATTATCGGTGCGGCATAACGACGAGTGTTGCTCTTCTGGAGAGCAACACGAACCTCCAAGCATTATAATGAAACCATGTACGAAATACCCATACGGATGACTCTCGGTGTGTTATACTAGCCCGATTGAGCCCCTCTCGGTGTGTTATACTAGCCCGATTGAGCATCCGGACCGACCAGTATCGATCCGGATATGATCACGATCATCCAACTCCACAAGTATGATTGGATGACCCGAGATCAATTCCATCACCCCCAAGCGGTATGGAATATCCACTGCCGAACCAACGCGGACCCCGCATGGTGGCCTCCCTCCGAATTGGCCTAGCTTGCCAAAACGTCCAAACCATAGCAAGTATGGGCGAGAACCTAAAATTAGGGTTTGCGGCATATTACATGTGTCGCAAAAGCAGTCTTAACCATCCATCTTCGCAGGTATAGATGGAGGGTGTAGATGTAGATTCAAAGGCCGGAGCATGTCAACACAATCACCGTGGGCGCCTACATACCCGACCAATCGGTCAGGACCAACCATGGTTGGTTATCCCAATTCGTACGCGAATGAAGCATTGACACACGGCCTTGAAACCCAAAAATTAGGGTTTTGAGCATCACGAGCGTCCATCTTCTCCGATGCGAATGGAGGGTCCAAGATTAGATTAGCGAGTCTGGTCATACCAAAGATGACCACCGTGGACCCATCTATCCCCTCACCCGATCGACCAAGGCATATCACGCCTGGTCATTCCAAGACGCGCGCTCAAACTAGCGTGGTCACACCTCCCAAACCGCAAACTAATCTCGACCGCTCAACTTCACGGACGATTTGAGTGGTTAAGATCACGTTTTCATGGGATAGTCAAGTGTAGGCATGAACACCAGCCTACCACTTACACGCGCCAGATTTGGTCGGCCAAGACCGGCCAAGTTAGGTCATCTTGGAACGCACGCTGGAAGTGAGCATGGTGCGCGGCTTTTTGCGGTACCAAATTCCTATTACAAAATCGATCTCCACCACTCCTCTTTGCCGGTCAAATTGAGTGGCCTAGATTGCACCTTCATGGAATAGTGAGATATGGACGTGTATACCGGTATGTTGTCTACACGCATGCCCTGGGTCGGTCCTTTCCAAAAACCTTCTCATGCTTGGTTTCGACCAAGTCAAGAGTGATGCTTGCGCACCTCTTCAAAAACCCTAATTCATTAACTGGTCGCGAGATGAGTGTCTCAAAGATCATCTCGCGTCGTCCAACTTCACCGACTTGGTTATACAACCCTGGTCAAGAGTTAATTGGTCAGTGAGGCGTCACCACCCATCACTTTACCACACCATAATGCAAGACTCCGCATAAAATACACATGATACTTCACAAGTATCAACTTCCCGAATAACGCATTATTCAATTCAAAGCATTACATGCTACCTTTCGTGGATCCACGATTCACACATTCGGACATCAATCATGTCACAAACTGGGGGATACATCTTTGGGGTATTGGTCAGCGGTTTATAGCGTGCAGCGTGCAACGCGCCATCACAAGAACGTGTTAGGAAGTTATGGACGGTTAGCGATGACAGGAGAAGTGGGCAAGACTGATCGTGTAGAATCGACACACAACTCCACTACTCCATCACTCCACTTCCTCCACTTCCCACGAGAGACGTGAATAAGGCTCAATGACTTGTATAAATAGGTTCTCCTCCCTATTTCCACCAACAAGAGCAAGTCCGGACAAAAACGAAACCAAGTGTTGATACAAGACACAAGGAACCGATAGCTTGCATCCTGTAAGCGGTTCAACTTTCTGTTACAAGTCATAAGCAAGCCAACACCTTCACAATCTCAACACCTTCTTCGCTTCCCTCCCTATGATCAACCCCATCTCCTTCACTTTGTGACCGAAACAAGTCTGGGAACGGCCATTTCTTGGTTTAGGCTAGGACTTGCATGACATTGATTTCCGAATCTACAAGCACTCAACGCGCAGTGCATTTGTTTAGGGTTTAGATTCATTCCTCATCCACACACCCCAAATTACCAAATCCGGCAGGAATAGTTTTCACTCATAAACAATTGGCGACCACAGTGGGAGGTTGATCTCTCGGTTGCACAAAATTGAATTCTCAATTTTTCGGTTTCCATCTCGCAATGTACCCGGAAACCACAGGTGGTTCAGATATCATGGGAAGTGTAGCTAGAAAGCTGGAGGATGTCTTGGCAAATCAAGCCGGTATCACCAGAAGGCAGAACGAAACATTTCGCCTTTTGAATGATATAGCAGCACAATTACAAGAAGGGCGCGGGCATCTACTCAGCAAAGTGTAAGAAATGTTGAATCCTTAGTCAGAGTCACACCTTTACCAGGTGGAGAGGCAAAAGAGCGCGTAACCGCAGGAGAGACTCAAGAAAGACGAACAACATGGTCAGTCAACAATGAAGAACCGAGGCAACTCCACAGAGGAAAAGACTTGTACGGAGTACTACAACGTCTACCCGGATAAAGAAAGGGAGCACTGTAGCCTATGGAGCCTGTTAGAAGATTTGTATCTCAAAACTCTTGTTAAAGCCGGAAGACTGTCTAATCCGCATCGGCCTTTCATCCAAGCGAAGAAATGCTTGAGGAAGGAGAGATCGATCGGGAAATACGTGAATACGAGAGGATGGGAGCGTTCAATTCGATCACTCGGCGGTGATATTACGACACCTTCCACATCCCTCTACCCAGGCAAGCGATCGTGGATATGATGGCACTTGCAAATCTTCCAACTTCATCTCCGGAACGTGCTCCACATCAAAGCCATGTAGATATATCACAACGCCCACTAACGCAGAAAAGCCGGACTCGAAATACCTACACTTTCCGTTCCCGATAGAAAAGATTTTGGAGTTCTTTGGAGATGTGGGTACGAAATAGAGAGGTGGAACTACCTCTGTATGGCGTCCACCAACTTATCAAGAAATAATGGACCCGAGGTACTGTCATTTCCACCGGTTCCTTCACCACCCTACCAGTAAGTGCAACGCTTTGAAGCGCATTGTTCAGGAGAAACTTGGTTCAGAAGGATAGCTCTCATTCTCTAAAAATTAATGTGGACGACTTCCTTGGAGAGGCTACTTCGATTTGATACAAGTGAGACTTCGAAAACAAGTAAGTTCTATTCAAAAAATTTACAAGAAAGATAGTTTTGGAATTCACTGGGGACTTAGCATCCCGCACATGGAGAAAGAGACTCAGTGATCAAACACATATTTGCTTCCCTTCATACCTCCCATTTACACGATATTTGCAATTTCATGTGACATGTGCAATCATTCATAACCAAGATGCAAATTCCATTTAAAATAACCTCTTTCAGAAAAGTTATTCACAAAATTATCTCAAAACAAACCAATTCAATTACCTATTAATTCAAAACCGGAGGTCAAATTGTGAAAGGAAATCCTCACTATCACTCAAAAGAAAAACATCTAAAAGAAAAGACAATTAGGTGGTGAGAATATTTCAAGGAAAATCCTTCAGCAACAACTCGTCCTTCTGGGCAAGAGAGTCTTTCATCCTTTGGAGAACAACCTGCTTCAGCTTCAACTCCTTAGACAACTTTTCAACCTCTTCTTCCTGGCGAGTAACACAGTCTACGGAAGGGACTTCGTCTTGTAATTTCTGGAGCTCCTGAATCTTGGAGAACCCTTTGAAGAACCAAGGAGCATTGAAGCTGTACTGCACAAACACGTCTCGATGGCACTTCCAATCTTCAATCATCTCCTCAGAAACTGTTCGACCGGTCGTGACGCTCATCCCATGGATAGAAAATAAAGCTTCTTGGACGTGGTTGACCAACGCAAGACGGATTTTGAGCTTTGTAGTGGTAGCAATGTGGCCGTGCTTCTCCCATATCGCCGTATACAACTCTTCGAACTGAGCCGGCACGCTGAATCCGCCAACCAACACGTGGCCTGGATAAGGGACAGTAAAAGGAGGATCGAACAAAGCCCCAGGTTGCATCACCGATACTTCACCAACCACATGAACCTTGTCAGTTACAGGAGGCCTTTCAGAAGGAGTCACCACGACAGCTTTATTGGCCGAAGCCTGCTCAGAACATTCTTCAAGGGGAGCAACTTCAACTATAGCGGATGTTGCCTCTCTTATATTCCTTCCGACATCTACTTCACGCTGGGTGCTAATTTCCATCACGACCCCGTCAACAAGATCACTCAGGGAGGCGGCTTGTCCAACCGAGCTTGCATCATCTCTGTCATGGTCGGAAAAAGGAGCGGTTTCTCCGGACTTCTTAGCATGAAAGTCGATGCACCAGCGGACTTCTCAAAGATGAAGGTCGCATCACTGCTAGACTTCTCAGCATGAAGATCAGTACCGCCAGACTTCTCAGCATGAAAGCCAACATTACTAGCCTTCTCATTCTGAATGCGCGCCAACCTTGTGAAGACATTCTCTTTCGGAATCCCCTGATTTCAAGCAAGAATCACTCTTAGGAAGATTCACTCTGGAGAAATGAAGGAACCAACGGGAAGTGATTTAAATACCTCGCATATTGGAGGAATTGAGGATCACCGAACCACATGCCTGCCTCTTGGATCTCTCTCCCGCTTTGGGGACCTGCAATCCTCGGCTTCTCGGTCCGTTTGGCTTCAAGGAAATGCTTTTTCAAAACGTCGGAAGATGGTTCACCACGGGAACTGTCACAACACTCTCCGAGAATTCTGAAAAATCAACAGTTGCCTCCTCCAAAATTCCTTGTACTTATCGGTTACCACTGGTTTCTCCCAATAGGACAGAAGGGAAGGCTCACCCGTTTTAAAAATACGTCAACATTAAGAATATTTGGGAGGAATTCTTTCGGAACCCCCTGTGGACGGATAAATGGGACACCCTGATCAAATCCCATTTGACGAGCCGCCCTGTCAATATTGTACAAAGTCGCAGTAAATTCTTCGTTGAATAAAGACGGGACATATCCTGGGATGCAGCTGTGCAGGTAAACAATTTCCCCAAATCTCATAGTCTTAACATTGGTGCGCAACAAGCATCAGGACCATCAGAAGCAGTAGCAAAAGTCTTTGGCTGAACAATGGAAGGGTGGATCGGCCCCCATGGACAGAAATCTACAGAAGACACATTGTCAAATATGTCCATGAGTTTTGCGCCTGTTCTGGGACGCCTCCTATTCCAGCGGAGTATTCTCGAGCCACCATACAAGTTGCTGAGCAAATTTGCATGAGTAGGAGCATAGCTTTTGAAGTGTTCCCATAAGAATGCCTGAAGAAAAGCGAAGTGAACGTGCGATTCCACCTTCTTGTACCCGTTAGAAACATGCATGCATGTCATTGCTAAGGCGTCAGGATGAGAGTACAAACGATCCAAGGAACAAGGCACCTGGGGAAGAACTTTACCTTTTGCCATCTTTATAGCGATCTTAACGAGGTCACCTCTAATGGTCTTATTTCCGTAACCGTAAATCGAATATATCTACGGATAGCCATAAAGACAGAACGCAATAACGCCTCGAGCTCATTTTCCAACTCTTGATCCGGCTGGGTGCAGGAGACCACTCCGACACCCACCAGTGTAAAAGCATCTCGTATCTTTTTCTCCTCCTTGTCAGACCGTCGAATCCTGCCACCTTTTGAAGTATAGCATCATAGTTACGTTATTCCGTATCATAGAGATCGTAAGAAAGACTTCCAGAACAAAGGCGGGTTCATTAATGCGACTACACTCTCCCGAGTAATAGTCATCTCTCCCCATCTAGATATGGCTGTATGAGTAGAAATGCGCCATCGAGAAATGAAGGTAATCAAACCCGCAGCGTCTTTCTTAATTTCAAGAGCGAGATGCCATGACCGCATTGAGGATTTGCGCTTTGGTCAAATTATCTTTAATGTCCTTATTACTCAACATGCGTCTCATCCACCCTTCATAAGAACCCAGTGGAGTATGGCAAATCTTGAGGTCAATAGGGGAAGGCGGATATTCGTTTCTCAGGAGACAAAATCTCATCACAAGTCTTTGAAGAAGAAAATGGATCGGCATCCATATTTTCGAATCGGAAGCGGGACTATCTTATGAGAAGGATGTCTTCTAATGTTTGGAAAAGGCGAGGTGAACAACTCATCATCGATGTTTGGCATATCTTTGAAGCCGTCAACACTTCCTAGCTTGGCACCAGCATTATCTCCGGAAGACATCTCAACAGGAATTCTTTTCTTCATTCCACAATGAAATAAAAGACAGGAGTTAGAACTTGTATGAAAAGCGCATGAAGCGTGTAGTCACGCACGACAAGACACGTTGAAATGCACAAAAGCTGGTATTAGGTCCAAACACCAAAGATTACTCAAGTATTGGTTTCCAAATTTACAAGTTTGATGCAGTATTGGTTTCAAGTCCGGTACAAGTTTGATTCGGTATTGGTTTCAAGTCCCAGTCAAGTTTGATCCGGTATTGGTTTCAAGTCCGGTACAAGTTTGATCGGTATTGATTTCAAGTCCGGTATAAATTTCAAGTTCGGTGTTACTCAAGTTTCAAGCCCGGGCACAAGACTAATACAAAGTCGACTTTCAATCAAGCATACATGGGCCCGCGTTCATCTGCACACATCATAACACGATTTTTCTTTATTCGTGGGAATCGTGTCTACGAGATTCAAGCCAAGGGTTTTTCAAGATATAACCTAAAAGCTAAGTTCTGCATGCAACAGTGGAAAAAGGAAGCAAAAACAACATGGATTCAAGGCTTGTTTTACTAAGCAATCCTGGGGCGTTTTTGCTATCAATTTAGGTGGAGGAACTAATCATGATGTATCTATCAAAGGATTTTACCTAAGAAATTAGGGTTTTCCTAAAAAAAAAAAAAAAAAAAAAAACGAGACTTACCTTGGAAGGACGGCGGCAGATTCCGGCGACGACAGCTCCGGCAGCGACGGTCGGCAAGCGGCAAAGAAGATCACGCGGGGAGCAGCCAAACAAAAAAAAAAATTTGTGAGAAAAAAAAACAAAGGGGTTGGTCTCTTTTATAGACAAAAAATTAGAAGAATCCCAATAGAACAAGGATACCTCTTTTGGATTCCTTTTCTGATTCAAATGCCCAAAGAAGGAAACCGGTCCCACCAAAGGATTCCATACAAGCACAACGGCGTGGGCGACTAGCGGTCGGTCAATACTCTTTCGGGTAAACTTCTTTTATCCTGTCTTTCTCAAATATGTATGTCACCATCTCATGCCTACCCCACAATAGTGTAACCATTATGTGCTAGGAAGGGGACTTAATGTTGATGGTGTATTTTCATTTAAGGTTAAAATTGTAAAAAACCGAGAAAATTATGCGTTTGACATCTTGTAAAAGATAAGGCCATCGATAAGTGTTGGATACTCCTCACTTAATTCACCTAGAATGGAGCATGTGGCAACAATCCCATTCTATGAATACACAAAATTCATCCGAGGTTGGAGCATGTAGCAACAATCCCATATACCATGTGAATTTCTAGCATTATTAATTAATGCGCAATCAGCCTTGTATTTCTGTACTCATTATCGGTGCGGCATGACGGCTGAGTGTTGCTCTTACAGAGCAACACGAACCTCCAAGCATTATAATGAAACCATGTACGAAATACCCGTACAGCCGACTCTCGGTGTGTTATACTAGCCCGATTGAGCCCCTCTCGGTGTGTTATACTAGCCCGATTGAGCATCCGGACCGACCGTATCGGTCCAGGATATGATCACTGATCATCCAACTCCACAAGCATGATTGGATGACCGGATCAATTCCATCACCCCAAGCAGGTATGGAATATCCACTGCCGAACCAACGCGGACCCCGCATGGTCGGCCTCCCTCCAACTGGCCTAGCTTGCCAAAACGTCCAAACCATAAGAAGTATGGGCGGAAAACCCTAAAATTAGGGTTTGCGGCATATTACATGTGTCGCAAAACAGTCTTAACCATCCATCTTCGCGGTATAGATGGAGGGTGTAGATGTAGATTCAAAGGGCCCGGAGCATGTCAACACAATCACCGTGGGCTCCGCCTACATACCCGACCAATCGGTCGGGACCAACCATGGTTGGTTATCCCGGTCGTACGCCCGAATGAAGCATTGACACACGGCCTTGAAACCCAAAATTAGGGTTTTGAGCATCACGAGCGTCCATCTTCTCCGGTACGAATAGAGGGTCCAAGATTAGATTAAGTAGGTCCGGTCATACCAGCATGACCACTGTGGACCCATCTATCCCCTCACCCGATCGTCCAAGGCATATCACGCCTGGTTATTCCAAGACGCGTGCTCAAACTAGCGTGGTCACACCTCCCAAACCGCAAGCTAATCTCGACCGCTCAACTTCGCCGGACGATTTGAGTGGTTCAGATCACGTTTTCATGGGATAGTCAGGTGTAGGCGTGAACACCATCCTACCACTTACACACCAGACCGGTCGGCCAAGACCGACCAAGTTAGGTCATCTTGGAACGCGCGCTGGAAGTGAGCATGGTGCGCGGCTTTTTGCGGTACCAAATTCCTATTACAAAATCGATCTCCACCACTCCTCTTTGCCGGTCAAATTGAGTAGCCTAGATTGCACCTTCATGGAACAGTGAGATATGGACGTGTACACCAGTATGTTGTCTACACGCATGCCCGGTCGGTCCTTTCCAAAAACCTTCCCATGCTTGGTTTCGACCAAGCTGAAGAGTGATGCTTGCGCATCTCTTCAAAAACCCTAATTCATTAACGGTCGCATGAGATGAGTGTCTCAAAGATCATCTCGTACGTCCAACTTCACCACTTGGTTATACAACCCCGGTCGAGTTAATTGGTCGGTGAGGCGTCACCACCCATCACTTTACCACACCATAATGCGCACTCGCATAAAATACACATGATACTTCACAAGTATCAACTTCCGAATAACGCAAGTTATTCAATTCAAAGATTACATGCTACCTATCGTGGATCCATGATTCACACATTCCAGACATCAATCATGTCATAAACTGGGGGATACATACTGGGGTATTGGTCTGGCGGTTTACAGCTGATAGGTGTCTAAAACACCTAATTTAATATCTAGTAGTTACGCTTTCTTTGCTATTTTTCTGGTGAATTATGTACTTTACGTGTGTTTTTGAGTTACTAGGTACTCTGGAGTCGCACGGACGAAAATATGGAGAAATCACCCAATTTGAGTAAAAAGGGAAAAAGTATCATCTCATGGGCGAACACTATCGAGAGCCAGGAGGTGTTGCCGATTCTCGACAACAAAGAACTTAGAACTCAGACCAATTGGATCATGAGCTTGGTGGACTGCAAGTAGCTGGGCTGAATATTAATTTGTGGGCTTGTCACTTTGGTTGTGGATTTCTTGACAAGGGCAGCACACATGTGCGGTGGAAACAAGTTGTGTTACAAGCGAGAAAGGGGATCGAGTTCTTCATCATTTCAATCATTGAGACCCTATGTTTCTTCTTGCTACCTGCCAGAGATCGAGTTGAGCAAAGAATTGCTTCATTAAAAACCCAACCAAGAGAAGAAAATAAAGTTATGTCTGTAGCTGATTCAACAAAGTAGAGACGAAAGGGTGCTGCAATTGATTCATAGATGAAGAATTGAAAGAGATGAAGAATTGAAGAAGTTAGGGTTGCTGGAAATCGAAAAGGGGTTGTTCTGAGGATGGAATTTAGGGTTGTTCGAGGACGGAATTTAGGTTACTTGGTGGTCTTTGTGATGTTCTTAGAAGATTGAAACTCGATCTGCAATCGATTGAGAAGAAGAAAATGATGAATCGAAAATGGGTTTGCACGGTGGTTGGATTTAAATGAGAATCGGTGCACAAAGCGAGTTGGTGGTGAGTAAGAAGATGGGTTGGTCTCGATTTGAAAGGTAGTGATGTCATTCGATATTCTTGAGTGAAGCTACATGTTCTCGGCGGTGAATGGAAGAAGCATTGAAGGGGTTGAGCTGAATTGCAGGTGGGGTTCTTGGTGATTTTCATGGAGTGTGATGAATGTTAGAACTTGCGGTTTGTAGTTGCGGGTGAAGCTTAGTAGGTACTTGAGATTATGGAACTGGTGGTGGTCGAGTTAATGGTAGCAGGAGCTGGTGTTTCTGTGAATTGCAACTGCAGATTATGCTGGTGGGTTTGAGGTGATTGAGAACTCAGTGAAGGTGGAGTCAAGAAGGAATTACATGGAAGCTAAGTTGTTGGTGCAGCTGTTAATGGGAATGGAGTTGTATCTATGGTGTTGCAGGTGATAAATGACCAACTGAAGCAATGGGGAGCTGTGGAGTTCAGTCGATTTTGCGAAGAAGGGGCGAGTTTTGAGAGCCGTAGTCGCAGCATTTGGAGTTGAGAGTTGTGTATGTGCAGCTGTGCTTGAGAGTGGTCATGTGCGCAGGTCGATAGCCGGGAGCTTGGTGAAATGTCACAAAGTGCGGTGGCTCGAGGAGGTGTTATGAGCCATGTTGAAGAGTTGCAGTGGCATCTGTGGTGGTGATATGCAAGGAATTTGTTGCTGCCATGGTCTGAGTTATGTACAAGAAGTGAGTGCAGGTTAGATGGCTTCTGTGAAGAAATTGGCACTGCGGTGAAAGGGGACTGAGCTTAAGAGATGCAGCTGAGGTTGATTGAGAAAGAGATGGTGGCGTTGGTTCACAGGGATTGTAAGCCATTGAATCGCAGGCTTGAGCTGGTGCTGCTGGGATTCAGGGAATGGATGTTGGTTGCAGAGTTTATGTGCTTCAATGTGCAAGTGGTTTGCGAGCTTACACTATGCCAGGAAGGGAATTGGCTGAGATGAAATGGTAGCATGGTTTTGAACTGACAGAGCTAAGCAAGAATCAGGAGATGGCTATTTGTTACAGTGAGTGAAGGGAAGTGAATGAACCTTAGATGTATGTTAGGATGAGAAGTTGCAGCAAAGAAGTGGGTTTGAACTGAGTTTGTATGGCATAGAGAAGATGAGGCCATGATACTGTTAACTGAATTAGTGGCTGCTTTGAGTCAATGTAGAGAATGCCGCCGCAGGAATCGAGATGCGCTCTAATACGCAGGGAGCAGTGCAGTGCAGTATGTGTTTGCTGAGACAGTTAAGAGAATTGGTGATATATTGGAATTACATGGAGCTGCAGTATGGCACTGAGTAGAGCTACAAAGCTGGGTATATCTGGAATGGAATTAAGGAAGCGGCTCTGAAACTGAGAAGAACTGGGTTTGTACAGGGAAGAATGAAGTTGATGATTGTTGTCAATTGGAAGCCGAAAGTCTGATGTAGCAGTGGTTAATGAGCTGATGAGTGCAACCCAAATGAGGCTGTTTAAAGTGTCAATGCTGGAGATGATTGCAGTGTTGAAGTTACAGAATGTATTGTTATGCCAGTAGAGATTTGTGTGAGATGTAGGAAATTATGTTAGAAGAAGGCATAGCAGAATGGCCGGAATTGCTTGGATGAAGCACCATCATGGTGCATGGTCGATTCTGGTGTGCAACCGCAACGGCTCGAGGTTCTTGTCGAATCGATCAGTGAGTCGAGCTTGTTAGACTCGACTGTGTCCGACTAGCTCACCCCGACTCAATGACGACTCGGTCGACAACTCACATATTGACTCGGTGATTGACCGAGTCGACCCGATTTGACCCGACTGAGTTGGACCTAAGGGACCGGTGATTTGACTTTGCCGGTCACCCGAGCCGCTTTCCAAGCGATCTTTCCGGCCAAATTCCGGCCACAACCCCGATTTTCCGGCGAGCATTTTTGGGACAGAATTTCTACACGGGTTTCTCTCACTTGTGGGCTTGGTGGACTTCTAACTGATGGACTTTGAAGACAAAACCTAATTTTGGAAGGAGTAGAGCTATAAAAGAGAAGACTTTCTCAAAACACAGATATCTTGTTTATTATCTTTTTGCCTCTACTTTGTTTTCTAGGGTTTAGAACCATGAAGTCTTTTCTCTTTCTTCTTGTTATGAACTCCATGAATATGAACTAAGTTTTTATTATTGGTTGAAGATGTAGTTGGATTTTGCAACCAAGTTATGATTTTTATGAATTAGTTTTCTCAATATTATCGTATGATTTCTCGGGTTATAATAATTGCATGATTGATGTATTGCAATATGATTGAATGTTTGTTTAGTTAAGTCTAGAATTGATTGAACTCACATCCATATCTATAGTTATTTTAGGGTTTTCATCGAGCGATAACCTTGAATACGAGTAGCATGATATGATTCTAGGTTGTAGTGATACATCCTCGTAGTCATATGTAGAAATTGACCTTTGTTCGAATTGTTTGCGCAATGTATTACAATTGCATTGATTATCCTATTTCTGAAACTTAATGCTCCTAGGAATTGAACTTGATTAGCGCAAGGCGTTAGGTTATTCTTTAGGTAGATTTCACATACGCAGCCCTAATGTGTGTGTTGATAACTTTGGAAATTACTTGAGTATTCTTGCAATAAGGTATTCTATGGCTTTTGATGATAGCGAGATTAAATACGAATTCTATTCATATATTCATAAACTTGTTTACAATTGAAGATGAAACCTTTATCCAATATTTCACATGCTTGATTTGCGAGTTTACTTTTTATTGTTTTGTTTTTATTTTTATTTTTATTTACACATTCACAAAACCCTCGGTGTTTTATATAGGAAACCATAACAATTTGACAACCTAGACCTCTCTGTAGGATCGATCCTTTCTTGCCCTTGCTATATTTATATTTTGAGTAGTAAGAAAGTGTAATTATATTTGTGTCGGCTGACAAGCGGTCAAATTTTGGCGCCGTTGCCGGGGAGGCAACGGTTGTTAGTTGTTTTTGGTTTCTTATTTTTGTTTTTAGTTTTTTTTCTTATTCTTTGGTTCTTAACCGAGTTTTGAGAATCTCGTTTCAGGTACCAATTCTATGGACGGAGCATATTGGAGCAATCAATACGGCTTTCAACCTCAACAACATGAAAACTATCACCCTTATGGGGAATACAATCAAAACCAATCCTTTGGTTATGGTCCATATTCCACGTACCCTTTTAGTTGTTCTCATACATTCCAACCTTCTTACGGTGGGTATGTAAGTGAGCAACCACAAGGAGGGGAGACTAGTTGTACTCCTATTAATTTTTCCTCTAGTTTGGTAGATGAAATGCAACAATTTATGGACAGCATGGAGTCAATTCGTAGACAACCCAGCGTGGAACCAATTTCATCGACCGAATGTGCTCATGGTATGTTTGGCCCAATTTCTGATCGTAGTTATGATCATTCACCCATTCAAAGGGAATATAATTGGCCTAACAATACTGAAGTAAGTAATTCTACTTTTTCTTTGTCGAATGAGCTTTACAAACAAATGGAACACTATATTCAGAATTTGGATGGAACACTCCAAGAGCTTCAAAAAGGTGTTTCCACTTTAAGAAAGGGCATTGATGAGTACAGGGAGGAAATGAATAATAATGTTGAAAAAGGCGAACCTTTGGGGACTTTTGTTGATATTTGTGTAGTTAACTCAACTCTTGATCGTAATAATGATCATTCACCTATTCAAAAGGATGAGTTAGAGATTAGCAACACTAAATTCAACGACGAACAATCTTATGTTGACTATGATAGTGATGATTATTATGAAAATACATTGCCTAAACCAAGTCATGGTGACATCCCCGAGGAGTTTACAATGGAGTCTTTTTGCGATCAAGATGAAGACGAAGAGGAATATGTCGACACTTGTGTAGATTACTCAAGCATTGATCTTAATAATGATCAAGAACCTATTCAAAAGGTAGAGCTTGAGGATGATGCAATGAGTGTTCTAAATAAATTCCTTATGGACAATATTGCATCCGCAAAAGAGTATGTGCCTTACAACAAAAAGGAGGAATATGTTGAGAATGAGACGGTTATGACCAATATTGTGGAAGACCCAATTGAGCTTGCATATGATTGTAATGATGATGTTCATGTCGAAACTTTGGTTACGGCAGAAACGGACGAAGAATGGTTGCAAGGTTTGATAGAGGACCATGATATACATGAGGTGAATAATTCACTTGAGTTTTTCAAGGATGAGGAGGATTCCGTGATACAAGAGATTGTGCAAGGTTTGTCTAACCCTTTGCCTATTGTTTCTTCTCCTTTACCTCTTATTGGTTTGAATGTATGTGCTTCGAGAATATTGTTGAATGACTTTGTTTCTCGTTTTCCGCCATTAGAGATACTTGATTCTCATACTATGCAGGTTATGTAACAAGAAACCGTGGAAGTACCCGACTTCTATATTCTTTATACACTTCCAAGTGTGGACAAGAATAAGTGTGGGGGAAGCTTTTATCGGTTCATAGCTTCACTTTTGCTTTATATTACTAATATTTGTGTGAAGCTAGTGTTTGCAAAACAGGTTCTATGGAAGGATCCTCAACTTTTCAGATTGTTGATATATTGGGAATGAATCTTGCAAGGATATAGTCGGGCTGACGACTTTAAACTAAGCGCTAAGTGGGAGGCAACCCACCGGTTTTGTATCTCTTATCTTTTAATTTTTTTCTTTTCTTGTTTTTAGCTTTTTCTTTTTGCATATTATTTGCGGAATTTCCCACCTTGGACTTTCTTTGGACGATTCAATTTACATTGAGGACAATGTAAAGTTTAAGTGTGGGGGAGCATTTATATGTTTGTATAGTTTGTTTTAGTTTGCTTAATGCCCTTAAAAAAAAAAATCATAAAAATAGAAAAATCAGAAAAATTTGTGCTTTTTGAACTCCGAAATCTAGAACTTGTGCCTTTAGGATGACACCATTAGTGGATGGAACCATTTTGAATGCAGGAGTTGAGGAACCAATTAACTAAAAGCGAAGAATATAGCTCAGAAATCACAAATTAACATGATAGTTGTTACCATATCTCGGAATATCACCATATCACATTCTATTTTTATTTTTCCATATTTATCTATTGTTCTCTAAGTGCTTTGGTGGGTCACTAAACATCGACGTGTTATTATTGCTAGGATGAAATAGATTGATTGAGTTACTAGAAAAAGAAAAAGAAAAAAAAATGATGGAAAAAAAAAAAAAGAGAGACCGACCAATTAGACCAAAACGGAATAAAAAGACACTTGGGAATAGCAGTATGTGTGAAACGTAGTCCCTGTCTCCGTCGCCTAAACAAGCATGGAATGCAGGATCCAAGGCAACTATCATATACGTGTTGACAAGGAAGCATGCGCTTGGATCCATTAGATCTAATCATGCCGTCTAAAAAAAAAAAAAAAAAAAAGAGAAATTGGATCCAGTTTGATCCAATCATATAAAAAAAAAGAAGAAATTATTATTTTTTTGAATAAAGTCACTCTTGGTTCCCTTGTATATGCAAATTGATTTGATGTAGCATTCAAGACCAACACTCAATCCAATAGGATTAGGTTCATCTTAGCAGTGACCTTGACGACAGAGATATGGGAAACATCGATCACTTGTGAACATTCGCCAACATCTACATCTATATCCATCTTCTTAATCTTTTCATTGTGATTGTGGTTTGTTAGTTTCCGAGTATTGTGGCTTGTTCGACTATCTAAATAGAGTTTATTTACTAATAATTGAATTGAATTTGCAAGGTATCTCCTCCTGTAGTCATTTTGGATTCATTCATTGATTTGTCATATATAGACGGAGTTTGAAATATAGGTTTTGTAGGTATATCTCTAGTAAACCTTCACGAGACTATAACTCGTCCACTAGGGACACCTAGGGGTTTAAAGGCTTGTTATTTAAGCTAAAAGTGATCGTAGCCTCGACGTCACGGAGTTGTTGTATTTTTATTTTGTTTGATTTGCTCGAGGACTAGCAAAGTCTAAGTGTGGGGGAATCTGATAGGTGTCTAAAACACCTAATTTAATATCTAGTAGTTACGCTTTCTTTGCTATTTTTCTGGTGAATTATGTACTTTACGTGTGTTTTTGAGTTATTAGGTACTCTGGAGTCGCACGGACGAAAAGATGGAGAAATCACCCAATTTGAGTAAAAAGGGAAAAAGTATCATCTCATGGGCGAACACTATCGAGAGCCGGGAGGTGTTCCGATTCTCGACAACAAAGAACTTAGAACTTTGACCAATTGGATCATGATCTTGGTGGACTGCAAGTAGTCTGGGTGAAGATTAATTTGTGGGCTTTTCTTTGGTTGTGGATTTCGCACAAGGGCAGCACACATGTGCCGGTGGAAACAAGTTGTGTTACAAGCAGAAAGGGGATCGAGTTCTTCATCATTTCAATCATTGAGACCCTATGTTTCTTCTTGCTACCTGCCATAGATCGAGTTGAGCAAAGAATTGCTTCATTAAAACCCAACCAAGAGAAGAAAATAAAGTTATGTTCGTAGTTTGATTCAACAAAGTAGACGAAAGGGTCTTTGCAATTGATTCATAGATGAAGAATTGAAAGAGATGAAGAATTGAAGAAGTTAGGGTTCTTTGGAAATCGAAAAGGGGTTGTTACGAGGATGGAATTTAGGGTTGTTACGGGACGGAATTTAGGGTTCTTTGGTGGTCTTTGTGATGTTCTTAGAAGATTGAAACTCGATCTCGCAATCGATTGAGAAGAAGAAAATGATGAATCGAAAATGGGTTTGCCGGTGGTTGGATTTAAATGAGAATCGATGCACTGTGGTTGGTGGTGAGTAAGAAGATGGGTTGGTCTCGATTTGAAAGGTAGTGATGTCATTTTGATATTCTTTGAGTGAAGCTACATGTTCTCGGTGAATGGAAGAAGCATTGAAGGGGTTGAGTGAATTGCAGTGGGGTTCTTGGTGATTTTCATGGAGTGTGATGAATGTTAGAACTTGCGGTTGTAGTTGCGGGTGAAGCTTAGTAGGTACTTGAGATTATGGAACCCGGTGGTGGTCGAGTTAATGGTAGCAGGAGCGAGGTGTTTGTGAATTGCAAAGCTGAGATTATCTTTGGTGGGTTTGAGGTGATTGAGAACTCGGTGAAGGTGGAGTCAAGAAGGAATTACTGGGGGAAGCTAAGTTGCTGGTGCATTTGTTAATGGGAATGGAGTTGTATATGTGGTTTTGCAGGTGATAAATGACCAAGCTGAAGCAATGGGAGCTGTGGAGTTCAGTCGGTTTGGCGAAGAAGGCGAGTTTGAGAGATGTAATCGCGGCCCAATTTGGAGTTGAGAATTGTGTATGTGCTGTTTGTGCTTGAGAGTGGTCATGGTGCAGGTCTGATAGCTGGGAGCAGCTGAAATGTCATAGGTGCGGTGGCCTGAGGAGGTGTTATGAGCCATGTTGAAGAGTTGCGGTGGCATTTGTGGTGGTGATATGCAAGGAATTTGTTCTTTGCCATGGTCTCGAGTTATGTACAAGAAGTGAGTGCGGAGTTAGATGGCTTCGTGAAGAAATTGGCCTTTTTCACGGTGAAAGGGGTAGGCTTAAGAGATGCATTTGAGGTTGATTGAGAAAGAGATGGTGGCGTTGGTTCACGTGGGATTGTAAGCCATTGAATCGCAGCTTGAGTAGTGTCTTCTTTGGGATTCAGGGGAATGGATGTTGGTTGCAGAGTTTTATGTGCTTCAATGTGCAAGTGGTTTGCGAGCTTACACTATGCCAGGAAGGGAATTGGCTGAGATGAAATGGTAGCATGGTTTTGAACTGACAGAGCTAAGCAAGAATCAGGAGATGGCTATTTGTTACAGTGAGTGAAGGGAAGTGAATGAACCTTAGATGTATGTTAGGATGAGAAGTTGCAGCAAAGAAGTGGGTTTGAACTGAGTTTGTATGGCATAGAGAAGATGAGGCCATGATACTGTTAACTGAATTAGTGGCTGCTTTGAGTCAATGTAGAGAATGCCGCCGCAGGAATCGAGATGCGCTCTGGTACGCAGGGAGCAGTGCAGTATGTGTTTGCTGAGACAGTTAAGAGAATTGGTGATATATTGGAATTACATGGAGCTGTAGTATGGCACTGAGTAGAGCTACGGAAGAGTCGGGTATATCCGGAATGGAATTAAGGAAGCGGCTCGAAACTGAGAAGAACTGGGTTTGTACAGGGAAGAATGAAGTTGATGATTGTTGTCAATTGGAAGCCGAAAGTCTGATGTAGCAGTGGTTAATGAGCTGATGAGTGCAACCCAAATGAGGCTGTTTAAAGTGTCAATGCTGGAGATGATTGCAGTGTTGAAGTTACATAATGTATTGTTATGCCAGTAGAGATTTGTGTGAGATGCAGGAAATTATGTTAGAAGAAGGCATAGCCAGAATGGCTGGAATTGCTTGGATGAAGCACCATCATGGTGCATGACTGATTTACAGACTGTGCAACTGCAACAGCTCAGGTTCTTGTCAGAATCAGTCAGCTGAGTCAGGCTTGTTAGACTCTGACTCAGGTCTGACTAGCTCACCCTGACTCAATGACCTGACTCGGTCTGACAACTCACATATTGACTCGGTGATTGACCGAGTCCTGACCCGATTTGACCCGACTGAGTTGGACCGTTGACCGGTGACCGGTTTGACTTTGCTTTGGTCACATGAGCTACTTTCCGCGATCTTTCCGGCCCAAATTCCGCCACAACCCTGATTTTCCGTCGAGCGTTTTGGGACGGGATTTCTACACGGGTTTCTCTCACTTGTGGGCTTGGTGGACTTCTAACTGATGGACTTTGAAGACAAAACCTAATTTTGGAAGGAGTAGAGCTATAAAAGAGAAGACTTTCTCAAAACACAGATATCTTGTTTATTATCTTTTTGCCTCTACTTTGTTTTCTAGGGTTTAGAACCATGAAGTCTTTTCTCTTTCTTCTTGTTATGAACTCCATGAATATGAACTAAGTTTTTATTATTGGTTGAAGATGTAGTTGGATTTTGCAACCAAGTTATGATTTTTATGAATTAGTTTTCTCTCAATATTATCGTATGATTTCTACGGGTTATAATAATTGCATGATTGATGTATTGCAATATGATTGAATGTTTGTTTAGTTAAGTCTAGAATTGATTGAACTCACATCCATATCTATAGCTATTTTAGGGTTTTCATCGAGCGATAACCTTGAATACGAGTAGCATGATATGATTCTAGGTTGTAGTGATACATCCTCGTAGTCATATGTAGAAATTGACCTTTGTTCGAATTGTTTGCGCAATGTATTACAATTGCATTGATTAGCCTATATTTCGAAACTTAATGCTCCTAGGAATTGAACTTGATTAGCGCAAGGCGTTAGGTTATTCTTTAGGTAGATTTCACATACATGACCCTAATGTGTGTGTTGATAACTTTGGAAATTACGGAGTATTCTTGCAATAAGGTATTCTATGGCTTTTGATGATAACGAGATTAAATACGAATTCTATTCATATATTCATAAACTTGTTTACAATTGAAGATGAAACCTTTATCCAATATTTCACATGCTTGATTTGCGAGTTTACTTTTTATTGTTTTGTTTTTATTTTTATTTTTATTTACACATTCACAAAACCCTCGGTGTTTTATATA
Organism: Papaver armeniacum; assembly: GCA_023531295.1. NCBI lineage: Eukaryota > Viridiplantae > Streptophyta > Magnoliopsida > Ranunculales > Papaveraceae > Papaver > Papaver armeniacum. Next base: position 331,065 of record JAJJWW010015110.1, read on the forward strand.
GGAAACCATAACAATTTGACAACCTAGACCTCTCTGTGGGATCGATCCTTTCTTGCCCTTGCTATATTTATATTTTGAGTAGTAAGAAAGTGTAATTTATTTTTGACGCTTACGACCGCGGTCAACAGCGTACAGCGTGCAACGCGCCATCACAAGAACGTGTTAGGAAGTTATGGACGGTTAGCGATGACAGGAGAAGTGGGCAAGACTGATCGTGTAGCATCGACACACAACTCCACTACTCCATCACTCCACTTCCCCCACTTCCCACGAGAGACGTGAATAAGGCTCAATGACTTGTATAAATAGGTTCTCCTCCCTATTTCCACCAACAAGAGCAAGTCCAGACAAGAAACAGAAACCAAGTGTTGATACAAGTTGATACGATAGCTTGCATCTGTAAGCTCGGTTCAACACTTTACAAGTCATAAGCAGGCCAACACCTTCACAATCTCAACAGCTTCTTCGCTTCCCTCCCTAAGATCAACCCATCTCCTTCACTTTGTGACCGAAACAAGTCCGGGAACGGCCATTTCTTGGTTTAGGCCGGACTTGCCTGCATTGATTTCGAATCTACAAGCACTCACCTCACATGTGATGCATTTTTTTAGGGTTTAGATTCATTCCTCATCCACACACCCCAAATTACCAAATCCGGCAGGAGTAGTTTTCACCCATAAACACTAAGTCAATATCTAAACATTCTCTTGATGTAAAAACTGTTGATTGGGAAGCTCTCCTAGAAGAAGCAGTTGGATGAACTAAATGATGAAGGTGATTCAGATATTGATAGAGATGTTGATGATGAAGTCTCAGAGTATGATAAGTTTTTGGATTCGTTGAAAATGAAGAAGATTACAACTTTTCATGTCACATCTCTTCTGACTCCTATATGTCGAGAAAACAAGAAATTGAAAAGGATCTACGGTGGTCTTTATGGTCAGAATCTCTCTTGCGAAGCGGTCCTCAAAGATACCGAAGAAAACCTGAGTAGAAAGTCACTTGAATGTGATCGTGTATATCAAAAATACTTCTTGTTGGAAGAGAAACTTGCATAACCGAAGGAAGGATTAACTCTCGGCAAGCAAGTTTTGATGATGAGAAAAGCGCTTTTCTCGCTCGAGAAAACTCCTTGAGGATTGATTTAGTGCTCTTGATAAAATCAAGATGTTGGAAGATAACTTGAAAAAGTTCAACACTAGTTCAAGCAAATTAACCACTATGCTAGGAGCAAGTAAAAATCACCGTGATACACGAGGATTGGTCTATAAGGGAATAGATGCTCCAAATATTAGCAAAGAGGTAAAATTTGTCAGGGCTAGTGATTCTTCTCAACAAAAGGTTCCCACTGATGAGAAAAGTGAAATACCTTCACCGACAGTTAAGGTTCGAAAGAGCAAAGTATATCAACCTCCAAAGTCAGCACACATAGTGTAAGATCAGAATATCGCGACATCAATACTTCGCGAGATCAATAAACGACAGCATTTCGAAAGTGTCGCAAACGAGTAATATAAATGACGCAATGAATGACGACAGCTAAAACACAAGAAAGATGTGACCTAGCGAGATTTAGAAGAGTTGCGAGATTATATATTTGTACACTTGCGATATTTCGCAAGTCATTCCCGAAAATAAAGGACAGCTTAGCTGTCATCCATTGTGTACTACTCTATATAAAGAGTCGAGCAAGTCTGTTGTGAGGGATCTTGTTTTCCGAGTGTCAGGCAAGTCATTAGGAGAGAGAAAGTTTGTGGTAATTGTAATTTCTTTAGCTCTTTTCCATTTATCTTGTAAACATTCAAGGAATTAATCAATAAAAATCATAATTGTTCATCTTCAATGGCTTAATTGTGTGGATTCTTGTGAGGGGTGTAGTGTAGGATTTCCTGCAACTACATATTGGCGCTAAAAAGGGCTGATTGAGTAAGGATTGACATCGTGATTTGAAAAAATTTGGAGTAGTAGGGAAGGAATTTCATATAATTTTCAACAGTTTACCAAAATTAAGAAATGGCTAGAAGAAGAAATGCATCCGAGCAACCAACAACTGTTAGAAGAAGTAGGAGACTTGCTGGAGAAGAGAGAAATGAAATGGGAGAATCCTCAAGAATGAACATAAGAAATAATGAAGAAAATCAAATTCAATCACCAATTCAACCAGTAGCAAATAGAACTGTGGATTATGATAGAGTAAGCGTGCATACTTGGAGATCAGACTCTGTGGACTAAAGGGGAGAAGAACAATAATTGGAAAAAAATGGACAAGAGGAGAGATACCGGGAAGGGATTGGAGAAATAATTCATGGAAATGAAGAGATCGCAGCATTAGAGGCGTTGAGACAAACAATACATGAAGAAAGACGATTAGAGGCAGAGGAACGTTGATAGGTGTAGAATACACCGTATTTACTATCTTGTAGTTTATGCTTTCTTTGCTATTTTTCGTGTGAATTATGTATTTTACGCCTGTTTTGAGTTTTGTAGCTACTTGGAGTCGCACGGAGGAAAAGAAGAAGAAATTACTCTATTTGAGTAAAAAGGGCAAAATTGTCATTTCACAGGGCAAACACTAGCGGGAGACGAGCCACGGTTAAAGGGCAACTCTTTCAGAGGAGTATTAAAAGTAGCCAGCTGATGTTAAGGGGTAACTACATGGTTAAGGGGCAAACTTCTTTTTGGATGAGAACTAAAGACAACCAAGTTGTGTTAAGGGGCAACCACTTGTGTTATAGGGCACTCAACTGGGATAACCCTTATCTTATGTAGAAGGGTATCCTTATCAATTTCAAACTCTCACCACACAACCCTAAATCAAGAGATTTTTCCGCCACCATTTCATCCATTTCTAAAATTGAGAAACAGTGCTTCGCTAACACCGAAATAAAGAATCGAGAGAAGAAACCGGATTCACGATGGCGGTGGTCTTTGTTGAAAGTGAGCTAGAGGAGAAGAAAGTCTAGGTTCGATTCAAAGTTGAATTTAAGGGTTTGGTAGATTAATGAATTGGGTTGGATCTCTGAAGTAGTCGAATCAAGGCGAGGACCGATCATCGAATCGAGAAATTGAGGTAGAGACAGTTGCAGCGAGTTGTTAGCATATCTAAAGATTGAAACAAAGAAGACAAGGAGAAGAATTGCTGATATTGAGCGTTGCAGTAGCAGGAATTACTCAGGGAAGAACAGTCGGTATCTGCCATGAATTAAATAGGTATTGAAATGTGTTGATGTTGCCATTGTAAAGATAGAGTTGCAATTTGAGATGGGTTTCGACTGATTCAAAGAAGATGGAGTCAGCTGATGATTGAAGTGAAAATTAGGGTTTTGTGGATGAATCAAATCGAGAGCTCGCTCCTCCTGCTATGGGTCTGTGAATTGATGAATGAATCAAAGAGATGGGAAAATGAATTCAGGAGTGTTGGTGGTGCTGTGTTTGAATCTGGCGCTACTGAAGAACAAAAGGAATTGGTGGTCGAAAACAGAAGCTGTTGAGATGGGTTTTGAAGGAGTGCAATTTAAGCTCAGAGATTATGGGTTTTGGGTGCTGTTTGAACCAAGATGGTGGTGCTGTTGCTAATCTAGATTTTGCCTCTGTCAAGAACAGCTAGAAGAAAATGGGTTTGTTTGTTCTGATGCTGCAAAGAATGAGTTGATGGTGGTCGCAGGATGATGTTGATGGTGCAGCTGCGGCTAATTGAAGTTGTTGCTGATAAATTGCCTAGATGTATGTCTTAGGATTTCTAACAATTTGAAGAAATTGAGGCTGAATTCAGTAGGGAAAGCCTCGAAATAAACGAAACTCGGCCAATTTTCCTCTCCGGCGAGTCGACTCAGTGCCGGCGATGACCGTTCCAGAACGATCCCGATGAGCCGAGCTGACCCAACTCAGACCACTTAGCCGACTAAGATTGCTGACTCGTTGTCTAACTCACTCTTCCCCTTGACTGTTGACTGACGGTTGACCCGTTTGACCGTTAGTCCTAACGGAGGACTGACGGAATATTCCGTCGAATATTCCCTCGACGGACGGAGAATGTTCGGAGTGGCGTAGCGACTATTCCGGCCCGGATTCCGGCCACAATCCCGATTTTCGTGAGCAAAAATTCCAGAATTTTCTATGGACTTCTCTCATGGGTGTGAAGACGTGGACTAGGAATTGGATGGAGGTGGACTCAAATTTGGAAAGAGAAGGTGGAAGAGTTGAGAAAAGCTTGGATTTGGAAATTGAATTGCTAAAGGAAAAGGATTCTATTCCTTGGAAGATTTGGAGAATATTGAAGCCTATAAATAGAGAAGTTTTCTACATCTTTTACACATCTCTACACACAACACTTTTCTTTTCTTATTCTTTGTGTGAACTCTTTAGCATGAGTAGCTAATTTTCTTATTGATTGAGGATGAATTCCTAGTTCTTAATATGATTTAAGTTTTTGTTTTCAATTCTATCTTGAAGTTTTTCACATAATTATCGTTTGTTTTTACTAATAGGAATGATCTTAAAGACATTCATGATTGATTGATAGATTGTTTGGGTGGCCAACTAAATTGATTTGTTAATTTGATCTAAAGCTAGTGAAAGTTAGGAGATAAGTAATCGTTTCTTGACTCTTTACATAAGTAGCAAACACGAGACCTTGCGGAGGGATTCCGTGGAGCAATTGTGTGTAGAAACAACGCTAGAAAGTGAACCAAGCGAACCGAGTTTAACTACTAGTACTAAACCTAAATTCATAAATCTTAATGCATTGAGGAATTACATCTTGTAAGCGAACCTCGTGGTGGTTCTTTTGAATAGAATACGATAACTAAGCGGACCTGTTACTCAGTGAAATTAGGGATTTTGGGGCTAGCTAAGCGTACCTGCTATCCTACGGTTGGTGATAATCTGTGACTAATAACAAGTAGAAAAGAACATAACTTGATTCATTGTTTTGCAACGAAGAAGGATTCCTTGATCTTGTCTCTCTTATTGCTTTCAACTTTATCTTTTAATTGCTTTGTTTATTTTCTTTTGCTTTTTACACCCCCCTTTCGTGATAATTTTTACAACTAGAATCTCTTGCTCCTCGTGGGAACGAACTTGACTTCCATTATATTATTTTTAATTGAGTGGAAATATTGATTAATTTGATTGCACCTACGACACGCATCAAATTTTGGCGCCGTTGCCGGGGAGCAGCGGATGATTTTTGTTTTTTTTTTTTTTTTTTTTTTGCTTTAATCTTGGTTTGTTGGATTCTATTTTGTATCTAACTTAAGTTTTTGAATCTTATTTCAGGTGCCAGTTTTCCATGTATGGTGGACAAGAGCAAGCATATTACAACAATCAATACGGTTTTCAACCTCAACATTATGGCAACTTCCAACCATCCTTAGGATACAATCAAAACCAATCTTTTGGCTATGATCAAATTCCTACAGAACATTATGGATATTCTCATACATATCAACAACCTTATGACGGGTATGTAAGTGGACAATCACAAGGATGGGAGGATAGTTTTGTTTATGATCAGAAATTCTCTAGTTTTGCAGATAAGATGTCTGCCATGATTGGGGATCTTCAACAAAAGTTGCAAGAATCACATCGAGAAATTCAAAGGAATTCGGAGAAATTATACGAACAAATTAATCAACCTTTGGACACTTTTGAAGACGCTAGTGTAGCTTACTTGAGCCTTGATCTTAATAATGATCAATCACCTATTCAAAAGGAAGAGCTTGAGGAAGATGCATTTATTGCTTGGAAAAAATTTCTCAGGGAAAGATGGGAGTCCGCGGAAGTGTATGAACGTTGCAACAATGAGGAAGTTATTCCAACTCCGGATCATAATAAAGATCCTTCACCTATTCAAAAGGAGGAGTTTGGATATCACTTGCCTATTGTTGTAAACGATGTAACACCCGCACAAGAAGATCTTACAATCTATACCGACGAGAATCATTTTAGTGAATGGCCCGATTCCGATGATGAGAATGTTGAAGAGATGATGCTAGAGTATGAAACCACATTGATTGATTTTGTGGAAGACCCAATTGAACTTGCCAATGATTTTAATGATGCCGAGACTTTGGTTAAGGTAGAAAACGACGAAGAATGGTTGCAAGGTTTAATAGAGGACCACGATATACAAGAGGTAAGTAATTCACTCGAATTTTTAAGGATGAAGAGGATTCTATAATACAAGAGATTGTGCAAGGTTTGTCTAACCCTTTGCATATTGATTCTTCTCCGTTACCTCTTATTGGTTTGAATGTATGTGCTTCGAAAGTATTTTTGGATGATTTTGTTTCTAGATATCCACCATTGGAAACACTTGATGCTAACACTATGCAGGTTTGCCAAGAAGAATACATGGAAGTTCCCAAATTATATGTTCTTTATACACTTCCGAGTGTGGACGAGAATAAGTGTGGGGGAAATTTCAATCGAGCGATAATTTCACTATTATTTTCTTGTGCTAATATTTGTATGGAGTTATTGTTTGCAAACAGGTATTATGGGTGGATCCTCAAATTTTCCGATTGTTAGTATATGGGGAATGAATCTTGCAAGAGCCAAGTCGGTCCGTCGACTTTAAAACAAGCGCTTAATGGGAGGCAACCCATAGGTTTTGTATTTCTTATCCTTTAGTTTTGTATTTTTGTTATTTCTTTTTCTTGTTTCATATCATGTTAAAATTTCCCACCTTGACTTTACTAGGAGGATTCAATTACATTGAGGACAATGTAAGGTTTAAGTGTGGGGGAGTGGTTAAGCATGTTTTTAAAACAAAAATTACAAAAAAATTAAAAAAAAAAAAAAAAAAAAAATTTTTACATAAAAACTCCAACTTTTAAAGATTTTAGAGTCACTAGCATACTTCTAGGTATGTTTACATAGAGATTTTGACCGACATAATTGAACTTGGAAATGTTAGAGAACTACATTCGGATTTCTTGCTTGTTAGAGTGTTAAATAATGGATTTAATCATGCCGGTGATGCGAATTTGGTGCAGGGAGACAGGCGTTATTAGAGTTGCTGATCAATCATTAGTGGAGACTACCCGTATTCATATCATGTGAGGCACCGACCGAGAAATTAAAAAGCTTTCTTTTGAGTGTGTGTCACGAAGTAAGTAAATTCCGGGTAGAATGGTGAGCTACCCAACCTCCCACCAATAGAAGCACTACTCTTTGATCTCTTGAGTGCTAATTTTGTCAATTATGAGGGTGACGTCTATAGATGAAAGCCTCCTTCTTGTAGTTCGATTTGCAGTTAGCACCATTCTCTCTCTCGACAACAACGGATCCATAGAAACACTCTCATCATCAACAAGGAGCGACATCAAAATCTACAAGGAAAGTTGGAAAAGTTTAAGGTTTACAAGCAACGGAACGAGAAAAAGAGCAAATTTCAAATTCAAGTAAAGCAACATACAAATGAGCGGATTTTTACATATATGTTGAGGACTTACAATACAATGAGGTAATTTTATATTCAAGTATGAAGACTTATTCACAAGAGCGAAGAAAAGTAAAAGGTGAGAATTTTTGAAAGTTTATGATTTCAAGACGATACAAGTTGTGAAGAATCAAGTGGTAAAATACTTCTTCCACGGCCATGGTTTATTTTGTATTTAATTTCTCTTGTTTTCAAAAAAAAAAAAAAAAAAAAAAAAAAAAAAAAAAAAAAAAGAAAAGAAAAGAAAAAAAAAAAGAGAGAAAAACAAGAGAAATATTTGTTCTTATTTTTATTTAATGAGCCGTGGGGAAGGAAAATTTATAAGGAGGTTTCAAGCGACAAGGATTTAAGGTAAAAAGAGTTATAAATTGTTATGGATTTATGAAATTCGAGGGTTTATCATCAATAGTTGAAACCGAAGACGAAGACCAAGAAGATAAAGACGAGGAGGGCAAGACGTTTCTATTGGATGCCGTGAGAGTGGTGTTATCATAATTGGCAATCAGATGTGAAGGTAAGTAAGTAATCTCATCCTCGATAATAGTGGTTGATTTCCTTTCTTAGAGATCGTTAGAAAAAATGGTTTTTCAAAATATTAAAAGATGTGGGTTTTTTAAAATTTCGGAAGATGTCCTTCCCACCATTCAACGTGTTGCAGGAATTCTCTCTTCATTCCTACCTGCACACATGTGAGAACCATAAAAAAGCCGTCTTTTTGAGTGCAATTATCATAAAATCCTTTTTGGTGAGGCAGAAGTCGAGGCGAAATGCTTATTGATCGTTTCTCAAACACGCATTCTCTCATTATGGTGTGGTTATTTCTCACTCAACATTTAAGAATGAGAATATGTTCTTTAGTATTTCTAACTTCTTATTACTAGCATGCGAAACTCTATGTCCTCATAACTCTTTGGATGCTTGTGGACGCTGGAACGCTTTAAAGTTGTAAGTTTTGGTTTGATTTGCTCGAGGACTAGCAAAGTCTAAGTGTGGGGGAATTTGATAGGTGTAGAATACACCGTATTTACTATCTTGTAGTTTATGCTTTCTTTGCTATTTTTCGTGTGAATTATGTATTTTACGCCTGTTTTGAGTTTTGTAGCTACTTTGGAGTCGCACGGAGGAAAAGAAGAAGAAATTACTCTATTTGAGTAAAAGGGCAAAATTATCATTTCACAGGGCAAACACTAGCGGGAGACGAGCCACGGTTAAAGGGCAACTCTTTCAGAGGAGTATTAAAAGTAGCCAGATGTTGATGTTAAGGCGGCTTCTTTTTGGATGAGAACTAAAGACAACCAATTTGTGTTAAGGGGCAACCACTTGTGTTATAGGGCACTCAACTGGGATAACCCTTATCTTATGTAGAAGGGTATCCTTATCAATTCCCCAACTCTCACCACACAACCCTAAATCAAGAGATTTCTTAGCCACCATTTCATCCATTTCTAAAATTGAGAAATTTGTCTGCTAACACCGAAATAGCGGGAATCGAGAGAAGAAACCGGATTCACGATGGCGGTGGTCTTTGTTGAAAGTGAGCTAGAGGAGAAGAAAGTCTGGGTTCGATTCAAAGTTGAATTTAAGGGTTTGGTAGATTAATGAATTGGGTTGGATCTGTACCGTAGTCGAATCAGGCGAGGACTGATACTGAATCGAGAAATTGAGGTAGAGAGAGTTGCAGCGAGTTGTTAGCATATCTAAAGATTGAAACAAAGAAGACAAGGAGAAGAATTGCTGATATTGAGCGTTGCAGTAGCAGGAATTACTCAGGGAAGAACAGTCGGTATCTGCCATGAATTAAATAGGTATTGAAATGTGTTGATGTTGCCATTGTAAAGATAGAGTTGCAATTTGAGATGGGTTTCGACTGATTCAAAGAAGATGGAGTCAGCTGATGATTGAAGTGAAAATTAGGGTTTTGTGGATGAATCAAATCGAGAGCTCGCTCCTCCTGCTATGGGTATGTGAATTGATGAATGAATCAAAGAGATGGGAAAATGAATTCAGGAGTGTTGGTGGTGCTGTGTTTGAATCTGGCGCTACTGAAGAACAAAAGGAATTGGTGGTCGAAAACAGAAGCTGTTGAGATGGGTTTTGAAGGAGTGCAATTTAAGCTCAGAGATTATGGGTTTTGGTGATGTTTGAACCAAGATGGTGGTGCTGTTGCTAATCTAGATTTTGCCTCTGTCAAGAACAGCTAGAAGAAAATGGGTTTGTTTGTTACGATCTTTCGCAAAGAATGAGTTGATGGTGGTCGCAGGATGATGTTGATGGTGCAGCTGCGGCTAATTGAAGTTGTTGTTGATAAATTGCCTAGATGTATGTCTTAGGATTTCTTAACAGCTGAAGAAATTGAGGCCTGAATTCGGCCGGGAAAGCCCTGAAATAAACGAAACTCGGCCAATTTTCCCCTCCGGCGAGTCGACTCAGTGCCGGCGATGACCGTTCCAGAACGATCCCGATGAGCCGAGCTGACCCAACTCAGACCACTTAGCCGACTAAGACTGCTGACTCGTTGTCTAACTCACTCTTCCCCTTGACCAATTTGTTGGACCCACGGTTGGCCGTTTGACCGTTAGTCCTAACGGAGGACCCGGCCGGAATATTCCGTCGAATATTCCCTCGACGGACGAGAATGTTGAGTGGCGGCGGCGACTATTCCGGCGGATTAAGGCCACAATCCCAATTTTCCGGCGAGCAAAAATTCCAGAATTTTCTATGGACTTCTCTCATGGGTGTGAAGACGTGGACTAGGAATTGGATGGAGAATTGGACTCAAATTTGGAAAGAGAAGGTGGAAGAGTTGAGAAAAGCTTGGATTTGGAAATTGAATTGCTAAAGGAAAAGGATTCTATTCCTTGGAAGATTTGGAGAATATTGAAGCCTATAAATAGAGAAGTTTTCTACATCTTTTACACATCTCTCTACACACAACACTTTTCTTTTCTTATTCTTTGTGTGAACTCTTTAGCATGAGTAGCTAATTTTCTTATTGATTGAGGATGAATTCCTAGTTCTTAATATGATTTAAGTTTTTGTTTTCAATTCTATCTTGAAGTTTTTCACATAATTATCGTTTGTTTTTACTAATAGGAATGATCTTAAAGACATTCATGATTGATTGATAGATTGTTTGGGTGGCCAACTAAATTGATTTGTTAATTTGATCTAAAGCTAGTGAAAGTTAGGAGATAAGTAATCGTTTCTTGACTCTTTACATAAGTAGCAAACACGAGACCTTGCGGAGGGATTCCGTGGAGCAATTGTGTGTAGAAACAACGCTAGAAAGTGAACCAAGCGAATCGAGTTTAACTACTAGTAATAAACCTAAATTCATAAATCTTAATGCATTCGGGGAATTACATCTTGTAAGCGAACCTCGGGGTGGTTATTTTGAATAGAATAAGATAACTAAGCGGACCTGTTACTCAGTGAAATTAGGGATTTTGGGGCTAGCTAAGCGGACCTGCTATCCTACGGTTGGTGATAATCTGTGACTAATAACAAGTAGAAAAGAACATAACTTGATTCATTGTTTTGCAACGAAGAAGGATTCCTTGATCTTGTCTCTCTTATTGATTTCAACTTTATCTTTTAATTGCTTTGTTTATTTTCTTTTGCTTTTTACACCCCCTTTCGTGACAATTTTTACAACTAGAATCTCTTGCTCCTCGTGGGAACGAACTTGACTTCCATTATATTATTTTTAATTGAGTGGAAATATTGATTAATTTGATTGCACCTCGACACGCATCAAATTTTGGCGCTTGAATTTGGGAGCACGGATGATTTTAGTTTTTTTTTTTTTTTTTTTTTTTTTTGCTTTAATCTTGCTTTGTTGGATTCTATTTTGTATCTAACTTAAGTTTTTGAATCTTATTTGGTGCCGAGTTTTCCATGTATGGTGGACAAGAGCAAGCATATTACAACAATCAATACGGTTTTCAACCTCAACATTATGGCAACTTCCAACCATCCTTAGGATACAATCAAAACCAATCTTTTGGCTATGATCAAATTCCTACAGAACCTTATGGATATTCTCATACATATCAACAACCTTATGACGGGTATGTAAGTGGACAATCACAAGGATGGGAGGATAGTTTTGTTTATGATCGAAATTCTCTAGTTTTGCAGATAAGATGTACGCCATGATTGGGGATCTTCAACAAAAGTTGCAAGAATCACATCGAGAAATTCAAAGGAATTCGGAGAAATTATACGAACAAATTAATCAACCTTTGGACACTTTTGAAGACGCTAGTGTAGCTTACTTGAGCCTTGATCTTAATAATGATCAATCACCTATTCAAAAGGAAGAGCTTGAGGAAGATGCATTTATTGCTTGGAAAAAATTTCTTAGGGAAAGATGGGAGTCCGGAAGTGTATGAACGTTGCAACAATGAGGAAGTTATTCCAACTCCGGATCATAATAAAGATCCTTCACCTATTCAAAAGGAGGAGTTTGGATATCACTTGCCCATTGTTGTAAACGATGTAACACCCGCACAAGAAGATCTTACAATCTATACCGACGAGAATCATTTTAGTGAATGGCCCGATTCCGATGATGAGAATGTTGAAGAGATGATGCTAGAGTATGAAACCACATTGATTGATTTTGTGGAAGACCCAATTGAACTTGCCAATGATTTTAATGATGCCAGACTTTGGTTAAGGTAGAAAACGACGAAGAATGGTTGCAAGGTTTAATAGAGGACCACGATATACAAGAGGTAAGTAATTCACTCGAATTTTTTAAGGATGAAGAGGATTCTATAATACAAGAGATTGTGCAAGGTTTGTCTAACCCTTTGCATATTGATTCTTCTCCGTTACCTCTTATTGGTTTGAATGTATGTGCTTCGAAAGTATTTTTGGATGATTTTGTTTCTAGATATCCACCATTGGAAACACTTGATGCTAACACTATGCAGGTTTGCCAAGAAGAATACATGGAAGTTCCCAAATTATATGTTCTTTATACACTTCCGAGTGTGGACGAGAATAAGTGTGGGGGAAATTTCAATCGAGCGATAATTTCACTATTATTTTCTTGTGCTAATATTTGTATGGAGTTATTGTTTGCAAAACAGGTATTATGGGTGGATCCTCAAATTTTCCGATTGTTAGTATATGGGGAATGAATCTTGCAAGAGCCAAGTCGGGCCAGTCGACTTTAAAACAAGCGCTTAATGGGAGGCAACCCATAGGTTTTGTATTTCTTATCCTTTAGTTTTGTATTTTTGTTATTTCTTTTTCTTGTTTCATATCATGTTAAAATTTCCCACCTTGACTTTACTAGGAGGATTCAATTACATTGAGGACAATGTAAGGTTTAAGTGTGGGGGAGTGGTTAAGCATGTTTTTAAAACAAAAATTAAAAAAAAAATTAAAAAAAAAAAAAAAAAAAAATTTTTACATAAAAACTCCAACTTTTAAAGATTTTAGAGTCACTAGCATACTTCTAGGTATGTTTACATAGAGATTTTGACCGACATAATTGAACTTGGAAATGTTAGAGAACTACATTCGGATTTCTTGCTTGTTAGAGTGTTAAATAATGGATTTAATCATGCCGGTGATGCGAATTTGGTGCAGGGAGAAAGGCGTTATTAGAGTTGCTGATCAATCATTAGTGGAGACTACCCGTATTCATATCATGTGAGGCACCGACCAGAAATTAAAAAGCTTTCTTTTGAGTGTGTGTCACCGTAAGTAAATTCCGGGTAGAATGGTGAGCTACCCAACCTCCCACCAATAGAAGCACTACTCTTTGATCTCTTGAGTGCTAATTTTGTCAATCATGAGGGTGACGTCTATAGATGAAAGCCTCCTTCTTGTAGTTCGATTTACAGTTAGCACCATTCTCTCTCTCGACAACAACGGATCCATAGAAACACTCTCATCATCAACAAGGAGCGACATCAAAATCTACAAGGAAAGTTGGAAAAGTTTAAGGTTTACAAGCAACGGAACGAGAAAAAGAGCAAATTTCAAATTCAAGTAAAGCAACATACAAATGAGCGGATTTTTACATATATGTTGAGGACTTACAATACAATGAGGTAATTTTATATTCAAGTATGAAGACTTATTCACAAGAGCGAAGAAAAGTAAAAGGTGGGAATTTTTGAAAGTTTATGATTTCAAGACGATACAAGTTGTGAAGAATCAAGTGGTAAAATACTTCTTCCACGGCCATGGTTTATTTTGTATTTAATTTCTCTTGTTTTCAAAAAAAAAAAAAAAAAAAAAAAAAAAAAAAAAAAAAAGAAAAGGAAAGAAAAAAAAAAAGAGAGAAAAACAAGAGATATATTTGTTCTTATTTTTATTTAATGAGCCGTGGGGAAGGAAAATTTATAAGGAGGTTTCAAGCGACAAGGATTTAAGGTAAAAAGAGTTATAAATTGTTATGGATTTATGAAATTCGAGGGTTTATCATCAATAGTTGAAACCGAAGACGAAGACCAAGAAGATAAAGACGAGGAGCTTAAGACGTTTCTATTGGATGCCGTAGAGAGTGGTGTTATCATAATTGGCAATCAGATGTGAAGGTAAGTAAGTAATCTCATCCTCGATAATAGTGGTTGATTTCCTTTCTTAGAGATCGTTAGAAAAAATGGTTTTTCAAAATATTAAAAGATGTGGGTTTTTTAAAATTTCGGAAGATGTCCTTCCCACCATTCAACGTGTTGCAGAATTCTCTCTTCATTCCTACTCGCACACATGTGAGAACCATAAAAAAGCCGTCTTTTTGAGTGCAATTATCATAAAATCCTTTTTGGTGAGGCGAAGTCGAGGCGAAATGCTTATTGATCGTTTCTCAAACACGCATTCTCTCATTATGGTGTGGTTATTTCTCACTCAACATTTAAGAATGAGAATATGTTCTTTAGTATTTCTAACTTCTTATTACTAGCATGCAGAAACTCTATGTCCTCATAACTCTTTGGATGCTTGTGACGCTGGAACGCTTTAAAGTTGTAAGTTTTGGTTTGATTTGCTCGAGGACTAGCAAAGTCTAAGTGTGGGGGAATTTGATAGGTGTAGAATACACCGTATTTACTATCTTGTAGTTTATGCTTTCTTTGCTATTTTTCGTGTGAATTATGTATTTTACGCCTGTTTTGAGTTTTGTAGCTACTTTGGAGTCGCACGGAGGAAAAGAAGAAGAAATTACTCTATTTGAGTAAAAAGGGCAAAATTGTCATTTCACAGGGCAAACACTAGCGGGAGACGAGCCACGGTTAAAGGGCAACTCTTTCAGAGGAGTATTAAAAGTAGCCAGCTGATGTTAAGGGGCAGCTTCTTTTTGGATGAGAACTAAAGACAACCAGCTGTGTTAAGGGGCAACCACTTGTGTTATAGGGCACTCAATCTGGGATAACCCTTATCTTATGTAGAAGGGTATCCTTATCAATTTCCCAGCTCTCACCACACAACCCTAAATCAAGAGATTTCTTCCGCCACCATTTCATCCATTTCTAAAATTGAAACTATTTCACTGCTAACACCGAAATAGTAGAATCGAGAGAAGAAACCTGGATTCACGATGGCGTAGTCTTTGTTGAAAGTGAGCTAGAGGAGAAGAAAGTCTGGGTTCGATTCAAAGTTGAATTTAAGGGTTTGGTAGATTAATGAATTGGGTTGGATCTGTACCGTAGTCGAATCAGGCGAGGACTGATACTGAATCGAGAAATTGAGGTAGAGAGAGTTGCAGCGAGTTGTTAGCATATCTAAAGATTGAAACAAAGAAGACAAGGAGAAGAATTCTTGATATTGAGCGTTAAGAGCGAGGAATTACTCGGGGAAGAACAGTCGGTATCTGCCATGAATTAAATAGGTATTGAAATGTGTTGATGTTGCCATTGTAAAGATAGAGTTGCAATTTGAGATGGGTTTTATCGATTCAAAGAAGATGGAGTCGGTGATGATTGAAGTGAAAATTAGGTTTTGTGGATGAATCAAATCGAGAGCTCGCTCCTCCTCTGCTATGGGTATGTGAATTGATGAATGAATCAAAGAGATGGGAAAATGAATTAGGGGAGTGTTGGTGGTCTTTGTGTTTGAATCTCGCGCTCATGAAGAACAAAAATTGGTGGTGAAAACAAGTCTGTTGAGATGGGTTTTGAAGGAGTGCAATTTAAGCTCGGAGATTATGGGTTTTGGTGCTTGTTTTGAACCAAGATGGTGGTCTTGTTGCTAATCTAGATTTTGCCTCTGTCAAGAACGGCTAGAAGAAAATGGGTGTGTTTGTTCGATGTTTGCAAAGAATGAGTTGATGGTGGTCGCAGGATGATGTTGATGGTGAAAATTTAGGCTAATTGAAGTTATTCTTGATAAATTGCCTAGATGTATGTCTTAGGATTTCTTAACATTTGAAGAAATTGAGGCTGAATTCGGTAGGAAAGCCCGAAATAAACGAAACTCGAGCCAATTTTCCTCTCCGTGAGTCGACTCGGTCTGGGCGATGACCGTTCGAGCGATCCCGATGAGCCGATCGACCCAACTCGGACCACTCACCGACTAAGACCGGCGACTCGTTGTCTAACTCACTCTTCCTCGATTTGTTGACTAACTGTTGACCGCCCAGTTGACCCGTTTGACCGTTAGTCCTAACGGAGGACCGACGGAATATTCCGTCGAATATTCCCTCGACCAGACGAGAATGTTGAGTGGCTGGCGGCGACTATTCGGCCGGATTCCGCCACAATCCCGATTTTCCGGCGAGCAAAAATTCCAGAATTTTCTATGGACTTCTCTCATGGGTGTGAAGACGTGGACTAGGAATTGGATGGAGAATTGGACTCAAATTTGGAAAGAGAAGGTGGAAGAGTTGAGAAAAGCTTGGATTTGGAAATTGAATTGCTAAAGGAAAAGGATTCTATTCCTTGGAAGATTTGGAGAATATTGAAGCCTATAAATAGAGAAGTTTTCTACATCTTTTACACATCTCTCTACACACAACACTTTTCTTTTCTTATTCTTTGTGTGAACTCTTTAGCATGAGTAGCTAATTTTCTTATTGATTGAGGATGAATTCCTAGTTCTTAATATGATTTAAGTTTTTGTTTTCAATTCTATCTTGAAGTTTTTCACATAATTATCGTTTGTTTTTACTAATAGGAATGATCTTAAAGACATTCATGATTGATTGATAGATTGTTTGGGTGGCCAAATAAATTGATTTGTTAATTTGATCTAAAGCTAGTGAAAGTTAGGAGATAAGTAATCGTTTCTTGACTCTTTACATAAGTAGCAAACAGGAGACCTTGCGGAGGGATTCCGTGGAGCAATTGTGTGTAGAAACAACGCTAGAAAGTGAACCAAGCGAACCGAGTTTAACTACTAGTACTAAACCTAAATTCATAAATCTTAATGCATTCAGGAATTACATCTTGTAAGCGAACCTCGTGGTGGTTCTTTTGAATAGAATCCGATAACTAAGCGGACATTACTCGGTGAAATTAGGGATTTTGGGGCTAGCTAAGCGGACCTGCTATCCTACGGTTGGTGATAATCATGACTAATAACAAGTAGAAATGAACATAACTTGATTCATTGTTTTGCAACGAAGAAGGATTCCTTGATCTTGTCTCTCTTATTGCTTTCAACTTTATCTTTTAATTGCTTTGTTTATTTTCTTTTGCTTTTTACACCCCCCTTTCGTGACAATTTTTACAACTAGAATCTCTTGCTCCTCGTGGGAACGAACTTGACTTCCATTATATTATTTTTAATTGAGTGGAAATATTGATTAATTTGATTGCACCTACGACACGCATCAAACGTGCAAATTTAACAAGACAGAATCATGAATTGAGGATGGAAAACATGAGATTACAAAACAGAAGGTCGAGAAGCACTACAAGGTCAAGCTCAAGATCAGTTAGAGAAGAAATAAGGAGAATTTTACCTACAGAAAATGTTGATGAAGAAAACCAAGAAGAAGCGCAAAATCCAGGCACAGAACATTGCGAGAGAAGAGAAATAATGGAAGATCGTTATATCCCACGTCCCGAGACTCTTCAAAATTGGCAGAATGATGGAAATCAAGGAGGCAGCGTCAGGGGCGGAATAATCCAGTTGATGAAGAAAATCAAGAAGAAGGAAGAAGAATATTGCATGGGAGAGAAGCACGGAGGAAGCAAAAAGAGATTGGAGATGAAATTGAAAGACACTATGCTGAACAAGCACGTCTAGCCTGCGAGAGGGAAAGATTAAGAACAGAAATGGAAAATCAAGAATTGGAAGAAGCAATTTGCCAGAATAATCATGATAATCGAGAAAGAAGGCGAGAACAAAATCGCAACAATGGTAATATCAGTGAAGAATATGAAAGAGTACAAAGGAGAACCGATAGGCAACAAAAAAGATAAATTGATAGATATAACGGTGTGCTAATTCGTGAAAAAAATGAAAGAGAAGATCGCAGAGAAAGACGAGAAGAGAATGATGAACAAGAAAGTCAAAGTAGACATGAACGCAGGAGAAGAGAAGCGGAACTAAAAATACCAATGGATTCAAATTCTCGATGTGTAAATGAACAAATTTTGAGAGAATTGCGAAATGAGAGGAATGATGAACAATAAAAGGGAGGAGGAAAGAGACAGGTTGGATGAAGCCATATAAGAAGTCGCTA
Organism: Papaver armeniacum; assembly: GCA_023531295.1. Classification (NCBI taxonomy): domain Eukaryota; kingdom Viridiplantae; phylum Streptophyta; class Magnoliopsida; order Ranunculales; family Papaveraceae; genus Papaver; species Papaver armeniacum. The sequence goes on from JAJJWW010015110.1 coordinate 349,157, forward strand.
AAACTCCATTCACACAAGAGATACAATTAGGAGGAATACCACCGAAGTGCAACTTACCTACATTAACTTGACATTTTCGATGGAACAACTTGCAGCGATACAACATATCAAAGCTTATATGAGATGTATGTTACAATGGGGGAATCATGATGCTATATTGTGGAAATATTTTGCATCAAGTTTGATAGGAGAAGCTTTGAAATGGTTTGAAGGACTACGAAGAATACAATAACATCTTTCAATCACTTAGGGCTATATTTTTAGGGGCATATATAAGTAATAATTCTCGCGACCTGGTATTGAAGATGTATTTGGGTTAAAACAAAGGGTTGGTGAAAGCTTGAAGCATCTAACTGTGAGATGGAAGACAATGTGTAGCGAAATGGCTGGTCGTGTAGAGGAGAGATATCTCATCTTATCATTCATTAATGTTATGTTCGCGACAAATATGTTATATATTCAAAATTTTAGAGTCAAGAATACAATCACAATGACTGAGTTGCGAGAGCTTCAGGAGGAGTATATTGCTCTAGAAGAAAAGCAAAATGAGATGGAATCATACCCCGTCGCGAATACAAGTTCAGGAGTCGCGAATGCAAGTTTGTTACCCAAATTGATAAACAACGTGTGAGTACCATGCAAGGTCAACAAGGAATGATGATTTTAGGATGATGGTCATCAAAAGTTGGTAGCCATGGGAAGTCGCGATCATGAAGAATTTGAAAGAGAAAGAAATTTCTACAATAGTGGCGGAAAAATAATAAAATTCAAAGACTTGATCGAGTGCAAGAAACCTATGGAGGTCAGAGGCATAATTATCATAGAGGGCAGCGGGGTCATAGAGTAGTATGGGAACAAATCAAGATGCCTCCATTAAACGCTAGCGTGGAGAAAATATGGGAAGCTATAATCCTGATGGAAAACATACCTGCACCATGGAACATGGGAATGAACCTCCTCCTCGGGTGTGAGGAGTCATGAATTTTGTTCCTATCACCATTTTCATGGACACCTAACGAATGATTGTAGGAATGTAAAAATAATCATCCTCAGAATGATAGACCAAGGGAAACTAAATCATTTCTTAAAATGTGAAGAGAAGACTCAACCATTACCAACACCTCCGAAATTCACATAGTAAATACAACAAAAGGGAAAGAAATGTTTGTAGTAAAAGTTGGAGCAAAGGCCGAAAACTTGTTCGCAACTCCTATCGTACATTAAATGCAGGACAATTGAAGATTTTCATGATAGTGTTCTCGTAGGGTTTTCGCAAGAGATGCGACAATAGAGAAGTATTGAACATCGCAAGACATCGCATTAAAAGAATGGCAAACGCAGATTATTTCTTTTTATGCGGAAGAGGTACTGAGGGTGGCGAGATGCATGATCCATTAGTGGTAAGATTGGAGATTAACCCAAAACCATTGTTGGTGATGAAGATGATGGGCCAGAAAATTCATGGGAAATAAATAGAATCTTAATTGATATTGGAAGCTCTGTAAACATCCTTTTTTACCACACTTACAAGACTATGGGAGGGAAAGACGAAGATTTGATATCTTCAACCTATAAGATTTATGGTTTTAATGGCACTGCCAATAAACCTAAAGGAGAAACTCGTATGCGAATACCATTGAAAGGATTATCAACCGAAATCTTGTTTTGCATAGTCGATGTGGAATCCCCCTATAATGCATTAATTGGGCGACCTTGGCTACATGAGATCTTGGGTGTAGCTTCGACTTACCACCGAGTGCATCAAATTTCCTCATCCAGGTGGGGTTGGAGTTATTAAAGGAGATTGGGTTGAGGGACAAAAGTGTTATGAAGTTGATGTGGAATCTTGCGAGGAAAGGGCTGCTCAAAAAGAAGAACTGAAATAGAACATTAAAGAAGCAAAAAGAAGGAACAATGATGGTGGACGCAATAGAAGTGAGTGAAGATACATTGCGAAACCAATGTCCGAAAACTGATTGAAATTGCGATGACTTCGCAAAAGGGAAGAAATATCGGGAAATTTAAATGAAGAGGCGGAGAGCAAGAAGTAAGAAGTGTAAGAAATGAATAATTGACTTTAGATTTGTGTAAAAAAAATTGTTTTGAAGGAAAAAAGACTTGTCGAAAGTACAAAGAATATGACGATTGAAGAAGGAGTACGCGAAAGTCTCATGAGATAGAACATATGAAAATTTGGTTAAATAATTAGAGCGAGATTGCAGAAAATGAAGCAAGACTATGCGATAATTTCACAAAGATAATGAGAAGAAATAATCAAAAATCAACGAATGATTGAACGCAATTGTGATGAAATGAAAGAATGAGTGAACGGGACGAACCTTTATGGCGTACACCTAGTTCGCGAATGATATTTCAGAAGAGGCAAATGTAAGACCTAAAGTGCGTCATATAAGGGGGTATCTCTTGACATGACTCGGGGAAAAGGTTACACCGCCCGGAACCCGAGTCATGGAAATTTGAGGTCGATAAAGCCCATCGGGAGAGATACCTTGGATTTCCAACTATATAAGGTTATACCTAGTTGGACGACTGAGGGTCTCTTCGAAGGAGTGTATGACCAAGGCGCGAGGTACACGGTTGAGCCAAGAGTGCTGGGGCATTTGAAGTGTCTCGGCCATTTTTGGCAAGTCTTGGCACATCCGCACTCGGCCAAGAAAACTCCACTTAGGGTGCGTCTCATAACCATAAGCCCTATAGTTATAAGGGATAAGAGGTTGCGAAAACAAGCTGGTTTTTGTTAAGACCAGGATGGGAGGAGCTAGTCTTGTATGGCCGATGTAAGCCTCCTTGAAGGGACAACCGGGGAGATGATAAGGCGGCACCCTCCATGAGGGAGTTGATAAGTGTCTTAAGACGCAAATGTCATGAGGCTCTATTTTCACAAGAAAATTTAGGCTTTTCATATTTGTGCGATGATCCTGAAGAGGCAATAACACTAACGCGAGGGTAAGACGAGATCAATGGGTTTTTACATGAAAATGTAAAAGACGTCTGCGATTTCGCCGCAAAGACCCGCAATGTCATGGGGCTTTACGTTGCAAGAATATTTAGGCTGTCATATTGTCGCAAGAAAAATATCCTGCCGAGATGCAAAAATACTAAAGAAATGATAAGACAAGATCAATGGGTCGTTACATGAAAATGTAAAGACGTCCTGCGATTTTGTCGGAAAAACTGAGGGGTGGCAAAATAAGACCTTTAACTAGGAAGGCAAAATAAGACCACGCAAGTAATGATAAGGCAAGATCAAGGGGTCGTTACATAAAATCAAAGACGTCTGCGATCTTGTCGCAATGACAGAGTCGCGAGAAAATATATGTGAAATTATACTTAATCTCCCATTCAAATATAAATAACAAGAGAAAGAAGGAATAAGATAGAATCTATATTTAAAGATTCAAGAATTTACAGTAAGAGATTACAAAATGGAGGGCTAAAAGGATAAATGTACAAATATTACAAGAAGAGAAAAAGGAAAATGGAGCAATCTCTCAGTTCATTCTTCTTTTTCATCAGACGCTTTGTCGGACTCCTCTTCTTCGCTAGCATCACTATCAGAGACATCCGAGGAAGGCATATTTTCAGGAACCTCATCAAGAAGACAAGGATATGAAGAAAGAGGGAATGCGGTGGTCATCACAAACTGTCTCAATAGTTTGATTAAAACAAACAACGTCATTATTAAAATTGCCATCGTAGTTTGTAATTGCTTCTTGACACAGGAATATTTGTTGTTGCGAAGAGGTCCTTTGCAAGTTGTTCTTTTGATTCAAGTTCTTCAATCCTTGTTTGATACCTCTTCTCGACAAACACGCAAACGTATGATTATGAGTCAGTAACTTAATAGCAATTTCACAAAAAAGAAGTGGTAAAGTAAAGAAGAACAGTTAACAACCTTTCTGTCAGAAATCATATCTTTAACCAAGGCAGTATGCTCAGTATGAAGGATGATGTTAACACCTAAGTTATTTACGGCATTATCTAGAACTTTCATGACCCAAAGCGAATTCATCGTCACTATTTATGACAAGAAGTGAACGAATTTGGTTTTCTCGATCATTAAGTATTGCATTTTGGCGAAAAGATTCATCTCATTCAATTTGAACTTCAAGAAGAGTTTTTTGGAATTTCGCTAATTCCTGTGCACCTTGATTAGCAATGCGATCCTTGTCATCTATAAGGCTACTAATTTTCTTCCTAAGAATGTTATTTTTTTCGTGGGAGCTAAGATATAAACGTTTAAATCGGTTGGCTAAACCTAAACTAGATCTATGCTCAATTTCTAAGAGATAAAATTTGGTTTGAAGTTCATTTAATGAAAGAGAGTTAATTTTGTTTGACGAACTACTTAAAGATTCGTTGAGATGAGCGAGAAGAGCATCATTATCCATAGGCTCGGGAAATGAATGGAGAAGGATGGCTTCCTTAGAGAGATTATAAATGTCTGCGAAAATGATAAGTCAGGCAAAAATAAATAAATGACAAAGTAAAAATGAGGAAAATAGAAAAGAGTTTTATACCATAAAGTTCTTTGATTAGCACTTTGAAGGGTAGATATTTTATTCTTAAGGTAGAAGATTGACTTCCAGTTGTTGAATTCTTTCATGAAGAGCTAACAATCTCATTTTCACTCTTCTTGCGAGATGTCGCAACTTCAACCTCTAGTTCTTCGTTCTTTTTGTGAAGGTGAAGATTTTTCTTTTCAAAGTTGTTGCGCCCTCTTCTCAAGATCTGAGGCAACAACAAAAAGCTCTTCGGACTATAAAGAAAGATAAAGCAACTATTAATATATGATTTAAAATTAAAATTATGAAGGAATAGAGAAACATAGACATACCAAGGCACCGAGTGCATTCAAGAAGCTGGAGTCAATGATCGGAGATCCCCTGAAGAGACTCATTACCCTCTAGTAAAGCATCACATATACTTGCGAGAGCTTCGCATATACGAGAGAAGGTGGTCATCTCCAAGTCCTTGCCAGTACGAAAAGATATTAGACAATAACGTCATAGGAGATTCAGTTGGATGATCCTCCTTCGCAGTAAAAATGTCTACATCATCGTCTTCTTCATCGAACTCTCACTAGATTGAGGACTTGAGCGAGAAGAAGAATGGGTCTTTTGTTTTTTTTAGAAGATGGGGCGTGATTTTCTTGCAAAGAGGACCTTTACCCTTTCTTTTGTTCCTCGCGAGGTTTTGAAATTTCTTCCTCTCAGGCAATTTGACCAATCTACATACACAAATGAAGATAAGAAATAGAGGCAACAATATGTATCACGACTAGGTGGAATCACTAATGTAGTCGGAACTACTTGTGTATTTACTACACATGCATATTTGAATATCAATTGTCTTTGTTGACATTTGTATATTCAATCCCGACGACCTTGTTCGTAAAAATGGCCTCACCACTAACAATTATCTTCCAGTTTCCGGATTGAACAATAGCACCTTGGATTGAACAACTTGTATCCTTTTGTCGCACAACTATAACCAACAAAGATGCACTTTTCACTTTTATCATCAAGTTTCTTCCGAAGTTTATCTGGTACATGTGCATATGCTATGCAAACAAACACTTTAAGATGTCGAACACTCGGTCTTCTACCACTCCATGCTTCCTCGGGAGTTTTACCCCATACACTTCTAGTAGCACATATGTTCAACAAATAAACATCACACGAAAAAACTTCACCCAAAAACTTTTAAGATTTTTTTTGGTTTTTCTCATAGTACGTACCATCTCCATGACAGTTCTATTCTTTCTCTCAGCCACACCGTTTTGTTATGGTGTATACCGTGCTGTCATTTGATGTTGAATACCACACTCCTCCATAAATGTATCGACAACAGTATATTCAGTACCTCTATCCGTACGCAACACCTTAATGAGATTACCAATCTGATTTTCATCCAGCGCTTTGAATTTTTTGAATGCATCAAAGGCATTTTTGCTTTTTCTGCTGAAATCATCGATGAACGTAATAAAATACTTGTTACCCCCATGAGATGTTTCTTCTGTAGGACCATATAAATCAGAGTGAACTAGCTCCATCAATTGCTCTGCCCTCCTTGCTTTTCCTATAGGGAAAGGATATCGGTGTTGCTTTCCGAAAATGCAATCTTGACATTTACCATCAGGAAAATCGATAATCGCGTGGCCTGAAACCATCTCCTTCTTTGCAAGTAATTGCAAACTACTAAAATTAACATGTCCCATTCTCATGTGCCGTAGCTAAGAATTATCAGAAACAGAAGAACTATAACAGTGCTCTTCCTGGTATTGAATGTTTAATGGAAATAAACGATTTTTGGTCATCCATACCTTTGCAATTTGTCGCCTTCTTCGGTCATGGATAGTGCAAATTCCATTAGAAATTTTCATATTATATCATTTTTCTGAAAGTTGACCCATACTCAACAAGTTTTGATGCAAACTAGGAACATAAAACACATCAGAGATATATGTCTGGGAACCATTTTTAAGAATAATGCCAATTCTTCCTTTTCCCATCACCAGTAATTGGTAGTCTTATTACCAAATTTCACATTTGAACGTACTGACTCATTCAAATCAACAAACAATTCCTTTATTCCACACATGTGATTACTGCACTCAGTGTCTAGAAACCACCTGTGATGACTTTGTTCTTCTATGGGATGGCATGCTAACAACAAAATCTCGGACTCTTATGATGGATGTTCTACCAGATTGGCATTGTTGTCATTATCAATCTTCTTGATAATTTACATTCAATTTATAATGACCCAAACAGCATTTAAAAATTGTAGCAACAAACTTTAATTTTATGAAATTCCTTCTACCAGATCTACTTCCTTGATTTCTTCTTGGATTAGACTGTGCTTCAGTTTCCAATTTGTCCGACTTTGAAGTGCTTCTTCAATAGGCTTCATAGAGAATTTTATTTCATTCTCTGCTCATTTGCTTGCGAGAGAACCAACAACTCATCAATATTCAAATCACAGAGTATTGCATTCTTCAATAATTGTTACCTTTGACTCAAAATTATCCGTAAACTACAGGAATTTTTTCTATGATCGAGAGATCTTCTATCTTATCATCATTAGCCCGCATCTCATTAAAAAGGCTTAATATCCGTGATAAGAAATTAGATATAAGATTCAATCGATTCCATCCGAAGAAGCTCGTATTGTCTTCTTAAGGTCTGCAACCGTACATTTTTGACCATGTCTGAACCTTTTTAATAGTTAGACAAAGCATCCCAAGACTTTTTGGCTTCTTTTATATACACAATTCTTCTCATGAGTGAATCGTGTACCCTTGATGAAGAAGATATGTTGCCTTGGCACTTTTCTTTTCCCGCCTAAAACGTTTCAGTGCATCGGTGAGAGCAACTCCGTGCAGGTTGTGTAACTTTGTCTCTAGTATCCCATACCTCCTGGTATGTGAATAAATTCTCCATTTGAATTTTCCAATGCTCATAGTTCTTCCTTCAAATACTGTACTTTGATTGAATTTGAGGTGGACGCCATCTTCTCACAAGCCCTAGAAATCCCATGATCTTGTGATTCGATACCGTAGATGTAAAACCTGGATTATATTACTGAAATCAAAATACACTTGGGAAGAACAGTTCAAACCAAAGAAGAAAATTCAAATTGACAAAGAGTTTCTCACACATTAACTCAAAGCCTAACACCCTATATATACTACTACTACCAATGCACAATAGTTTCCTAACTCAAATCTAATAACTTCCCATTAGAGTTCCCTAATAAAACTAAACTTCTCAAACTAAACCAAACTACCAAATATGGTTCATTATCTTATTACAACTGAGATTCTAGAATAGTCTCGGCTAGACTATATTTCTAACAAAGTCCAATGAATATCCGATCACCTGTAGATAAAAGACTCAACCTGTAATATGTGGTATGTTTCAGATAATCAAATATTGACATACATGAGGTTGAGGTAAAAATCATGGATTTTATTCTGATTCGTTTAGACCTTTCTAGATATAGTGAGAAAAAATAAGACAATAGGGTGATAATAAATATAATGATTCTCGAACAAAATCAAATTTCATTCATATAGTTATTTACTAGTGTTGATGGTGGGTGTTATTTACTAGTGTTGATGATTGATTTTGACGAAGATCATATTCAGAAATAACATCGTTGAATCATATATCTCTGGTCAGTATCGAAATAATAAGAAATTCATGTATTCACCTTTCGCGAGAGAAGTGAATTGCAGTTCTGTAAACTTCATGAAAGTAATATTATATGTCGACAACATTAGGGTTTCTGAGTAAAAACTTTGTTCCATATATTTCAAGATTAAGCTAAAGACTCGGCGTCTCTTTTGAATCTTAATTTATCTTTGGTATCTGATTCAGAAAATAAATATGATGTTGATTACATCATATCTGCTCCTGGACATATTGCATGCTAGTATAAAGCCACTAATTAATTCTAGTCGTAGTATTCATCAGTTGAATTCCTGGAAATACATTAATATTCACTTACACAGGATCCATGGCTTCTCCCACCGAATCTCACGGATTAGTAATGAATATTTACCTTTTGGGCATATGGGCACCCCGAGTAAAAGGCGCGTGTTCCTTTAATAATAATACTCAAAGGAGCATCCAAAAACATGAAGAACAAGGATATGGAAGTTTTATCAAAGAAGGAAAAGGAATAGAGAGAAAATATTAATAAAATAATAAAAAAATATTAATAAAAAAAGGGTAGCTAGCTCACTTGGTCATCCCCGTTCCTCAAAGGTTGATGCGCTCCAAGAGGTCCTGTTTGAGTCCCTCATGGCGCAATATTGCAGTATTTGACATGAAAGGTAGAGTTAGCTTGCCCCCTTGTGACATAATCACCACCCTATCACCTTCGGCTCCCTTGGATGGTTCCTCATGAGGCTCACTGGTAGGCTAGCATGACAACTTGTTCAATTAATGTAGTAGAACGTCGTTTGAGCTTAGATTGTTAGGATTCCAACTAGTTTCTGTAATAATCGTTATCCAATAATATAATAATATTTAATAATAAATAAACAAGTTGAGCTTAGATTGTTGGAGCTTAGAAAGTCGGATTTCAATCGCCAGATTCTTTATGGATTTATTCCTTTCTTCCTTCCTTTGCTTTTTTCAATCGTTTTGAGGTTTTATTTTTCCTTTTCTCGATGTTTTTCCACTTTTTCCGTATTTTCTTTTCTTTTTTAGGGTTTACACGGTCAGTTAGGGTTTTTCGCATTGTCCGTGAAGACATGCCAAGAAAAGCCAGGACTTCAACATGTAGCCTCACTACTACCATCTACTCCTACACCGCAGAATGGGTCATCTTCATCTTCTCACTTTGTGGACGATGCTGCACCAAATGATCGATACTATCATTGCCCCTTTCAAAGCTTTGATGGATGACAGGATGATGTGAATGGAATACGCAAAGGGTTCTCTTCAAACATTTACATGATGATACACTTCTCCTCGGATGACAACAACAAAAATGCACAGTAGATTTAATCTCTAATAATTTGAATGTATATCGTGCTTGGGAGACAAGATTCTACAACTTCGTATGTGGTTGTGTGCTGCTTTGATTTTGCATCTTCACGCCTGGAAGATGCCATGTAAAGGTCGGGAAGGGGTTATTCATGGTGATGTAATTGCAGGACCTCTCAATGGATCTGTCGCGGGACTTTCTTATTCATGGGGTGGTTAAGCCAGCTGGGTTAACGAGTGTTGGTATTGTTTCTGTCGAGGTTACGAAGATGATTGAGAAGGAAGAACTTTCTTCCCCTGTCCCAATTGTCTCGAACGTCGCTTCGAAAAAAAAAGATAACTATCGTCACCGTATACCTCACCAATGTAGGCTCACTTTGAGGACCTTGAAAGCCTGCCTCGACAAAGTGTTAGTCAATCCCGCTAACCAGTCCTTGGATACATCTCATTCTCCTCCCAATACATTACTCCCTTCTTTGTACAAACCAAAGTCCAAAAGCGAGGAAAGGTCCACAATAGAAATCGCTTCAAGTCGCGGCTATCAACAATGCTCTATCTGTTTGGAAGGAGGCTAATGGCTATTATACGCTGATTAGCAAGTTGCTGCAACTTCCAGCCGTGTAGTTAATAAACAGACGTTAAAAGAGACAAGAAGTAGCTAACATGAATGTTGTCAAGAAAATGAGTTGTGGTCATTTTACAAAGAGATATTTGGGTTCTATCTTCCAATGGTGTTGCCCCTTGTGATGAGCATACCTATTCGGAATTACAGCTGAAACATCCAGACGCTCCTCCACCGTCAGTCTTGCGATGTTGTCAACATTGATCCCATCATTGTGGACTCACGTACAAAGTGTTGTGCTATCAAGGACTTCCCAAAAGGTACCTCTTGTGGCCGTGATGGTTCACGTGGCACAACACTTATGTGATGTGTTGAGTGGTGCGAGAAGCGTGTCGCGGATGATTTGGTTTCCTCAATTACAGGTGTTGTCAACCTTTGGTTGGCCGGGAAATTCCATAATGGTTTAGGCGAGTTCATAGCTAGTGCACCCCAAACTCCATTACTTAAACTCGATGGTGGTATTAGGCCAATTGTGGTTGGTACTGTTTTGTGAAGGCTTGTTTCTAAGGTGGCCGCTTTTTCAGTTGGCAAGGACATGACTTTTTATTTAGGGGATTACCAATTTGGTGTTGGCGTACCAGTTGGAGGTGAGAGTATTTTACACGCCGAAATGGGCTTCTAGAGTTGAAAGGTCACTCAGACAAGATGACAATGTTGCTTATTGATTTCTCTAATACTTTCAACATGGTGAATCGTTCTCATCTCATCAACGAAGTTCGCCTCCATTGTCCAGGTATTTCTTGTTGGGTTGAATTTTGCTACACAAGGCCTGCTAGACTTTATTATGAACAATATATTTTGTTATCTCGCACTTGGTGTCCAAGAAGGTGACCCGCTTGGTCCTTTGTTGTTTGCCTTGACTTTTCATCCCCTTGTGAAGTCTATTGCTTCCATGTGCCAAACTTGATTTACATGCTCGGTACCTTGATGATGTTACTATCATTGGTGATACACTTAAGGTGGCCAAGGCTTTGAGCATAATAGAAAATGAAGGGCCAAGTATGGGTTTTCATTTAAATATAAAGAAAACTCGAGGTCTTTGGCCTTCTATCGATCCTAGAAACACTCGGTGAAGGTGTATTCCCCCGATATTGGTAAACCTACTAATGGCGTTAAACTTTTGGGAGGACCAAGTGAGTTTGTATATGAACTTTATAAGTGATATGGTTTTGAGCAGGGGTGAACAAGACAGTTCAACTAATGAATGCCATAAAAAACTCAAGGATCCTCAAAGTGAGATGTTATTACTTCAGCAATTGCACCAAAGTGTCTCTCGTTTATATTTTTCTATACTACCAATCCTCGATCTCTACAACAAGCCACTAATCTTTTTAATGATCACCTGGGTTCGTTATCTAAGACTTTTGGTCACCTGGGGATGGTGCGGGTTTTGGGCCTTTTTGTAGCAGAGATTAGCTACCTTGACTATCAAAGATGGTGGTTTGGGTATTTATACTATGGTGATACTAGTGGGAAAAACCAATGCCATGGCCCAAGAAAATTCAGAGCTATACTTTGTTATCATCTTGGTATTCCCTTGTTCATGGAGAATGGGTCGTGCTCTAGTTGTAACAGATCTATGGATATCTTTGGTGATCATGCGCTCCATTGTGCTAAGGATGTTGGAATCAAAGTGAGATGTTATTACTTTGCAATTGCACTGGTGTGTCTCATTTATATTTTTCTATGCGTACTACCAATCCTGCAGCTCTTCAACAAGCCACTGATCTTTTTGACGATCACCTGGTTCGTTATCTAAGACTTTTGGTCACTGGAGATGGTGCGGGTTTTGGGCATTTGCAGCAGAGATTAGCTATCTTGCTTATCAAAGATGGTGGTTTGGGTATTTATACTATGGCTGATACTAGCGCCTATTGTTACCTTGCATCTCAAAGCCAGACTATTTCCGTGCAAAAGGTAATACTTGGCAACCTAATCTCCTCAGACAAATGTTCTGCTTATCAGCTGGCTCTTCAGAAATTCATACAAGTATGTGGATTACCTTCTAGATATCGCGTCGATGATACCCCCCCCCCCCCCCACCCTCTATGCACTCCCTTGCAGTTACTTATTTTGATGCAGTTAAGAAGCAAATCCCAAACCAATTTTCCATGTCTGCGAGAGATTCCATTCTGTGGCAATGTAACCGTGTCAAACATGCATAAGATTATTTAATGGTTGTGCCCATTAGTGGGCACAACCAATGCCTTGGCCCAAGAAAATTCAGAGCTATACTTTGTTATCGTCTTGGTATCCCCTTGTTCATGGAGAATGGGTCGTGCTCTTTGTAACAGATCGATGGATATCTTTGGTGATCATGCGCTCCATTGTGTTAAGGATGTTGGACTCAAGTTTCGACATGACCTAGTTCGTGATGTAATCGCCGACATTTGTTACAAAGCTGGTGTGCCTGCATGCAAGAAAGTTGCTCTTGGATTTTTTTTTCCGATGATAGCATAGACTTGCGTCCCGCAGACATTCTTGTTTTAAATTGGGAGAATGGCAAGGATGTTTGTATGGATATCACAGGTTTCTCACCCTTCACTGGAGAAGGTTCTAGTGCTTTCGTCCCTGGAATGGCTATTTCGAATGTTGTTTCCTGAAAACGCACTAAATACTTGGATAAGTGTGTTTCACACGGCTATGGTTTGGGTGTTTTAGCTTTCTCCACTTTGATGATACTTTGTGTTTTTTTAAGCGTTTAAAAAATTGTTTAGTAAGTAATGATGCCCGGTAGGGTTTAGGTAGTTTTATTTTTCATAGATTTGGTGTAGCTATTCAAAAAGGTGTTGGAGCTCACTTGTTGAAGCTACCAACCAAAGTTATGTATGAGTCTTAACTCTTATGTACTTTAAATAAAATATCTCCAAATATCCTTTTAAAACAAAAAAATTATAAAAATAATAAAAAAAAAAAAAAATCGTGGGTGGGGCCTCACAGACGTTTGGATAGTCGTGCGCCCGATTTTGGCCGGTCCCCCACTCCTTTTCCTTATTTTTATGTTATTTTTTATTATTTTATTATTATTGGGGTTTCCCCTTTCAAGGACTTCCTCTTTCTATCAAAACCCTTTATTTCCATATATTTTCAAATCTTACTCCATGGACCATACGGTTTGTTAGGGCACTGCTCGGTCAAACTCGCATGCGTTGCTATCTCAAGCATGTTTGCCAAAGTTAGTGATCAAAACTATAAGTCTTGATTTCTATCCTATTTATAGATGTCTCGGACTAGGACGTGGTGAGTGTAGTTGAGCTTAGATTTCACAGAGTTCATCATTTGAAGACGAAGAACTACTAAGGGGAGCTTGTGGAACTTCTTCGACAAAAGGTATATGGAGACTTGAACTCATCTATCACTTGGAAAGTCTATTTCTACTATCTCCTATATTGAGACATAAGTCGTGTTAAGATATAGTTTTCTCTATACACATTTGAGATTTCGAGCGAGTATATCTCGCTCACATATTTCTCGAAATATGTGTTGGTAAGCTTTCGCTTCGACCAAGTTCATCTTATATCATGAGAAAATTGCTTGAGTAACATCTTACATGGTTTGTGTGATACAATCATTCGATGTAGGCTTGGAATGTTTCGATAATAATTATTTCAATATCTTGAAAATTGCTTTGATGCTAATAGTGTGTGAAAACGGCTATTATCATTATAGAAGAATGTTTCAATGATTGAAATAAAGAGTTTAGAATCTTGTAACCATCTTTGGATGTAAGCATAATGTGTTCGTACATTAAGATATAAGTCCAAAACCGGGAGCCTAAAGTATGCATACTTGTGTGTATACAAAAAGGTTGTAGGAGACTGTACGCATACTGGCAGAAGTTCACGTTTGTGAATTTCTGCTGAGTTTGAAAACCAGTAACCAAACTCATCCGGTTACCTAAAGTGCGTGTACCCGTACGCGTACTGGCGAAAAGTTCACGTCCGTGAATTTCTGCTGAGTTTGAAAAATAAAACAAACTCAAATCCGGTTACTTAAGTACGCATGCCTGTACGCATACTAAAGTGTGTTACTTTTCTAAAATCGGTTATACATGAACCTAAACATTTATCAATAAGGAATGCAATCTTTGCAAACCGTGGCTATAATGTTCATGTATCGATTCGAGTGAATCAAACTGATTTTTCTTTAATTGTGTTCTTGTATAATCCATGAGAATATGGCAATTGAAAAACTCTTTAACTAGTTTTATTTGAGTCATTTGAACTAGTTATGATTAAGATGAATAAGGTTGATATGAGAGTAATCATATGGCTAACCTCGGTTAACTATTTGTGAACCAACATGGTGTACACGTTCAGGTACGGTTACATAAACCTAAATGAGGGTACATTTCATTTGTGTGTAACAAGCTAAGCTCGATCTAACAGTTGATAGATATTAGCTTGGGAGAATCAGGTTTTTCATCTAACTGTGAATATTGAATGCTTTGTTACCAAGGTAACTTAGATTACAAACCCTGATTTGAAAACTATATAAAAGAGAACTCTAGCAACTGGGAAACCTAATACCCACACCTCCTGTGTGTTACTAGTTGCATAATTAGAGTCGATTCTCCTTTAACCTTAGGTTTCTTCTCTAGACCCTGTAGGTTAACGACTTAAAGACTTCATTGGGATTGTGAAGCCAGACCCAACTATTATCTTTGTAGTTGCGTGATCTGTTCTTGTTGTTTCTATTGTGTTGAGTACAATTGGAATAATTGGCTCGAGATTTTATACCTCCGACAGGCAAGATAGAAAAGTAATCACAAACACTTCGCCTCATCGTTTGTGATTCCACAATATCTTATTTTGCTAGTCGATTAAGATTATCGTGAGGTGATTGATAATTCTAGGATGTTCTTCAGGAATATAAGTCCGGGTTATCGATTGGTTCCTGTTCACCTTGATTTATCAAAAGACGGAACAAAAACTCTTGGGTATTTCGTAGGGAGACACATTTATTCAATCCTATAGACTTTTCGTGTGAGACAGATTTGTCTATCAAGTCTTCGACTTTGGGTCGTAGCAACTCTTGGTTGTGGGTGAGATCAACTAAGGGAATCAAGTTCATAGTATCCTGCTGGGATCGAGACGTAAGAGGAATCCCACCTTGAATCGGTGTGAGATTGATTAGGGTTCAACCACTGATCCAAAAGTTGATTGGTAGTAGGCTAGTGTCTGTAGCGGCTTAATACAATGTGGTGTTCAATCTGGACTAGGTCTCGGGGTTTTTATGCATCTGCGGTTTCCTCATTAACAAAAATTCTGGTGTCGGTGTTATTTCTATTCCGCATTATATTTTGTTATATAATTAAAATATCACAGGTTGTGCGTTAAGATCAATCAATTAGAATATCCAACCTTTGGTTGTTGATTTACATTGATTGACACTTGAACATTGGTCTTTGGTACCGTTCAAGTTACTCTTCTTATATTCAATCGGGCTCGCAAATTTCTATTTGCTGATTGCGGATTAAATAGAGAGTTAGAGATATTTAAACTCTTTGACACACTTTATTCTAGATTGAGTCTGACTGTCTAGTTGATTCTCTAGAAAGTGTATTGGAGTAAGTCCTCTCAGATTGCCAAACGAATTGTTGGGTGTGGTTGTTGATAGGTGTCATAAACACCTTCATTTATATCTATAGTTTATGCTTTCTTTGTTATTTTCTTGTGAATTATGTATCTTATGTGTGATTTTGAGTTTATTAGGTGCAATGGACTCATTGGTGAAAAGAAGGAGAAATCATTCATTTGGAGCGAAAATGGCAAAAGACCGATTCGCATGGGAGTTACATTTGGAACGGGCTAAGGTGCGTGAGAAGGAGGTGAACCAGGCTGTCGGTTCTCTGAAACCGACAAGCCATGTATGAGCTGGTTAATCTTTAACCATGAAGTGGGGTGTCAATAGCAGTTTTGGTTCTTACCTGACCCAGAAATTGAGAGAGTTTATTTCTCATTCATTCACTTTCATTCCCTAACTCAGAGGAGAAACCATGGCGGCTGCGGCTAAGATGTTCGAATCGAGAAACTGAGAGAATCAGTGAGATGAGATGATGAAGAAATCAGTCGATTAACTCAGAATTCATCTAGTGAATGAGTAGAGGAGATAGTGATGCAGTTAATTCGAGAAAACAAGGAAGAATAGGGATGAAGAAAGGGGATCTGTTAGCGGAAAAGGAATAATAAGATAGATCTGGTGATGAAATACAAGCAATTGATGGTGCAATTGAGTTGGGTTTTGATCGAACTGGATTTGACTCTAGTTGGAGACGTGCCATGGATGTTACAAGGGTTTGAGATGATGAACTGAGATGCAGGTTAGGGTTTTAAATCGGTTTTGAGAAATTGAGATGAACTAGAAGATGTTTCTGCTGTTGTTGTTCAAGGAAATTGCAGAGAATATGAATTACAGATTAGATGTATGTTAGGATGAAACTACGGGGAAGAATAATTTGCTGTTGTTGGTGATTTGTTAAGAAGAATTTGTTGGTGTTGATTTCATATGAATGGTGGTAGCTCAGGAAGATCAGCAAGATGGTGTTCTTGCTAGTGCAAGTGGAATGGATGCTGAATTGGAATTGCAATGAATTTGAGCAGGTGATGGGTTCTTTAGAAATGGAGTTGTTGCCATTACTCAGGTGAAACAATGGTGTTGGCTGTGACCTGAGATGGAGGGAATGAACCTGGTTGTTTATGTTGATATTGGTTGCAATGGGGTATCAATGAGATGTGATTTGCACTGGTGTTGATAAAAATGCAGGCAACTGAAGTCATTGCAGCTGTATTTGCAGCTTAACTGAAGCTGTAATTGATATGGTGTTTCGGTAATTTAAGATGCAGAGATGGAGGTTTGTTGATGTTTGTGTGTGGCAGGAATGATGAAGTTGGTAGCCAGGTACAATTGCTGTATCTGAGAGGGCACTGGTGGTTATACTGAAATCAAATGGAAGAAAATGGGATTTGTGTTTGAGCCAGTGGGTCTGTGAAATTGAGATGCAGTAATGCTGTGGCTGTGTGATATAAGAACAGAAATGGGAGGAAGAAATGGTGACTTGGTGGTTGGCTTTGTGTTAAATATATGTTGCTGTCAGAGATGGTTCTGTGAGCTGGTGTTGAGCTGAACTTACAAGAGTTACAGCTGAAGTTGTCGTGGGAAGAGAAGTTGATGCGGTATGTTTACAGTGGAGTCATGGGAAAATGCAAGGGACTGAGATGCTTCTATGGAGCTGCAGGTTGTTTAAGCTGGTTTCAAGGCTGTTCAGAATATGTCACTGGTGCTGTTGCAGGGACCTATGGACTAAAACCGAAGCTACAGTTGGGCAAGAATGTGAACCGTTGTGCTAGTAGAACAAGAAGAACGGATTGGAGTCGAACCGAAGTTACAAAATGGTTAAAGCGATGTGCGCTACAGGTGTTCTTTGCCAAGATTGAATCAATGGTAGATGGCAGGTGGAGTGTTACTCCAGTGGTGCAATTGAGCAGCTGAGGAATGAATTTGTCGTAGTATAGAATGTAGGGGCTACCAGGATGTGTGCCATTAGTAGTTATTTAGGAGTGCCCATATAGTATTAGTGTCTGTCTTTAGTTCAGTGTAATGATTGGTTTAGATTAGCCCACATGGAATGTTAGTGGCCGTAGGATATTAGCTGAGTAACTTGTCCTTATAAGGTCTGAGTCGGTCTGTTTTGTAAATCAGTCTATTATCATTTTATCAAATAAGAACTTTGTTCTTCATGGCTGTGTTCTCTGAACTCAGATTTGGCCTGAATCTATTGATTTAGGAGGTGTTTATCACCAATTCTATCCATCTGTTTGTCTAACTGTTGTAGTAATACAACAATTGGCATCAGAGCCGTTCAAATTTTTTCCAATGAGTCTCAAAGACATTCAAGAGGGTCTTTCCCGAACCACAACTGAAATCAATCTACTCAGATCAGAAATCGCTGCGTTCTCAACATCTTTCTCATCTAAGTTGGATTCACTTGTGATGGATCTTCGTAATCAGTTGAGTGCACAATTTCTTGAGCTTAGTCAAAATATAGATGATGTAGGAAATCACCAGGAAAGTTCAAGAGCAACTCCAGGATCGAGTGTGAATCAAGGGGTTTGCACTGAATTGGTTTCGACTGTTGGTGCTCAAGAAATTTCTACAAAATCAGGAGTAACCAAGTCAAGCTCTCTTGCTATTGATGAAGTAGTTGATTCTGATGTAGATGCAACTATCGATTTGATTCCTTCATTTTTGGTTGTTGAAGAAGAAGATTTGAAAATTGGCGAGGAAGATGATTTTAACAAAAGGAATTGCGTCAGAAATTTTTTCAGAAAACCAGGACATTGTCGAATATTTGAACGGATTTTTCTTCTCCACAACAAAATTCTAGGTATGGCTTATTTTCACATCAAATTTGATGATTCTCGTTTGTTATTCGATCGAGGTAAATGTGCTGCTAAATTGGTTCTTCGATTGCTTTCCAGCTTTGGGTATAAATCAGATTTTTCATCTGTGCAATCATTTCAATTTTTGTGTGTTAATGATTCCAAATTTTATGATGAGAGGAAGCTGTTTGTTCATATTGCTAAGAGAAACATAATTTTGATACTCATCTGGATTAGGGTATATGAACTTGAAATGGTACATGAATTCTTGGGTAAACTGCCTTATAGTGTTTTGTGGAGTTTTACTGATGATGGTGTTTACTTATCCTACTGGCATAATGAATTTTTTTGAACTCTACCTGAGAGGTCAATCTTATTTGTGTAATGCTAGAACCGAACTTTATGGTTGTATAGGATGGTGGAGTTTGAATGAGCAAAAACACAATATCCTCTTATCTATTTTTGCAAATGTTTTTCATGTGAAATTACTCATAGTTATAGTTGATAGACAAGCCGGTGATGTGCTCCAGATTTTACATTCCACTTGGATTTATTTGCACACATTTTCTTGGGATATACATCTTACTTCATGCTGCCATCAATTGCGAGAGGTATACACATGCAATTTAACCCAATATCCTCATTGGTGTTACACGTATATGGGGGAATTTGCTTATCCTGTTCTAATTAATGCTGCACAAGTTCCCTATGGTGAATGGTTCCAAGCTAGTGTTGGTATACATAAACAGGAAGAGGTCTTACTCCTTGTTGTTCAAATTCTAAATGTCTTATTGAGAATTGAGTTCTTGCGGTGGAAATACAGGTTGTTCTCAACCGATTGGTGGTGTAATAGGTTCTGTGACGCAGGGATTCGTAATCAGATTGTTGAAAATTCTGTTGCTAGACTCATTTGTGTATTGGTGGAAAGGCTTGAGCGGTTTGAACTTATCTCCCTTGATAAATTAGTTTGGAGTATAGTGTGGCGACGGAATTATGGTAATGCTGATATTCTCTTGCAATTTCCACTTGATTTACATAATGCTTCCCAAGAGTCCTACAACACTATTCATGCTCTTGTTAGACAACCAAGTACTAATGCCATTCAGTATCATCCTCGCACTGTTTCTTTCACTTTCATTTATATTCTAGCCTGCTGTCGTCACTTATTGGGGCTCAGTAATGAGTCAGGAAACTTGGAAATGATTATGGATGTTAGAAAGGCTAATGAAGTTGGGTTGCTGATTAACCTGAAGGAGTTTACATATCTTCTGGTGCTTAATATCTCAGTTCCTACATTTGTTCAAACTCAGTGGTATTTTTCGCAAATTATTCATTCTCGGTGCCCAAAATTACTTACATTTGAAGAATTGAAGTTTTACGCTACGGGACGAGTTCGGATGGGTAGGGCACTGAGATGGGAGTTATATATACACATATTGTAGAGTCTGGAATTTTGCTTCAGGTTGTAGCCAAGTGAAGGCTTCTATGTGCTTTCCTAGGAGGCATCATGACTCGACAAATTCTCTTATACACGAGTTGGTAAGGGTCGAACACTTGAGATGGAAATTCAAATTCCATTACCAATCTCTTATGATGCTTCTTTCTTTCCTAAGAAGTTGTTCCAAGTTCTTGAGCAGGGTCTCTTTTTTGCACTATCTCTTACATGCATATGTTATCTATGGAGCTCTCACTGTTCTTAAGCATGAGTGTTTTGTTGCTCTCAAGCGTGGTATATGGGGTATAAACCAATGAAGGGATATCCACAGTTGGAGTCCGTTGTTAGAATACACTTGACACTCGACTTGGTTGTGACGATCTTAATGTGCAAATACACCTGGATTTTCTTGAGGGGGGACTTGACAGACAATGATGCTGCTCGGCTTGCTCGTGTACTGGTGTGCATCTCTGTGTGGATCACTACTACATATTTTGTACAGCTACAGGACATTTTCCCTGATTTTGCTGAGCACAGTGAGTGGATATGTGCAAGGCATCGCAATTCTGCTTTTGTAGTCATCCCCGAATACACTGGACGCATGGATAATACGGCTACTTCACGGAGTGCTGTTCTGATTGAATACCAGGCTCCTATATGCTGATGTGGGTGGCCTTTTTGAGATGGAAGTTCAGATTGCTTCCAATGGGGGAATGAGGGACATGTTTATGGCGTTCTGATGGGCTACTTCAGTTTGTGCCTTGGCTCAAACTGGAATTCTAGGATCAATTTTCCAGATGAAGACACAGCGATTTCTGCTCCTACCTCAGCAACCATGACTGGCGCTTCAAGGGTGTTTGTGTAGGTACTTACCAAGCCGCAAATATGAAGATTTTGCACGTGTTTACTGTTGGGAACCTAGCATGGACAAGTTCAGTTTGCTGAGAGGATTTCTGTGTTGCACTACTACCTTGTGTTGCCACCTAATGTCGTATGACCGCTATGACGAGAAGAGGGTGTCGCAACTCAGTTCTCATCCTTGAGGACAAGGATGTTTTCAAGGGGAGTGGAATGTCGTAGTATAGAATGTAGGGGCTACCAGGATGTGTGCCATTAGTAGTTATTTAGGAGTGCCCATATAGTATTAGTGTCTGTCTTTAGTTCAGTGTAATGATTGGTTTAGATTAGCCCACATGGAATGTTAGTGGCCGTAGGATATTAGCTGAGTAACTTGTCCTTATAAGGTCTCGAGTCCGGTCTGTTTTGTAAATCAGTCTATTATCATTTTATCAAATAAGAACTTTGTTCTTCATGGCTGTGTTCTCTGAACTCAGATTTGGCCTGAATCTATTGATTTAGGAGGTGTTTATCACCAATTCTATCCATCTGTTTGTCTAACTGTTGTAGTAATACAACAGAATTGTAGATGTTGTTATGAATGGAGAAGAATATGAAGACTGATTTCAGATGGTGGTTGAGCTGCAAGTTGAAATGGCAGTGTATCGCACCGTGTGAAGAAGCGGAGAGCCATCATGGCCGGATAGGCACTTGTGAAGCACAAGATTGTGCATCACAAAATCGCGATGCTAATGGCCTAGGCCAAAGTGAATCGATCGAGCCAGACCGACTCGTCCGATTAGCCATCGACTCATTGACTCGGTGTGACTCGGTTGACTTACCGAGTTGACCCGGTTGACTGATATTTGACCGGTGACCGGGTGGACTTTGCCGGTCACCGGAGATACTTATCCGACCATTCTCCGGCCAATTTCCGACCATGATACCAGTTTTCCGGTGATATCTTTTGGGACATATTTTCACATGGGTGTTCCTCACATATGGGCTTGGTGGACATCTTGTTATTGGACTTTGGGCTTTGAAGACCTAGTTTTGGAAAGATGAAAAGCTACAAAAGGAAAAAGTTTTCTACAACTTTGATCACGTATTTTTCTACTTGGAGTTTTGGAGAGCGGCGACTAGGGTTTGCTTTTCATTTGTTTTTCATCTTCTTCATTATTTTATTATTGATTATGATTATGATGAACTCAAAATCTATGAGTAGCTAAACACATATTATTGGTTATGGGATAAAGTTGATTTCTCAACATGTTATTTGAATCTATGAATTAGTTTTGTCTCAACAATTTATTGTTTGTGATTCACAATTAATAGTGTTATATAGTTTGAATGCTTGTTTAGTCGAGTCCGGAATCGATTGAGTTTGCCTTCATCCTTATTGCTAGATTAGGGTTTTCAATACGAAAAAGTTGTTTATTCCTGATTCTAAGTAGCACAATTGTGGGTAGTGCTTGTAGTGATATATCCTACTAGTCACAAGTGAATCATAACCTTCGTTAAATCGAATTAGTGCTTTTACACGTTTGATTGCCTTGATTAGTCTTATTCCATAGAACTTATTGCTTTTAGGGAGTTAAACTTGATTGTGCTTTTACACATTAGGTTGCTTTCTATGAAGAATTCACATATACATCTTTTAATGTGGTTATGATGAAATCAGGGAATTAGCGGGATATTCTTGCGATCAAGGTATCCTAGGACTTTTAGTAAATGAGAGATTAAAATACCAATTCTAGTCATTGATGAAAATACATGTTTGTGAATGATACCAATTCTAGTCATCTGACTCATTGACTCGGTGTGACTTGGTTGACTGATATTTGACCGGTGACCAGGTGGACTTTGCCGGTCACCGGAGATACTTATCCGACCATTCTTCGGCCAATTTGCGGCCATGATACCAGTTTTCCGGTGATATCTTTTGGGACATATTTTCACATTGGTGTTCCTCACATATGGGCTTGGTGGACATCTTGTTATTGGACTTTGGGCTTTGAAGACCTAGTTTTGGAAAGATGAAAAGCTACAAAAGGAAAAAGTTTTCTACAACTTTGATCACGTATTTTTCTACTTGGAGTTTTGGAGAGCGGCGACTAGGGTTTGCTTTTCATTTGTTTTTCATCTTCTTCATTATTTTATTATTGATTATGATTATGATGAACTCAAAAGCTATGAGTAGCTAAACACATATTATTGGTTATGGGATAAAGTTGATTTCTCAACATGTTATTTGAATCTATGAATTAGTTTTGTCTCAATAATTTATTGTTTGTGATTCACAATTAATAGTGTTATATAGTTTGAATGCTTGTTTAGTCGAGTCCGAATCGATTGAGTTTGCCTTCATCCTTATTGCTAGATTAGGGTTTTCAATACGAAAAAGTTGTTTATTCCTGATTCTAAGTAGCACAATTGTGGGTAGTGCTTGTAGTGATATATCCTACTAGTCACAAGTGAATCATAACCTTGGTTAAATCGAATTAGTGATTTTACACGTTTGATTGCCTTGATTAGTCTTATTCCATATAACTTATTTCTTTTAGGGAGTTAAACTTGATTGTGCTTTTACACATTAGGTTGCTTTCTAGAAAGAATTCACATATACATCTTTTAATGTGGTTATGATGAAATCAGGGAATTAGCGGGATATTCTTGCGATCAAGGTATCCTAGGACTTTTAGTAAATGAAAGATTAAAATATCAAAGTCATTGATGAAAATACATGTTTGTGAATGATACTATCCCATGACCAATATCTTCTCTTTATTGATTATTCAAATTATTTTATTTGCTTTGCTCTATTTTATTGCTTAGATAAAACAAAAATTCCCCCATTGGTTACTAAGAAACTGAAATTTATAACAACAAAAGCCTCTCTGTGGGAACAAACTCTTTCTTATCACGTACTTCATTTATATTTAGTAGAGTGAGAAAGTGAAATTATTTTTGCTCGGCTGACAACCGACCAAATTTTGGCGCCGCTGCCGGGGAGGCATACAACTTGTTATTAAGTTTTTAGTTTCTTTTTATAATTTCTGCTTTTATCTTTGCTTGTTGTTTTCTTGTCTTATTTCTCACTTGTTTGCGATAATTGTTTTCAGGTACCTAATCCCTGGCTTCTAAAGATTGGAACTATCCAAGGTGCGGGATAACTACTCAAAGAGGCACAATACTCCAACCAAGTCAAGACACAACAAAAGATCAAGAGTTAGAAGTGGAAGAAGAGTTACAACTAGAAGGAGAACAAGAGGTTCCATTCGTAGACGAACCACAAGTTGAAGAAGAAGAAGCAATGGGTGATGCAAATCGTACACTCAAGGACTTGGCTTCTCATAGGCTTGATACACAACAGGGGTGTATTCAAAAAGACTCTACTTTTGAGATCAAGCCGGAGTTTCTTAGAGAATTACCAAAGTTCCATGGCATGGTGAATGAAGACCCAAACAAGCATCTTATGGACTTCCACACCATTGTCGTGGCCATGCTTCCAACGGATATTGAGGCGGATGGTGCAATGTTGAAAGTTTTTCGTTTCTCTTTGATGGATAGTGCTAAGGATTGGTTGCACTATTTGCCTTCCGAAAGTGTCACGACATGGAATGGGCTGAAGAAACTCTTTTTAGAGAGATATTTTCCTGCATCAAAGGCTACTCAAATTCGCAAGGAGATTTGTGGGATGAAGCAAAATGTGGGAGAATCCTTATATGAATGTTGGGAATGATACAAGAGATTGGTGGCAAGCTGCCCTCACCACCAATTCAGTGACGCTATGATCATCCAATACTTCTATGAAGGACTCCAATCAAGTGATAGGAATCTCCTTGATGCTGCATGTGGTGGTGCACTAGTGAGCAAGACGGAAGCACAAGCTAGAGAGTTGATTGAAAACATGGCAGCAAACTCCTAATAGTTCTTGAGTCGTGGTTCGGATGTGCTTCTTAGGAAAGTAAATAAAGTGAGCGAGGTCGAGGAACTTCGTTAACAAATGGGTAACATGACAGCAATGATGCAACAAGTTGCAGCCGCGGTGATACCAAGTTCCTCTCAAGTTATGAAGACGAGCAAGCTAATGCGGTCTTTCCAAATCAACAAAGACGGTATGATCCCTACTCCAACACTTACAATCCAGGATGGAGAGATCATCCCAATTTTAGCTATGCCAACAAGCAAGGTGCAATCCAAGAACCTACTTTCAACCGTCCGAGTGGATTTCAACCGCAACAACAACAATTTCAGCAACCACAAGCACAACAATCAATGCAAAATCACGGTTCCGATATAGATTCAAAGCTTCAAACAATGATGCAAGGCATTTCCACCATGTTTAAAGAAAGTCAGCAGGAAACTAAGAGTGCTATCAAGGAGTTGCAGACACAAATGGGCTCCATGGCTATTGAGTTGAACCAATTGAAGGCACAAAATAGTGGGAAACTCCCTTCTCAACCTATTAACCCAAAAGAGAGTGTCAATGCTATTACGTTGAGAAGTGGTACACAACTTGTGCAACCCGAGGTTATTGATTCGGGCAAGGTGGAAACACCAAAGGAACCTGTTTTGGAGGAGAAGAATGATGATTCTCCCCAAACTTCTGAGGTACCTATTCCTAACTCTAAAACTCCGGTTTCTACTTATGTTCCTCCTTTACCTTTCCCTCGCAGATTTGCAAGTTCCAAAAAGGCGGAACTGAAAAAGGAGATTTTAGACGTTCTTAAAAAGATCCATGTGAACATACCACTCATTGATGCTATTAAGTAAGTTCCAAAGTATGCAAAGGTGTTGAAGGACTTGTGTACTAATAAGCAAAGGCTCAAAGGTAATGAAGTGCTTAGTGTGGGGGGAGAATGCTTCAGCAATCTTACAACACAAACTCCCACTTAAGTGCAATGATCCTGGTAGTTTTGACATTCCCGTCACAATTGGTAACACAACATTTAACAAAGCTATGTTGGATTTAGGTGCATCCGTAAATGTTATGCCTGCATCTATGTACAATTCACTTGATTTAGGTCCTCTTAAAAAGGCTAGAATTGTATTGCAACTAGCCGATCGCTCTAATGTCTACCCAATGGGTATTGTTGAGGATGTTCTTGTGCAGGTCAATCAACTTGTATTTCCAGCTGACTTTTGTGTGTTAGAGATGAATGAAGGGTCACCGAACTTGTCTCTTCCATTGCTACTTGGGCGTCCCTTCATGAAAACGGCGAAAACCATTATTGATGTGGACAAGGGAACACTAACTATGGAGTTAGATGGAGAAACAATACGTTTCAACATTTTCGAGACGATGAGATATCCTAGTGATATCCTCTCTTGTTTCTCCATTAATGTTATGGATACATTGGCACAACAAATGTTTGAATTAAATGGTGATGACGCTTTGGAAACCGTGTTAACTACATCCATGGATAATGGTGTAGAGTGTGGTAATGAAGTCAAGGAAGCCCTTGGTGATCTTAATTCACTACAAGGATGCTCGGAAACTCATAATATCTCTTTTATTTCTTTACCATGCAGTGATGAAAAGCTTGTACCTTCAATTGTTAAATCTCCAAAGTTAGAATTAAAATCTCTTCCCGATCACTTAAAGTACTTGTACTTGGGTGATAATGAAGAGTTACCTGTGATTTTTTCTAATGAGCTTAGTGAATTAGAGGAGCAAAAACTTCTAAGGGTGCTAAGGAAGTACAAGACAGCCATAGGATGGACAATTGCTGATATCAAGGGTATAATCCCTTCCGTTTGTATGCAAAAAATCCGTTTGGAGGACGATGCAAAGCCTACAAGGGAAGCGCAACGTCGTTTGAACCCTCCCATGATGGAAGTTGTGAAAAAAGAGATACTAAAGCTTTTGGAAGTGGGTGTGATCTACCCCATATCCGATAGTAAGTGGGTGAGCCCGGTACAAGTAGTTCCAAAGAAATCAGGTGTGACACTGGTGGAGAATGATAAGAACGAACTTGTCCCAACTCGTGTGCAAACCGGTTGGAGGATTTGTATTGATTACAGGAAATTGAATGCTACCACTAGGAAAGATCATTTTCCATTGCCTTTTATTGATCAAATGCTTGAATGTTTAGCTGGACACTCTTACTATTGCTTCCTTGATGGCTATTCAGGTTATAATAAGATTGTGATAGCGCCGGAGGATCAAGAGAAAACTACTTTCACTTGTCCTTTCGGTACTTTTTCTTATAGAAGGATGCCTTTTGGCTTGTGCGATGCTCCAGCTACCTTTCAAAGGTGTATGGTAAGTATCTTTTCAGAATATGTTGAAAACATAATCGAAGTGTTTATGGATGACTTTAGTGTCTTTGGTGATTCATTTGACCTTTGCTTGAACAACTTGTCTCTAATCCTTGAACGATGTGTTGAAACAAACCTTGTGATGAATTGGGAGAAGTGCCATTTTATGGTAACTCATGGCATAGTTTTAGGCCATATAATATCTTCTAAAGGCTTGGAAGTTGATAAATCTAAAATAGACCTTATTCGTGCTTTAACCCCTCCCACTACGGTGAGGGAGATACGCTCTTTTCTTGGTCATGCAGGTTTTTATCGTAGATTCATCAAGGATTTTTCCAAGATAGCATCACCACTTTGCAACTTATTGAAAAAAGATGTGGTTTTTAACTTTGATGAAAAGTGTGTGGCGGCATTCAATCGTTTGAAAGAACTTTTGATTTCAGCCCCCACCGGATTGGAGCAAGCCTTTTGAGCTCATGTGCGATGCAAGTGACTATGTGGTTGGTGCGGTGCTTGGGCAACGTGTGGGGAAGATACCTCATGCTATTTATTATGCTTCTAGAACGTTAAATGAGGCCCAACAAAACTACACAACCACTGAAAAAGAGTTGTTAGCCATTGTTTTTGCTTTGGAAAAGTTTCGCTCTTATCTAATTGGTACAAAAGTTGTTGTCTTTTCTGATCATGCAAAGCACTTAGGTACTTAAGTAATGAAGAAAGAAGCTAAACCGAGGCTCATACGATGGATTTTACTCTTGCAAGAGTTTGATATTGAAATCAAGGACAAGAAAGGAATTGAGAACACCGTTGCGGATCACTTGAGCCGTCTTCTTGTGGACAAGGAAGCTATCCCATTGCGTGAAAGTTTCCGGATGAGAAACTATTCTCAATTGCCTTTGGAGAACCATGGTATCCGATATTGTCAATTACTTGGTATCTAAACAAATCCCAAAGAACTTGTTTCGTCTTTGAGAGGACAAAATTAAAAGTTAGGAAACCAATACATATGGGATGATCCATACTTATGGAAACATTGTAGTGACCAAGTAATACGAAGGTGCGTTCCCAGAATCGAATTTAATTCTATCTTGTCTTTTTGTCACTCCTATGCTTGCGGAGGACACTTTGGAAGGAAGAGAACTGCTCACAAGGTACTTGAAAGAGGTTTCTATTGGCCAACCTTGTTTAAGGATGCATATATATTTTGTACAACTTGTGATAGGTGCAAAAGAACAGGCAATCTAGGTGCCCGAAATCAAATGCCACAAACTTTTATTCAATTTATTGAAGTTTTTGATGTATGGGGTATTGATTTTATGGGTCCTTTTGTCAACTCCCATGGGAATTTTTATATCTTACTTGCGGTTGATTATGTCTCAAAATGGGTGGAAGCTAAGGCCACACCAACTAATGATTCTAAAGTTGTTTCAGATTTTGTGCAAGCTAATATTTTTGCAAGGTTTGGAATTCCAAGAGCCATAATTAGCGATGGGGGTTCTCACTTCAAAAACAGAATTTTACAAAGCTTGTTGAAGAAGTACAATGTGTCGCACAAGATTGCAACACCTTATCATCCCCAGACAAATGGACAAGCTGAGGTTTCTAACCGAGAGGTGAAGTCTATACTAGAGAAGACGGTGAATCCAACAAGGAAAGATTGGAGCATGCGACTTAATGATGCTTTGTGGGCTTATAGAACCGCATACAAGACACCTATCGGGATGTCTCCCTTTAGGCTTGTGTATGGTAAACCTTGTCATTTACCCGTTGAAATTGAGCATAAGGCATTTTGGGCTATTAAGCAATGCAATATGGATATAGATAGGGCTGGAAAGCAAAGGAAGTTACAACTCCAAGAGCTAGAGGAGCTTCGCAATGATGCATTTGAAAGCTCACGCATTTATAAGGAAAAGACGAAAGCATTTCATGATAACATGATTTCTAGGAAACAATTTTGCATTGGGAAAAAAGTGCTTTTGTTTAATTCTCGCTTGCATTTATTTCCGGGTAAATTAAGGTCACGATGGATCGGACCTTTTATTGTTACTAATATGTTTTCTCATGGTGTAGTAGAAACTCGTAGCATAGCTACATGCAAGGAACTTAAAGTGAATGGGCACCGGTTGAAACCATATTATGAGATTTTCACTTGAAGTGGTGGAAGGAGTTAACTTTGTGGATGTACTCCCCCTGGAGGAGTCATAGAAAGCAAGGAGATAGTCGGGCTGACGACTTTAAACCAAACGCTAAATGGGAGGCAACCCATAGGATGAGTATTTCTTGTCTTGTTTTTAGTTTTTCTTGTCTTGTTTTTATTTTTTCTGATTTCTTGTCACATATCATGTTAGAATTTCCCACCTTGACTTACTTTGGATGACTCAATTTACATTGAGGACAATGTAAAGTTTAAGTGTGGGGGAGTGGTTAAGCATTTGCAGTGTAAAAATTTCAACTTTTTCATTTTTTTTTTTTTTTTGTAAATTAGTGAATAAAAAACTCCAACTTGTGGTTAGTTTAAAGTCACATAGTATACATGTCGCTAAGATTACATCGAGATTCTCATAAGAGTGACTGAACTTAGAGATGACAGAGAACATGATCGGGTTTCTTAATTGTATGAGAGTTAAAGTTGGATTTAACCATGCCAGTGGCAAATAAGGTGCAGACTGAATTCGGTATTAGAGTAGTGGTCCCCTATAGTGGAGACTACCCATGTTACATAATGTGAGGCACCGACCTTCAATTATTTGTACCTGTCTAAATATGTGCTTTTAGAGTGTGTGTCACCGTACGTAAATTCCGGGCAGAATGGTGAGATGCCCAACCTCCCACCAATAGAAGCACTACTTTGATCTCTTGAGTGCTATTTTATCAATCATGATGGTGACATCGAATTGCTAACTTACATACCACTTGTAATCTTGTTCATGATTAGCACCATCCACTTTATCTCTCTCTACACCAACAGGTCCATAGAAACACCATCATCATCAACAAGAGGAGCATCACAAATTCGAAGGAAAGTTGAAGACGTTCAAGGTTTACAAGCAACGGTACAGAAATGAGCAGATTTTAGATTCAAGTAAAGCAACAAGACAAGGAGCAGAATTTTAACAAGTTGAAGACTATTGTACAAGAGCGAAGATTATCAAGGATGAGAGTTCGAGAAGTTTATGATATCAAGACATACAAGTTGTGAAGAATCAAGCGGTAAAGTACTTACACCATGGCCTTTGTACTTGCATTTTTATTTAATCTTTATTTGTATTTCATTAAAAAAAAAAAAGGAAAAAAATTGAAGGAAAAAAAAAAACAAGAGAAAATTTCTTTAGGTTCATTACTAGTTTTATTGTTTTGTTTCGTTTTGTTTTCATTTTGTATTTGTTTTATTTTTCTTGTCTCATAAAAAAAAAATAATAGAAAAACAAAAGAAGGAAGAAAAAAAAGACAAGAAAAATCATTGTATCATATTTTGGGTTTGTATAGTTTTTTTTAGTTTTGTATTCTTTCAATAAAGCCAATGGAAGAAGAAATATCCATAATGAAGTTTCAAGCAACAAGAAATTAGAGGAAAGAATCACATTGTCAAGATTCTACGAAGTTCAAGAGTTATCATCACTAGTTGAAGACCAGAAGACGAAGATGAAGACAGATTGAAGACCGAAGACGTTTCTATGGATCTGTGAGAGTGGTGCTAACTGCACGCCGAACGGATAACGAGGTAAGTAAGCATATTTCCACCTTCTTTAAGTGGTTGATTTCCTTTCTTAGAGATCATCAGGAAAAAAAAAGGGTTTTCAAAATGATAAAAGATGTGGGTTTTCAAACAATTCAGAGGGTTTTTGCCTTCCCACCATTCAAACGTGTCTCAGGATTCTCTCTTCACTCCTACCTGGACACATGTGTGACCCATAAAAAGTTGTTTAATATTGAGAGCCACTTCATAAAACCCTTTCTTGTGAGGCAGAGTCGAGACTTTCGATCACTCCGAACCCGAATTTCTTTCGATATGGGATGGTTATTTCTCTCTCAACTTTTAAGAATGAGATTGTGTTCATATATGTACTAACTTCTTATGCCTAGTGTGCAGAATCTTTATGTATTCTTAGCGCGTTGAATGCTATCAGTACGGAGAACTAGTAAGTTGGAAAAATAGGTTTTGTGGGTATATCTCTAGTAAACCCTCATGAGATGGAGTTGTATGTATCCTTTAGAATAAGTTTTGTTCGATTTGCTCGAGGACTAGAAAAGTCTAAGTGTGGGGGAGTTTGATAGGTGTCATAAACACCTTCATTTATATCTATAGTTTATGCTTTCTTTGTTATCTTTCTTGTGAATTATGTATCTTATGTGTGATTTTGAGTTTATTAGGTGCAATGGACTCATTGGGAGCAAAAGAAGGAAAAATCATTCATTTGGAGCGAAAATGGCAAAAAGACCGATTCACAGGCGAGTTACATTTGGAACGGGCTAAGGTGCGCGAGAAGGAGGTGAATCAGGCTGTCGGTTCTCTGAAACCGACAAGCCATGTATGAGATGGTTAGCCTTTAACCATGAAGTGGGGTGTCAATAGCAGTTTTGGTTCTTACCTGACCCTGAAATTGAGAGAGTTTATTTCTCATTCATTCACTTTCATTCCCTAACTTAGAGGAGAAACCATGGCGGCTGCGGCTAAGATGTTCGAATCGAGAAACTGAGAGAATCAGTGAGATGAGATGATGAAGAAATCAGTCGATTAACTCAGAATTCATATAGTGAATGAGTAGAAGAGATAGTGATGCAGTTAATTCGAGAAAACAAGGAAGAACAGGGATGAAGAAAGGGGATCTGTTAAGCGGAAAAGGAATAAGAAGATGGATCTGGTGATGAAATACAAGCAATTGATGGTGGAATTGAGTTGGGTTTTGATCGAATCTGCATTTGACTCTAGTTGGAGACGTGCCATGGATGTTACAAGGGTTTGAGATGATGAATTGAGCTGCAGGTTAGGGTTTTAAATCGGTTTTGAGAAATTGAGATGAACTAGAAGATGTTTCTGCTGTTTTTGTTCAAGGAAATTGCAGAGAATATGAATCGCAGATTAGATATATGTTAGGATGAAACTACATGGAAGAATAATTTGCAGTTATTGGTGATTTGTTAAGAAGAATTTGTTGGTGTTGATTTCAGATGAATGGTGGTAGCTAAGGAAGATCAGCAAGATGGTGTTCTTGCTGGTGCAAGTGGAATGGATGCTGAATTGGAATTGCAATGAATTTGAGCAGGTGATGGGTTCTTTAGAAATGGAACTGTTGCCATTGCTCAGGTGAAACAATGGTGTTGGCTGTGACCTGAGATGGAGGGAATGAACCTAGTTGTTTATCTTGATATTGGTTGCAATGGGGTATCAATGAGATGTGATTTGCACTGGTGTTGATAAAAATGCAGTAATCAAGTCATTTTTGGATTTGTAGCTTAACCTGTTTGTAATTGATATGGTCTTTGCGGTAATTGAAGCTGCAGAGATGGAGGTTTGTTGATGTTTGTGTGTGGCAGGAATGATGAAGTTGGTAGCCAGGTACAATTGATGTATCTGAGAAGGCACTGGTGGTTATACTGAAATCAAATTGAAGAAAATGGGATTTGTGTTTGAGTCAGTGGGTCTGTGAAATTGAGATGCAGTAATGATGTGGCTGTGTGATATAAGAACAGAAATGGGAGGAAGAAATGGTGACTTGGTGGTTGGCTTTGTGTTAAATATGTGTTGCTGCCAGAGATGGTTCTGTGAGCTGGTGTTGAGCTGAACTTACAAGAGTTCTAAATTTGAAGTTGTCGTGGGAAGAGAAGTTGATGCGGTATGTTTACGGTGGAGTCATGGGAGAATGCAAGGACCGAGATCTTTGCTATGGAGCTGCGAGGTTGTTTAAAAAATTTGGTTTCAAGGCTGTTCAGAATATGTCACTGGTGCTGTTGCAGGGACCTATGGACTAAAACCGAAGCTACAATTGGGCAAGAATGTGAACTGTTGTGCTGGTGGAACAAGAAGAACGGATTGGAGTCGAAACTGAAGTTATAAAATGGTTA
This sequence comes from Papaver armeniacum, assembly GCA_023531295.1. Lineage (NCBI taxonomy): Eukaryota > Viridiplantae > Streptophyta > Magnoliopsida > Ranunculales > Papaveraceae > Papaver > Papaver armeniacum. The sequence continues at coordinate 382,280 of JAJJWW010015110.1, forward strand.
AAACTAATGTGCAGCTACAGGTGTTGCTGCCAAGATCGAATCAATGGGAGATGGCAGGTGGAGTGTTACTCCAGTGGTGCAATTGAGCAGATGAGGAATGAATTGTAGATGTTGTTATGAATGGAGAAGAATATGAAGACTGATTTCAGATGGTGGTTGAGCTGCAAGTTGAAATGGCAGTGTAAGCTGCAGCTGTGAAGAAGGCAGAGCCATCATGGCTGGATAGGCACTTGTGAAGCACAAGGATTGTGCATCACAAAATCTGGCCAGTGCTAATGGCCTAGGCCAAAGTGAATCAGACTGAGCCAGACCTGACTCGTCTGATTAGCCATCTGACTCATTGACTCGGTGTGACTCGGTTGACTTACCGAGTTGACCCGGTTGACTGATATTTGACCGGTGACCGGGTGGACTTTGCCGGTCACCGGAGATACTTATCCGACCATTCTCCGGCCAATTTCCGGCCATGATACCAGTTTTCCGGTGATATCTTTTGGGACATATTTTCACATGGGTGTTCCTCACATATGGGCTTGGTGGACATCTTGTTATTGGACTTTGGGCTTTGAAGACCTAGTTTTGGAAAGATGAAAAGCTACAAAAGGAAAAAGTTTTCTACAACTTTGATCACGTATTTTTCTACTTGGAGTTTTGGAGAGCGGTGACTAGGGTTTGCTTTTCATTTGTTTTTCATCTTCTTCATTATTTTATTATTGATTATGATTATGATGAACTCAAAAGCTATGAGTAGCTAAACACATATTATTGGTTATGGGATAAAGTTGATTTCTCAACATGTTATTTGAATCTATGAATTAGTTTTGTCTCAATAATTTATTGTTTGTGATTCACAATTAATAGTGTTATATAGTTTGAATGTTTGTTTAGTCGAGTCCGGAATCGATTGAGTTTGCCTTCATCCTTATTGCTAGATTAGGGTTTTCAATACGAAAAAGTTGTTTATTCCTGATTCTAAGTAGCACAATTGTGGGTAGTGCTTGTAGTGATATATCCTACTAGTCACAAGTGAATCCTAACCTTGGTTAAATCGAATTAGTGCTTTTACACGTTTGATTTCCTTGATTAGTCTTATTCCATAGAACTTATTGCTTTTAGGGAGTTAAACTTGATTGTGCTTTTACACATTAGGTTGCTTTCTAGGAAGAATTCACATATACATCTTTTAATGTGGTTATGATGAAATCAGGGAATTAGCGGGATATTCTTGCGATCAAGGTATCCTAGGACTTTTAGTAAATGAGAGATTAAAATACCAATTCTAGTCATTGATGAAAATACATGTTTGTGAATGATACTATCCCATGACCAATATCTTCTCTTTATTGATTATTCAAATTATTTTATTTGCTTTGCTCTATTTTATTGCTTAGATAAAAAAAAAAATCCCCCCCCCCTGGTTACTAAGAAACTGAAATTTATAACAACAAAAGCCTCTTTGTGGGAACGAACTCTTTCTTATCACGTACTTCATTTATATTTAGGTTAGTGAGAAAGTGAAATTATTTTTGCTCGGCTGACAACCGACCAGTTGTTTGACCCCGCATTTTCAATTGGTATCAGAGTAGGCAAACACATTAAAGACCTCATAAGTCTGTGTTTGTTGCGATCTGATATGGACAAGTGATATCTCTATAAACGTACCACCAGTCTTCGATGGCTCAAATTACTTGTGGTGGAAAATTGCTATGCGTGCCTTTCTTCAAGCGCGTGATTGTCAATCGTGGGTATATGTAGTTAATGGCTATGATACTCCCGTTGTGGCAGTAGGGAATGCAACCGTTCCAAAGAATATTGGTAAATACAATGCTGCCGAGATACTTGTTGCAAAGAAAAACTCCGAGGGTTTGAATGACATCATACATGCCATTACCCCAGATCTTCAGCACTATGTGACTACGTGCACTAGGTCTAAAGATGCTTGGGATTTCTTAGAAACTGTATTCGATGGTAATACCAGTGAAAAGGAAGCTAGGCTTCAAAACCTTAATTCCGATTGGGAAAACCTTCGTATGGCAGATGAAGATTCGTTTGATGAGTTTAATCACAAAGTGTCTGAAATTGTCAATGCATCATTTGCATTGGGTAATACTATTCCTGAAAAGGATATTGTGATAAAAACTCTCAGATCGCTGCCATCTAGATACGATTCTTAGAAGCATGCCATTGTTGAAAGAAATAACCTTGATGCTCTCTCCAGAAACACGTTGGTTGGAAAGCTAAACATATTTGATCATGAGCATACATCCAAAATTGGAAAGGATGTTTCCTTCAAAGCACAAAAGAACACTAAATTACTTGACAAAAGTAAAAGTGTTTATGTCTCTGAGGATGATCTTTTTGAGGCTGATTCATCGGATGAAGATCTAGACAAATCAGTCTCTTTGATCACAAGACAGTTTAGAGATCTTCTATTGAAGAGAAGTAAACGGTTTTCTAGAGACAAACCCAGGTCATCAGTTAAACCTCACAACCGAATTCCTCCTAAAAACAGGGATGCTGACGAGGCTGATGATGAGGATATGCCATTGTACTTTAAGTGTAAAGGTTTTGGTCATTTTGTAAATGAGTGTCCAAATCGTAGAAAATACATTGGAAACAAAGGTCTTGTTGCAACTCTTGATGAAATGTCTGATCATTCCAATGAAGACGAAAAATCAAGTGTTGCACTTCTTTGTGAAGATATTGATTTTGATAATTGTAGCAATACATATATCAATCTTGATATTCTTCCAGAAGAAGACTCAACCAATCTGGAAGAAAAAATTAACCTTTCTGCTGGAAACCCTATGTCTGATTTTTCAGGTTCCACTTTGTGCCTCGCAGCTTGCACATCTCGTATGTTTGAATCATCTTATCTAGGGACATGTTCTTATTGTTCACTCAAGGGTCATGAACTTTCGAAGTGTTATAAGTATAAACACAAGATGAGACATGTCAAGAGACTTCAACGAAGAGCAAATCGCCTAGCAAACAAGCTCAAACTTGTTCAAAAACATTTGAGGTATGTAAGATTTTATCCTCTTCAAATAAGTTGGTTTCCAAAGATAAGTCAACACCACTAGAGAGAATAGTATGGTCTAAACGATTTGATAGACAGGGTTCTATGAATTCCTTTCAAAGAGGTTATGGTGGACAAATTGTTGTTCACCGCAGCACAACTTGATTGTGTTGTTTTAGTGCATCTTGTCTCATGTGCCTGATTAAAATAGACAAGATTGTGCACACCTCAGGCATAAGAAAAAAAAAACTTTTTGTTTTTGTTTTCTTAGTTTTGCTGTATGAGTTGGAATTATTTCATATCTAAATTGATTAATATTGGGAGAGACTTCCCTGTGTATTCAATAAAAGAGGGTTATTCTCGTCAATTCCACTCTCTTTAGGGTCGTGAATTGAGCGTGCGTGAACCTGTGTGGTTAAAAGGTTCCATAACCCTACATTTCTTTTTCCTTCTCTGGAACTCTTTTCATCTTAAGACTGCCTGTTGAGTTTAAATAGTGATTTCCTCTCACAAACCCATACACATATGGAGACTCCAAGCATCATGTGTTCTGATGGAAAAGATGTTAATATGATTGTTAAGCCATCAATCATAAAGGAAAAAGAAAAATCTACGTTGCCTCCAACTTTGAAAAGAAAAAGAAGGAATGTGAGGAAGCCAAGAGATGTTCCTTCAAATTCTCAGAAGTTTTCTGATGTTCTTGAAGAGTTGAAGGAAACAAGGAAGGAGATACAGCTAATAAAGGCTTATGTTATGAGAACTCTCGAAATTCAGAAGGCCCTGGTTCGATATCATCATCCTATAAGGTTTTTTGGAATTGACTCCTTTCTTCACAAACCTTATGTTCCCATGGCTATTGAAGACAAGGAGTTCGAGGACGATAAAGAATTCTTCAGAGGTCTCAATGTCTAGTAAATCTTCTTTTAGATAATTTATTTCTTGTTTTTAGAAGAATAACTAGGGTTTGGAATAACCATTATTGTGAGTACACATAGCTATGTCCAACGATTTTCATCTTCAATGTTTTTAGATTTATTTATTTAAGTTCCAAGTTTTTGGAAGATGATTTTTGCAATTTTAATCTTTATGATTTTATATATTGCAAATTGTTATGGGATATGTTGTTTACGTCCGTGAACCTGTGACTATCCCATACTTGTTCAAAAGTTATCTCTATTATGTCGGTATGAATGTATTGATAGAAGATATGAACTTTTGACATTACAAAAGTTAAAGCCTTTTATGTCATTGTTTTGATGGAAGAAATGATAAAGCTTTTGTTTACAGGGATTAAGTCTATTATATGTCATTGTGCAAATAGTGATGGAAAATAGAATGAATCCTTGTTTATTCTGCAGTATTGGTCGACCTCCGATCCACATCTTTGTGCATATACTGTGTTGCTCCGTAAGGTTCCTTATGTTTGAGCATAACCAACTGAATTGATCATTTTCTCGTGGTTAATTTAGTTGTTGCTCCATAATATTTCTTATGTTTGAGCATGACCAACTAAATTGATCATTCTCTTGTGGTTATTTTAGTTGTTGCTCCGTAAGTTCGTTTATGTCGAGCATGACCATTGAATTGATCACATCGTGGTTAATTTGGTTGTATATTTCAATTAAATTAATCGTGAGTTTTCTTGGGATTAATTTGGTTGTATTTTTCGATTGTGTTAATCACGAGTTCTCTTGTGGTTAATTCAATTGAATATGTTGGATACAAATTCATGTTTTCATGTGATTTGATCTTATCCAAAAGAAATCCTTATTTTCTCGTTAAAAGCAAGGTCGCCTTTGTTGTTTGTAGGATCAGAATATCGCAACACCAACGCCCTTGCGAAATCCATAAACGACACATTGCGAAGACATCGCAGACGAGTAATATAAATGACGCAACGGATGACGACAGCCAGAACACGAGAAAGATGTGAAGACCTGGCGAGATTTAGGAGTGTTGCGAGGTTTTACATTTGTACACTTGCGAGAATGTCGCAAGTCAGATCCGAAAATAAAGGACAACTTAGCTGTCATCCATTATGTAATGTCCTATATAAAGAGCCGAATAGGCTTATGCAAGGGGGATCTTTTTAGAGAGTGGAGAAAAATTTCAGAGGAGAGAGAAAGTCTAGAGTAGCAATAACATTCTTGATTTCACTTCCTTCTTGTAAAATTTCTAACTCAATTAATAAAGAAATTGGTTATTGAACTTAAATATGTGTTAGATATTATGAATTCTTGTGAGGTGTGTATTGTAGGATTTCCTGCAATTATATATGGCGCTAGAAACAGGGAATGATTGAAGATTGATATTGTGATTTGAAAGAATTTGGAATAATAGGGAAGGAGTTTCATATAATTTTCAATAATTCATTAAGATTGAAAAATGGTTAGAAGAAGACATGCATCAAAACAACAAACAACTGTCAAAAGGAGTAGGAGACTTGCTGGAGAAAGGAGAGATGAGATGGGGGAATCTTCAAGAATGAATACAAGTAACAATAGAGGAGATCAAATTCCACCGCCAGTTCAGCGTACACCACCAGTACAAAATGGAACCGTGGATTACGACAGAGTGAGTGTACATACTTGGCGGTCAGACTCTGTAGATGAAATGGGAGAAGAGCAGCAATTAGGAGGCAATGGACAAGAGGAGAGAGACCAAGAAGTAATTGGAGGGATAATTCATGAAAATGAAGAGATTACAGCATTAGAGGCATTGAGACAAACAATACATGAAGAAAGGCGGCTAGAAGCAGAAGAACGTGCGAATTTGAAAAGGCAAAATCATGAATTGAGAATGGAAAACATAAGATTACAAAATAGGAGGTCAAGAAGCACTACAAGATCACGTTCAAGATCAGTTAGATAAGAAATAAGACAAAATTTGCCTATAGATAATGCTAATGAAGAAACTCGAGAGGGAATACAAAATCCAGGCGAAGAACGTTGCGAAGGAAGAGAAGTATTGGAAGATCGTTATATTCAACATGCTGAAATTCTTCAAAATGAACAGAATGATAGAATTCAAGGAAATAGACATCGTCAGGGGCGAAATAATCGAGATGGCGAAGAAAATCAGGAAGAATGAAGGAGAATTTTACACGAGAGAGAAATACAAAGAACTTAACGAGCAATTGAGGATGAAATTGAAAGACACTATGCTGAACAAACACATTTAGCTCGCGAGAGAGAAAGACTAAGAGCAGAAGTGGAAGAACAAGAGCTACAAGAGGCAATTCGACAGAATAACCATGATAATCGAGAAAGGAGGCATGAGCGAAACCGTAATAATGTTAATATCAATGAAGAGTATGATAGAGTACAAAGGAGAACTGAAAGACGGCGAAGGGGAGAAAATAAGAGATATGACGGTGTGCGAATTAATGAAAGAAGTGAAAGAGAAGATCGCAGAGAAAAACGAGAAGAAAATGATGAACAAGGAATTCAAAATAGAGATGAGCGCAGGAGAAGAGAGGCGGAGTTGAAAAGACCAATGGATCCAAATTCTGGTATAAATGAACAAATTTTGAGAGAGTTAGCGGAAATGAGAGGAGTGATAAATAATAAGAGAGGAGGAGGTAAGAGACAATTAGATGAAGCCATAGAGGAAGCTGCGAAAACTCCATTTACACAAGAAGTACAATTAGGAGGAATACCCCCAAAATGCAATTTACTGCGTTAACCAAACATTTTTGATGGAACAACTTGTGCAGTCCAACACATCAAAGCTTATGTGAGATGTATGCTACAATGGGAGAACCATGATGAAATATTATGCAAGTATTTCGCATCAAGTTTAACAGGAGAGGCATTAAAAAGGTTTGAAGGTTTGCCAAAGAATACTATAACCTCTTTCAACCACTTGCAAACTATATTTTTAGGGGCATATATAAGTAACAATTCCTCGCGACATATGGCTGGTCGTGTGGACGAAAGATATCTCATTCTATCATTCATCAATGCTATGTTCGCAACCAATCTGTTATACATTCAGATTTTCAGAATCAAAAATACAATCACAATGACTGAGTTGCGAGAACTACAGGAGAAGTATATTGCTCTTGAGGAAAAGCAAAACGAGATGGAATCATTGATAGGGTGTAGAATACATCCTATTTATTATCTATTGTTTATGCTTTCTTTGCTATTTTTCTTGTAAATTATGTATTTTACGCTTGTTTTGAGTTTTATAGATACTTTGGAGTCGCACGGAGGAAAAGAAGAAGAAATTACTCTATTTGAGCCAAAAGGGCAAAATTGTCATTTCAGGGGTGAACACTATTTGGAGCCCAGTCAAGGTTAAGGGGCAACTTTCTGGAGGAATACTATAGATAGGCCAGCAGAGGTTAAGGGGCTGGAAACTTTGGCTAGCCCTTATCAGAAGTGACCACCTAATATAGGCACCCATCTGGGGTGGTTCTTATGTTGGGCGTTTTGATCCCAAATCATTACACAACCCTAAATCGAGAAAAAATATCTTCTCTGAATCATTTATGCTGAAATTGAGAAGAAATGAAAAATAGCAGCTCTGCTATTATCGTGAAAAGCCAGATCGAGAAATTATGAATCGAAGGAGTAATTGAGGCAGAGAAGAATTAAAGATGGATTCGGTCTGTGAGAGATGGTTAATGGCAAAAATTGAAGTTAGGGCTTTCCTTGTGAATGAATTGAACCAAGAACGATGCTGGAAGCTACTGTGAATGAGATGCTTCTAATGAGAAATTGGTATGACTGGTGGTGGATTGAAGGAATTGATAAGGTTTTGGAAATGGGTTTGCTGATGAGTTCAAGATCGAGAGAAAGCTAACACAGGGTTTCGATTCGTTACTGTTATGGGTTCGAGTATGCAATTGAAGCTGTGTTCATTAAAGAGATGAGTTTAAGATGGAAAGCTGGTTGGATTCGGTGAAGAATAAAATGGGTTTTGAGCAAAGTACCTGCTGCTTATGATTCAACAATGGGTGAAGTTCTAAAGGGGATTGATGTTGTTGGTCGCTGCAATTGGTTCAAGCACGGTGATGGTTTTGCTGGATTCGATGAAGGAATTGAAGCTCAGGGAGATGGGGTCTGTGAATGGATCGATGTTGTTGAGTGAAACAGGAGATGGGTTTGACTTGTTTATGGGATTGTGGATCGATTTGATTAGAGGAGATAGGATGGTGCGGTGGTTGAAGGGCTGTATCATGATGCTGCTGAGTAACAATGGGTGTTTGAATCTGATATTGAAGAGAAAGTGCAGCTGAAGTGATGCAATGGAGAAGAAAAGAGAACGGGTTCGATCTGAGATTGAAGCAGAGTTGGGTTTGGTGCTGTTGAGAAGACATTGGTTGAAGCTGAGCTGATGGTGGCCGATCCTGGTGTTGATGAGATAGAGTGATATTGGTTGTGTGATGAATGAATGCTTGAATTGTATTATATGTATGCTAGGAATTGTAGCAGGGAAATGAAGCAGAAAGAGGTCGGAATTTGGCCTGGGAATGTCGGAAAACAAACAGAACTCTGCCCAAATTTCTCTTCTGGCGAGTCAACTCAATACTGGTGACCGATCCAACTCGTTAGTAAGACCAGTAAGACAGATTCATAAGCTGATTCATAAGCTGACTCGGTGTCTGATTTTCCTTCTCCTTGACCCAGTTGACTAACGTAGACCGTTATTTCTGACGGTATCATAACGGAATATTCCGTCAGCGTAGAAGAAGATTCCGGTGCCGTTTTCCGGCCAAATTCCGGCCATAATACCAGCTTTCCGGCAACCAAAATTATAGATTTTTGTATGGATTCTTCTCATGGGTGTGAAGACTTGGACTTGGAATTGGATGGAGAATTTGGCTCAAATTTGGAAAGAGAAGATGGAAGATAAGAAAGACTTGAATTTGGAAATTGAATTATTATGGAATGAGGATTCTATTCCTTGGAAGATTTGGAGAACATTGAAGCCTATAAGTAGAGAAGTTCTCTACACACTTTTACACATCTTTTTACACACATCTTTTACACACCTCTCTACACACACAACACTTGTGTTTTTGTTTGCTTTTCAAAATTCTTCTTTTAATTATTTGTGTGAACTTGAAAAATTCTCCCTTTAATTATTTGTGTGAATTTCAAAAACATGAGTAGCTAATTTTATTATTGATTGAGGATGAATTCCTAGTTCTTAATATATGATTTGAGTTTTATTTCAATTCTATCTTGAAGTTTTTCACATGATTATCGTTTGTTTTTACTAATAGGAATGTTTATTCATTCATTCATGATTGATATGTTGTTTAGAGTGCACGCTAAATTGATTTGTTAATTTGATCTAAAGCTAGTGAAAGTTAGGGGATAAGTAACCGTTTCTTGACTCTTTACATAAGTAGCAAACACAAGACCTTGCGGAGGGATTCTGTGGAGCAATTGTGTGTGAAAACAACGTTAGCAAGTAGACCTTGATCTAAGAGTCTAACTACTAATATTGACCTAATAAGTTCATAACTCTTAATGCGTTTATTTAAATTATATCTAGAGTGATCTACTACTAGGTGGTTTGGTAAATAGAATCCGGTAGTCGAGAACTTCTATATCCGGTGATACAAGGGATTTAGGGGTTTAGCACTGATCTAGCTGCTTTACCTACGGTTGGTGATAATCTGTGACTAATAACAAGTAGAAAAGAACATAACTTTAATCATTGTTTTGCAACGAAGAATGATTCCTTGATCTTGTCTCTCTTATTGATTTCAACTTTATCTTTTAATTGCTTTGTTTATTTTCTTTTGCTTTATACATCCCCTCTTTTTGTGACAATTTTTACAACTAGAATCTCTTGCTCCTCGTGGGAACGAACTTGACTTCCATTATATTATTTTTAATTGAGTGGAAATAAGATATTAATTTGATTGCACCTACGACACGCATCAAATTTTGGCGCTGTTGCCGGGGAGCAGCGGATGATTTTAGTTCTTTTTGCTTTATTCTAGCTTTGTTAGATTGTATATCGTATCTAACTTGGTTTCTGAGAATCTTATTTCAGGTATCGGTTTTCCATGTATGGTGGACAAGAGCAAGCATATTACAACAATCAATACAGTTTTCAACCTCAACATTATGGCAACTTCCAACCATCCTTAGGATACAATCAAAACCAATCTTTTGGCTATGATCAAATTCCTACAGAACCTTATGGATATTCTCATACATGTCAACAACCTTATGACGGGTATGTAAGTGGACAATCACAAGGATGGGAGGATAGTTTTGTTTATCATTAGAAATTCTCTAGTTTTGCAGATAAGATGTCTGCCATGATTGGGGATCTTCAACAATAGTTGCAAGAATCACTACAAGACCAGCAACCCTATGTTTGGGAGGAACCACGTCGAGAAATTCAAAGGAATTCGGAGAAATTATACGAACAAATTACTCAACTCGATAAAAATAGGGATGAGCAACTCCAACAACTTCAAGACGGAATTGCTAAAGAACGAAGAGACATGGATCAATACAAGGAGGATAGGGATAAAGAAGAATTTTGCTATCAAAGCAATAACTATTCTAATGTGCCTATGGTGTGTAGTGAATATTTGACCGATGATTATGTTGGAAAAGGCCAACCTTTGGAGACTTTTGAAGACGCTAGTGTAGCTTACTCGAGCCTTGATCTTAATAATGATCAAGCACCTATTCAAAAGGTAGAGCTTGAGGAAGATGCAATTAGTGCTTGGAAAAAATTCCTTAGGGAAAGATATGAGTCCGCGGAAGTGTATGAGCGTTGCAACAATGAGGAAGTTATTCCAACTCCGGATCATAATAACGATCCTTCACCTATTCAAAAGGAGGAGATTGGGTGTGACTTACCTATTGTTATAAACGGTGTAACACCCGCACAAGAGGATCTTACAATCTATACCGACGAGAATCATTTTAGTGAATGGCCCGATTCCGATGATGAGAATGTTGAAGAGATGATGCTAGAGGATGAAACCAAATTGATTGATTTTGTGGAAGACCCAATTGAACTTGCCAATGATTATAATGATGCCAAAACTTTGGTTAAGGTAGAAAATAACGATGAATGGTTGCAAGATTCGATTGAGGACCACGATATACAAGAGGTAAGTAATTCACATGAATTCTCTAAGGATGAAGAGGATTCCGCAAAACAAGAGATTGTGCAAGGTTTGTCTAACCCTTTGCATATTGATTCTTCTCCTTTACCTCTTATTGGTTTGAATGTTTGTGCTTCAAAGTATTTTTGGATGATTTTGTTTCTAGATATCCACCATTGGAAACATTTGATGCTAACACCATGCGGGTTTGCCAAGAGGAATACATGGAAGTTCCAAAATTCTATGTTCTTTATACACTTCCGAGTGTGGACGAGAATAAGTGTGGGGAAATTTCTATCGAGCGATAATTTCACTATTGTTTTCTTGTGCTAATATTTGTATGGAGTTATTGTTTTCAAAACAGGTATTATGGGTGGATCCTCAAATTTTCAGATTGTTAGTATATGGGGAATGAATCTTACAAGAGCCAAGTCGGGCCGTCGACTTTAAAACAAGCGCTTAATGGGAGGCAACCCATAGGTTTTGTATTTCTTATCCTTTTGCTTTTTATTTTTGTTATTTCTTTTTCTTGTTTCTTATCATGTTAAAATTTCCCACCTTGACTTTACTAGGACGATTCAATTACATTGAGGACAATGTAAGGTTTAAGTGTGGGGGAGTAGTTAAGCATGTATATTAAAAAAAAAAAAAAAAAATTTACATAAAACCTTCACCTTGTAGAGATTTTAGAGTCACTAGCATACTTCTAGGTATGTTTACATAGAGATTCTGACCGACATAATTGAACTTGGAAATGTTAGAGAACTTGTTTATGGGTGAAAACTACTCCTGCAGAATTTGGTAATTTGGGGTGTGGATGAGGAATGAATTTAAACCTTAAACAAATGCACTGCGCGGTGAGTGCTTGTAGATTCGAGAGATCAATCTGTGCAAGTCCGGCCTAAACCAAGAAATGGCCGTTCCAGACTTGTTTCGGTCACAAAGTGAAGGAGATGGGGTTGATCTTAGGGAGGGAAGCGAAGAAGGTGTTGAGATTGTGAAGGTGTTGGCTTGCTTATGACTTGTAAGAGAAAAGGTGAACCGGCTTGTGATTGATGCAAGCAAGTTCTGGGTGTTTGAATACGTTTTTGTATTAACACTTGGTTTTTTGTCTCGTCTGAACTTGTGTTGTGTTTGAAATAGGGCGGAGAACCTATTTATACAAGTCATTGAGCCTCATTCACGTCTCTCGTGGGAAGTGGAGGAAGTGGAGTGATGGAGTAGTGGAGTTGTACGTCGGTACCACACGACCAGTCTTGCCCACTTCTTCTGTTCATCTCTAACCGTCCATGACTTCCTGACACGTTCTTGTGATGGCGCGTTGCACGCTGCACGCTGTAAACCGCCAGACCAATACCCCAGTATGTATCCCCCAGTTTGTGACATGATTGATAAACGGAATGTGTGGATCGTGGATCCACGAAAGATAGCATGTAATCTTTGAATTGAATAATGTGTTATTCCAGAAGTCGATACTTGTGAAGTATCGCGTGTATTTTATGCAGGTACTGCATTACGGTGTGGTAAAATGATGGGTAATGACTCCTCACTAACCGAATAACTCCTGACTAGGGTTGTATAACCAAGCTGGTGAAGTTGGACGGATGAGATGATCTTTGAGACACTCATCTGCGACCGTTAATGAATATTAGGGTTTTTGAAGAGGAGCGCAAGCATGACTCTTCAGCTTGGTCGAAACCAAGTATGGGAAGAATTTTGGAGAGGACCGACCGGACGTGTATGTAGATGGCATGCTGGTGTACATGTCCATGTCTCACCGTCCCATGAAGGTGCGATCTAGGCCACTCAATTTAACCGGTAAAGTTGAGTGGTTGAGATCGGTTTGCGGCAGGAAATTGATGCCGCAAAAGGGTTGAAAACGTGCGTGAGATCCCTAGTTTGGGCACGCGTTTCAAGACGACACATCTTGGTCGAGATGGGTCTTGGTCGATGGGTTTGACGGAAGATGGAGGGTGATCATGCCTATACCGAATATCCCATGAAAACGTGATCTAAGCCATTCAAATCATCCTGGTGAAGTTGAGCAGTCGAGATCGGTTAGGTTTGGGAGGCGTGGCCATGCTAGTTTGGACGCACGTTTTTGATTGACCAGGCATGATATGCCTTGGCCGAACACATGAGGAGGTAGATGGTCCCACGGTGGTCATGCTTTGGTATGACGGCCCTTGCTTAATCCATTCAGTGACCCTCCATTTGTGCCGGAGAAGATGGACGCGTGATGGCTTGAGACCCTAATTTTGGCTTTCAAAGCCGTGCACCATCTCTTGTTTGGACGATTTTGTCACGGCCAAACATTGTTGCATGGCTTCTTCAACTGAGTTTCAAGTAACAAGGTTAGACATTTTTGTTGCCAAACGCTGATTTTTAGTTGTGATCCTGCTAAGGTAAAAGACATAAATGGATGCTGGGGTTATCAAATTCACCACTAAACCCTATTGTGTGCTCAACTAGTTTGATGTCTTGTTGAAAGAAGCTTGTCCAGCTACCACTTATCTAAGAGTTTCTCCATATAAAGCTTCAATTATCAGACCTAGAGTTGGGTCTAATGAAGAACAGCCCAGTCGCGTTAAAAAATAGAAGCAAGAGCTGAACATTCTCAACTCGTTTTTTTTAACTAACTACACATGGCTTTGGCATGTGTGGTGGAGAGAAAAGGATTGAGATGTTAAAATTGAAACTATCTTATCAATTAAGCATTAAGAACATCTACGGTTTAAACACAATTAGGAATTAGGGTTTCATCTCAACCCTAACAACCTAAATCAAAACATAAAAATTAAACATAAATTAAACCTAAAATGACTGCCGATTGGAGTTAGCCCAGTGCACGTTGCTTGCAGGGGACTGGGGCAGATTCAAGGTCTGCACCAAGGTCTAGCACAAACTTAATAGCAAATGGCGCACACACATAGACTTGAGTCCAACCCACTGGCCAAGGCAGACAATGGCTGATTCGGGGTAGTCTGCACACAAGCCATTAAGGGATTTTGTTTGCTCAAACTTGTAGCCGCAGGGGCTTCAGCTTGGTTTTACTATCACAGGGCACTTGTTAAGAAAACGACAAAAAGCAAGAAGAGAGGTATGGACTAACTATGCAATGGATTAAACAAACTAAGTTACACTACAATGCAATGACAAGTTACATATGCAAGTTATGAAATTTAGACTAAGCTATACTAATCACAACATGAAATAACTAAGTAAAATGGATATGTACGTGGGAGTATTTTGTATTTACGGGGATCAAAGGCAAAGAATTGATTTGTAAAAACTTGGTAGGCCCAGAAGACGGGTAAATTATATGGCCTACGGTGATATAGACGGTTGTCAACTCCGCTCTCTATGTCTAGATGTTTCTCCACTTGATAATTTTGATCACTGTAAGTATTCATCCTAAGTATTAACCTGTCCGACTAAAGTACAATTAATCCGAGGCTAAACAATAGTCTAATTAAGCTCAAGTCACAAAGATAATCAACTCGGAGGTGTTCTAACTCGGTGCATCCATGGCGTTGGTATGCACTCAAGAGAGCTAAGGGTTGATAAGCTAAGACCCATATGGAGTATTTAAAAACACAGTGAGAGGTTAGGGTTTCATCTCAAACCCTATGGCTAATATTTGAAACAAATCGAACAAACCCATGAGCTCATCTTCTTTGAGGTAGTTTGCTTGTGATGGAAACTCTAGCTTCTAGTTATCCTTCTAGAGTTGGTAGAAGCTAAGGATAACTCAGGCTGGTGCAGTGGTGTCGACGAGATGGTGGAGGAGATGGTTGTGGCGGGGGGAAGGAGATGACCGAGGCCCTTGCTTAATCCTTGAACGGCCGAGGATGGTAAGCGGTTTTGAGCGATCTGGTGTTTTGCTCCATAGATGTTTGAGATTCTTGGATTCTCGAAGCTTTATTTATTACCTAAAAACACAAAATTAATTAATACAAATATTTATTCTTGAAAACAAAGACTGGGACCCAAAAAGATGAGTAAAATTAAAAAGGTTGTAAATATGCACTATTTGGCACTCATCACGAACACATGAAGAGGTAGATGGTCACGGTGGTCGCCATCTCTTAATTCTGCGACCCTCCATTTGTTGGAAGATGGACGCGCGTGATGGCTTGAGACCCTAATTTTGCCAAGCCGTGTTTCATCTCTTGTTTGGGTGACGATTTTGTCACGGCCAAACATTGTTGGTCTTGACCAATTGGTCAAGTGTGTAGGCGGTCCCACGGTGATCGTGTTGACATGCTCTGGGCCATTTAAGTCTACATCTACACCCTCCATCTATACCTGCGAAGATGGATGGTTGAGACTGTTTTGCGACACATGTAATATGCCGCAAACCCTAATTTAGGGTTTTCCATCCATAATGCTTGGTATGAACGGTTTCTTGGCAGGCTAGGCCAATGACCGACCATGCGGGGTCGGCCGTGGGTATTCCATACCTGCTTGGGGGTGATGGAATTGATCCGGGTCATCCAATCATGCTTATGGAGTTGGATGACTGCGATCGAGATCATATCCGGGACTGATACGGTCAGTCCGGGATGCTCAATCGGGCTAGTATAACACACCGAGAGGGGCTCAATCAGGCTAGTATAACACACCGAGAGGGGCTCGGGCTAGTATAACACACCGAGAATCGGCTTTGTATGGGTATTTCGTACATGGTTTCATTATAGTGCTTGGAGGTTCGTGTTATTCCGTAAGAGTAACACTCAGTCGTCATGCCACACCGATAATGAGTACTTTGGAAATACAAGGATGATATGAAATTCACATGAAGGGATTGTTGCCACATGCTCCAACCTGGAGGAATTTCATGTATTCACAGACTGGGATTGTTGCTACATGCTCCATTCTTGGTGAATTAAGTGAGGGAGTATCCAACACTTATAAATGGCTTTATCTTTTACAAGATGTCAGCGCATGATTTTTATGGTTTTTTACAAATTTAACCTTAAACGAAAATCCACCATCAACATTAAGTCCCCTGCCTAGCACATAATGGTTACACTATTGTGTGGTAGGCATGAGATGGTGACATACATATGTAAGAAAGACAGGATAAAAGGAGTTTTAGGAAGAGTGTTGGCCAACCGCTAATTTCCCACGCCGTCACGCTTGTATGGAATCCCTTGGTGGGGCCAGTTTCTTTCTTTGGGTATTTGAATCAAAAGAGGAAACCAAACAAGAGAGGAATCCTTCTTCTATTGGGATTCTTCTAATTTTTGTCTATAAAAGAGACCAAGCTCCCTTTCTTTTTCTCACGAAAATTTTCTCTTGTTGTTGAGCAGCTCCCGTTCGGGTCTTCACTGTCGTCACCAACTGCCGCCACTCGCCGGAGCTTGCTGCCGTCACCGTTGCCGGAGTTGCCGCCGTCCAAGGTAAGTTTCGCACTCTTTTTTTTTTTTTTTTTTTTTTTTTTTTTTTTTTTTTTTTTTTTGCTAGCTTGCTAGGTAAACACCTTTGGTAAGATGTGTATATGCTTAGTCTCTCCACCATCACATGCAAAACCTAGCTTTTAGGTTGTATCTTGAAAAGGAAAAACCTTGGCTTGAAATCTCGCATACACGATTCCCATGAATAAAGAAAATCGTGTCATGATGCGTGAGAATGAACTTGGGCCCGCCGTGTATGCCGGAACGTGGGTCTTACTCATATATGCTTGACTGAGATTTACACCGAACTTGAAACTTGTACCAGACTGAAACTTGCACCTGACTTGAAATCAATACCAGACTGAAACTTGTACCAGACTGAAACTTGTACCGGACTGAAACTTGTACCTGACTTGAAATCAATACCAGACTGAAACTTGTACCAGACTGAAACTTGTGCCTGACTTAAACCAGTGTTTGGGCCGGTTTTGTGTGCTCCAACGTAAGTTGTGTCTTGCCGTGTGACTACATCTCTCATGTGCTTTTCATACAAGTTCTAACTCCTGTCTTTTATTTCATTATGGAATGAAGAAAAGAATTCCTGTCGAGATGTCTTCTGAAGATAATGTTGGTGCCAAGTCGGGAAGTGTTGACAACTTCAAAGATATGCCGAACATTGATGATGAGTTGTTCACCTCGCCTTTCCCAAGCATTAGGAGACATCCTTCTCATAAGATAGTCTTGCTTTCCGATTCGTAAAATATGGGAACCGATCCATTCTCTTCTTCAAAGACTTGTGGTGAGATTTTGTCTCCAGAGAAACGAATATCCGCCTTCTCCTATTGACTTCAAGGTTTGCCATACTCCGCTGGGTTCTTATGAAGGATGGATGAGACGTATGTTGAGTAATAAGGGCATTAAGGATAATTTGGCCGAAGCGCAAATTCTCAATGCGGTCATGGCATCTGCTACTCTTGAAATTAAGAAAGACATAGCGGGTTTGATTACCTTCATTTCTCGGTGGCGCATTTCTACTCAAACAACCATATCTAGATGGGGAGAAATGACTATTACTCGGAGAGTGTAGCTGCATTAATGAACCTTCCCTGTTCTTTGGAAGTCTTTCTAACGAGCTCTCGATACGGAGAAAAGTAACTATGGTGCTATACTTCAAAAAGTGGCAGAGTCGACGGTCTGGACAAGGAAGAGAAAAAAGATGCGAGATGCTTTTACACTGGTGGGTGTCGGAGTGGTCTCTGCGGACCCAGAGCCGGACCAAGAGTTGAAAACGAGCTCGGTGTGATTGCGTTCTGTCTTTATGGCTATCCAGGATATATTCGACGATGGTTACGGGAAAGAAGACCATTAGAAGTGACCTTGTTAAGATCGCTATAAGGCTGGCGAAGGGTGAAGTTCTTCCTCTGGGCTCATTGTTCCTTGGATCACTGTATTCTCATTTGGATGCTTTAGCAATGGACATGCATGCTTCTAACGGGTACAAGAAGGTGGAGTCGCACATTCACTTCGCTTTCCTTCAGGCGCTCTTATGGGAACACTTCAAAAGTTACGCTCCTGCTCCTGGAAATTCGCTCAATAACTTATATGATGGCTCGAGAATACTCCGTTGGAATAAAAGGCGTCCCAGAGGTGGTGCGAAACTTGTGGACGTATTTGACAATGTGTCTTCTGTAGATTTCCGTCCATGGGGGGCCGGTCCACTCTTCCATTGTTCAACCAAAGACCTTTGCTATCGTCACGGTCCCGATCTTTGTGTTGTGTACGGGATGTCGAAACTATGAAATCTGGAGAACTTATTTACTCGCAGTTGCATTCCAGATATGTTCCGTCTCTATTTAACGGAGAATTTTCTCGTGACTCCGCATAATATTGACAGGCTGCTCGCCAAATGGGATTTGATCGGGGTGTCCCATTCATTCGTTCACCAAGGGTTAGAAAGAATCTCTCCCGAATATTCTTAACGCCGGCATGTTTGTAGAACGGGTGAGCCTTCCTTCGGCCTATTGGGAGAAACCCGGTGGTAACCGATAAGTATAAGGAATTTTGGAAGAAACAACCGTTGGTTTTCCGAAATTTTCCAGGAGAGTGTTGTGACAGATCCCCGTGGTGAACCATCTTCTGACGTCTTGACGAAGCATTTCCGGTTGAAGCCGCTCCCAGCCAAACGGACCAGAGATGAGGATTGCAGTCCCCAAGTAGGAGAGAGACCTAAGAGGCAAGCATGCGGTCCGGTAGTCCTCAATTCCTCCAATATGCAGGTATTTAAATCTTTTCCCTGGTTCTTTCATTTCTTCAGTGTAAATTCTTCTAAAAACGATCCTTGCTTGAAATCGGGGAATTTCGAAAGAGAATGTCTTCACAAGGTTGGCGCGCATTCAAAATGAGAAAGCTGGTAATGCTGGTCTTCATGCTGAGAAGTCTGGCGGTACTGACCTTCATGCTGAGAAGTCTGGCGTGATCTGACCTTCATCCGAGAAGTCAGCGGCGGTACGACCTTCATGCCGAGAAGTCCGGGAGAAACCGCTCCTTTTTCGACCATGACGAGAGATGATGCAAGCTCGGTTGAACAAGGCGCTTCCCTTAGTGATCTTGTTGACGGGGCCGTGATGGAAATTAGCACCCGGAGCGAAAATAGATGGGAAGGAATATGAGAGAGGCAAGGTGCTGCTATGGTTGAGACGGCTCCCCTTGAGATCTATCCCGAACAGTTCCAATCAGTATGGCTATTATGGTGACCCCTTCTAAAAGGCCTCCCGCAATCGACAAGGCGGTTGGTGAATTGCCGGTGATGCAACTCCGGGGCTTTGTTCGATCCTCCTTTCTTGTCCCTTATCCAGGTCATGTGTTGGTTGGTGGATTCAGCGTGCGGTTGATTCAAGAGTTGTACACAGCGATATGGGAGAAGCACGGTCACATTGCTACCACCACGAAACTCAAAAGTCGTCTTGCGTTGGTCAACCGCGTCCAAGAAGCTTTAGTTTCTATCCAGGGATGAGCGTCACGTCGGTCGAACGGTTTCGAGGAGATGATTGAAGATTGGAGGTGCCATCGGGACGTGTTTGTGCAGTACAGCTTCAATGCTCCTTGGTTCTTCGAAGGTTTCTCCAAGATTCAGGAACTCCCGAAATTACAGGATGAAGTCCCTTCCGCGGACTGTGTTGCTCGCCAGGAAGAAGAAGTTGAGAAGTTGTCTAAGGAACCGGAGCCGGCAGGCTGTGCTTGAAGGATGAAAGTCTTTCTCGCCCAGAAGGACGAGTTGTTGCTGAAGGATTTTCCTTGAAGTATTCATGCTATATACTTGTCTCTTCTTTTAGATGCTTTTTCTTTTTGAGTGATAGTGAGGATTTTTTTTGATCTCCGGTTTTGGATTAATAGGTGATTGAATTGGCTTATTTTGAGATAGTTTTGTGAACAAACTTTTTGAAAGAGATTATGTTAAATGAAATTTGAATCTTGGTCATGAATGATTGCACATATCACATGAAATTGCAAATGTTATGCAAAAGGAGGTACGGATGGAAACAAACATGGCGTTGATCATCGAGACTCTTTCTCCACGTGCGGGATGCCAAGTCCCCAGTGGATTCCAAACTATCTTTCTTGTAAAATTGTTGAGTAAAACTTACTTGCTTTCGAAGCCTCACTTGTATCGAACCGGAGTTGCCTTTCTAAGAAAATCCTCCGCACCAATCTCTCAGAGTTATCGCTATGGACCAAGCTTCTCCTGAACAATGCGCTTCAAAGCGTTGCATTCACTGGTGGGGTGATGTAGGAACCGGTGGAAATGACAGTACCTCGGGTCCATTACTTCTTGATCAGTAGGCGGACGCCATACCGGGGGTAGCTCCACCTCTCCATTTTGTACCCACGCCTCTAGTAGCTCCAGAATCTTCTTCATTGGGAAGGGAAATGTAAGTACCTTGAGTCTGGCTTTTCCTGTGTTAGTGGGCATTGTGATGTCTCTCCGTGGCTTTGATGTGGAACAAGAGATGAAGTTGGAATATTTGCGGGTGCCATCATATCTGCGGATCGCTTGCCTAGGTAAAGGGATGTGGAAGGTGTCATAATGTCACTGCTGAGTGATCGGTTTGAACGCTCCCATCCTCTATATTCAGGTATTTCCTGATTGATTTCTCCTTCCTCAAGCATTTCTTCAGTCGGTTGAAAAGTCGACGCGGATTGGACAGTCTTCCGGGCTTCAGCAAGAGTTTTGAGATATAAATCCTCTAGCAGGGCTCCATAGGCTGCAGGCTCCCTTTCTTTATCTGGCAGACATTGCAGTCTCGGACAAGTCTTTTCCTCCGTCCCGGACCATGTTGTCCATCTTTCTTAATTCGTTTTCGACTGCGTGCTCTCTTTGCTTCTCCACTTGTAAAGGTGTGACTCCTGGCTGAGGATTCAACGTTTCTTGCACTGTCTGAGTTGATGTCTATCGACCCTTCTTGTAGTTGTGCCGCTACATCATTCAAAAGGCGAAATGTCTCGCTTTGCCTTCTGGTGATACCGGCTTGATTTGCCAAGACATCCTCCAACATTACAGCTATGCTTCCCATGATATTTGAACCACCTGCGGACTCCGAGTGAGGGTACATCGTGAGACGAAAACCGAAGAATTGAGAATTCGATTTTTGTAACCGAGAGATCAATCTCCCACTGTGGTCGCCAATTGTTTATGGGTGAAAACTACTCATGCAAAATTTGGTAATTTGGGGTGTGGATGAGGAATGAATTTAAACCTTAAACAAATGCACTGCGCGGTGAGTGCTTGTAGATTCGAGAGATCAATCTGTGCAAGTCCCGGCCTAAACCAAGAAATGGCCGTTCCAGACTTGTTTCGGTCACAAAGTGAAGGAGATGGGGTTGATCTTAGGGAGGGAAGCGAAGAAGGTGTTGAGATTGTGAAGGTGTTGGCTTGCTTATGACTTGTAACAGAAAAGGTGAACAGGCTTGTGATTGATGCAAGCAAGTTCTGGGTGTTTGAATACGTTTTTGTATTAACACTTGGTTTTCTGTCTCGTCTGAACTTGTGTTGTGTTTGAAATAGGGCGGAGAACCTATTTATACAAGTCATTGAGCCTCATTCACGTCTCTCGTGGGAAGTGGAGGAAGTGGAGTGATGGAGTAGTGGAGTTGTGCGTCGGTACCACACGACCAGTCTTGCCCACTTCTCCTGTTCATCTCTAACCGTCCATGACTTCCTGACACGTTCTTGTGATGGCGCGTTGCTGCACGCCGCACGTGTTGTAAACCGCCAGACCAATACCCAGTATGTATCCCCCAGTTTGTGACATGATTGATGTCTGGAATGTGTGGATCGTGGATCCACGAAAGATAGCATGTAATGCTGAATTGAATAACTGTATTATTCAGGAAGTCGATACTTGTGAAGTATCGTGTGTATTTTATGTGCAGTCTTTGCATTACGGTGTGCTAAAGTGATGGGTAATGACTCCTCACTAACCGAATAACTCCCGACTGTGGTTGTATAACCAAGTCGTGGTGAAGTTGGACGGATGAGATGATCTTTGAGACACTCATCTGCGGCCAAGTTAATGAATATTAGGGTTTTTGAAGAGGAGCGCAAGCATGACTCTTCACTTGGTCGAAACCAAGTATGGGAAGAATTTTGGAGAGGACCGACGGGACGTGTATGTAGATGGCATCTTTGGTGTACACGTCCATGTCTCACCGTCCCATGAAGGTGCGATCTAGGCCACTCAATTTAACCGGTAAAGTTGAGTGGTTGAGATCGGTTTGCGGCAGAAATTGATGCCGCAAAAGGGTTGAAAACCTCAGCGAGAGATCCCTAGTTTGGGCACGCATTTCAAGACGACACATCTTGGTCAGTCTTGGTCGATGGGTTTGACGGGAAGATGGCAGGCTGGTGATCATGCCTATACCTGAATATCCCATGAAAACGTGATCTAAGCCATTCAAATCATCCGGTGAAGTTGAGCGGTCGAGATCAGTTTGTGGTTTGGGAGGCGTGGCCATGCTAGTTTGGAAGCACGTTTTGGATTGACCAGGCATGATATGCCTTGGCCGAACACATGAGGAGGTAGATGGGCCCACGGTGGTCATGCTGGTATGACCGGCCCTTGCTTAATCCAATCTGCGACCCTCCATTTGTGCCGGAGAAGATGGACGCGCGTGATGGCTTGAGACCCTAATTTTGGCTTTCAAAGCCGTGCGCCATCTCTTGTTTGGGTGACGATTTTGTCACGGCCAAACATTGTTGGTCTTGACCAATTGGTCAAGTGTGTAGGCGGTCCCACGGTGATCGTGTTGACATGCTCTGGGCCCTTTAAGTCTACATCTACACCCTCCATCTATACCTGCGAAGATGGATGGTTGAGACTGTTTTGCGACACATGTAATATGCCGCGAACCCTAATTTAGGGTTTTCCATCCATAATGCTTGGTATGAACGGTTTCTTGGCAGGCTAGGCCAATGACCGACCATGCGGGGTCGGCCGTGGGTATTCCATACCGCTTGGGGGTGATGGATTGATCCGGGGTCATCCAATCATGCTTATGGAGTTGGATGACTGCGATCAGATCATATCCAGACTGATACGGTCGTCCGGGATGCTCAATCGGGCTAGTATAACACACCGAGAGGGGCTCAATCGGGCTAGTATAACACACCGAGAGGGGCTTGGGCTAGTATAACACACCGAGAATCAGCCTGTACGGGTATTTCGTACATGGTTTCATTATAGTGCTTGGAGGTTCGTGTTATTGTGTAAGAGTAACACTCAGTCGTCATGCCATACTGATAATGAGTACTGGAAATACAAGGCTGATATGAAATTCACATGAAGGGATTGTTGCCACATGCTCC
The DNA here is from genome assembly GCA_023531295.1 of Papaver armeniacum. NCBI lineage: Eukaryota > Viridiplantae > Streptophyta > Magnoliopsida > Ranunculales > Papaveraceae > Papaver > Papaver armeniacum. The sequence continues at coordinate 405,652 of JAJJWW010015110.1, forward strand.
AACCCTGGAGGAATTTCATGTATTCACGAGAATGGGATTGTTGCTACATGCTCCATTCTTGGTGAATTAAGTGAGGAGTATCCAACACTTATAAATGGCTTTATCTTTTACAAGATGTCAGCCGCATGATTTTTTATGGTTTTTACAAATTTAACCTTAAACGAAAATCCACCATCAACAGAACTACATTCGGATTTCTTGCTTGTTAGAGTGTTAAATAATGGATTTAATCATGCCGGTGATGCGAATTTGGTGCAGGGAGAAATGCATTATTAGAGTTGTTGATCAATCATTAGTGGAGACTACCCGTATTCATATCATGTGAGGCACAGACCAGAAATTTTCCCATCTACGAAAGAGCTTTCTTTTGAGTGTGTGTCACCGTACGCTAATTCCGGGTAGAATGGTGAGCTACCCAACCTCCCACCAATAGAAGCACTACTCTTTGATCTCTTGAGTGCTAATTTTGTCAATCATGAGGGTGACGTCTATAGATGAAAGCTTCCTTCTTGTAGTTCGATTTGCAGTTAGCACCATTCTCTCTCGCGACAACAACGGATCCATAGAAACACCATCATCATCAACAAGGAGCGACATCAAAATCTACAAGGAAAGTTGGAAAAGTTCAATGTTTACAAGCAACGGAATGAGAAAAAGAGCAAATTTCAAATACAAGTAAAGCAACATACAAAGAGCAGATTTTTACATATATGTTGAGGACTTACAATACAATGAGGTAATTCTATATCCAAGTATAAAGACTTATTCACAAGAGCGAAGAAAATTAAAAGGTGAGAATTGTTGAAGTTTATGATTTCGAGACGATACAAGTTGTGAAGAATCAAGAGGTAAAATACTTCTCCCACGGCCAATGTTTTTTTTTATTTTCACTTTGTTATATTTCTCTTGTTTTCAAAAAAAAAAAATGAAAAATTACATAAAAAAAAAAAAGAAAAAAAAAAGAGACAAGAGAAATATTTGTTTTGTTTTTATTTATTTAATAAGCCGTGGGGAAGGAAAATCTATAAGGAAGTTTCAAGAGACAAGGATTAAGGTAAAAAGGTTACAAATTGTTATGGATTTATGAAATTCGAGAGTTTATCACCAATAGTTGAAACCGAAGCCGAAGACCAAGAAGATAAGGACGAGGGGCGGAAGACGTTTCTATTGGATGCCGTGAGAGTGGTGTTATCATAATTGGCGATCGGATGTGAAGGTGAGTAAGTAATCTCATCCTCGATAATAATGGTTGATTTCTTTTCTTAGAGATCGTCAGAAAAATGGTTTTTCAAAATGTTAAAAGATGTGGGTTTTCAAAATATTTCGGAAGTTGTTCTTCCCACCATTCAACGTGTTGCAGGAATTCTCTCTTCATTCCTACCTGCACACATGTGAGACTGATGCGTGTCGTACCACAACAAATTAATTAATACTTTACTACCTAATTAACAAGTAATATAGGGTAGTCAAGGTCGATCCCACGAGGAGCACGAGATTCTAGTTGTAAAAATTATCACGAAGGGGGGTGTAAAAAGCAAAAGAAAATAAACAAAGCAATTAAAAGATAAAGTTGAAAGCAATAAGAGAGACAAGATCAAGGAATCCTTCTTCGTTACGAAACAATGATTAAAGTTATGTTCTCTTCTACTTGTTATTAGTCACAGATTATCACCAACCGTAGGATAGCAGGTACGCTTAGCTAGCCCCAAAATCCCTAATTTCACTGAGTAACAGGTCCGCTTAGTTATCAGATTCTATTCAAAAGAACCACCATGAGGTTCGCTTACAAGATGTAATTCCCTGAATGCATTAAGATTTATGAATTTAGGTTTAGTACTAGTAGTTAAACTCGGTTCGCTTGGTTCACTTTCTAGCGTTGTTTCTACACACAATTGCTCCACGGAATCCCTCCGCAAGGTCTCGTGTTTGCTACTTATGTAAAGAGTCAAGAAACGATTACTTATCCCCTAACTTTCACTAGCTTTAGATTAAACTAACAAATCAATTTAGCATGCATTCTAAACAATCTATCAATCAATCATGAATGTCTTTAAGATCATTCCTATTAGTAAAAACAAACGATAATCATGTGAAGAACTTCAAGATAGAATTAAAAACAAAAAATCAAATCATATTAAGAACTAGGAATTCATCCTCAATCAATAAATTAACTACTCATGTTAAAGAGTTCACACAAAGAATAAGAAAAGAAAAGTGTTGTGTGTGTAGAGATGTGTGTAGAGAGGTGTGTAAAAGATGTAGAAAACTTCTCTATTTATAGGCTTCAATATTCTCCAAATCTTCCAAGGAATAGAACCCTTTTCCTTTTGCAATTCAATTTCCAAATTCAAGTCTTTCTCTTCTTCCATCTTCTCTTTCCAAATATGAGTCCAATTCTCCATCCAATTCCAAGCCCAAGTCTTCACACCCATGAGAGAAGTCCATAGAAAATTCTGGAATTTTTGGCTCGCTGGAAAATCTGGTATTATGGCTAGAATCCGCCGGAATAGTCGCCACGGCCACCTAAAAATTATGTCCGTCGAGGGAATATGCGACGGAATATTCCGTCGATCTGTAGTTAGGACTAACGGTCAAACGGGTCAACCGTCGCTCAACCGTTAGTCGGCGGGTCAAGGGAGAGGAATGAGTCGGTCAGCGAGTCGTCCAGCGAACTCGGTGATCGGTCTAAGCGTGGTGAGTTGGATCGTCTGGATCGTTGTCGGACTCACTGAGTCGACTCGGTGATGCCATGAGTCAGAATCAGAGTTAGCTATCTCTCTGGCTGATTGGGCTGAGTTGCCAGGCCAAGCCATTTGCACTGGCCAAACTCTTGTAATGCACAATCCTTGTGCTGTAGCATTGGCTGGATCCTGCGCCAACCTCTCCAGCTGCATTGCATAACTCAATCACCACAATTCCATAAGCTCAGCCTTGCCTGCAACAGCTGCAACCACCAGCAATACTACACAACCCTAGCACTTTCTTTTACAGTTGCACATCCAGTTGCCATCTCCAGCTGCTTCAAGCACCAGCTCATATTGAGCTCAACAGCAACACATCTCAGCTGCAATCTCTCCCTGTAATGCCATAACCAGCTCCAGACCCTCTAATCCCATCAACACCAGCTGCAATAACAGCTCCACTTTAACCTGCTGCTCCACCATCTTAGCACCAGTACATTGCACTTTTTCCACTGCCTCAAGCCACCATTTCAACCCATTCTATCTCCAGCTCTGCCCTGTAATTTTACCTCCATGCTTCGGCATTGCAACTTCATTCTCAGCTCCCATTCGCAGCAACATATTCTTAAGCTCAGTCTAACAGCAGCACAAACCTCCATCAGGCCTACACATTCCATTCATATACACAGCATCTCAGAATCCCTGGAATCCTAGGCATACTGAACCATTCTTTTACCTCATCTTCTCTCTGCCAGCACTGTGACACTACCACCCCTGTAACATCTCCATTGTCTCAGCATCATTACACCTGCCACTGTACCTGCTTAGTTCCATTGCTTGCAGCTAAGAACTAGTACCAGCACCTGCAACAGCTTCCATTTTGTCACCTGTCTTAGCATTCATCTAAGTTCAAACCACAGAACCCATCTTCCTTTATCTGAGCTTCTCAGCTCTCAATCTCTGAATTGCACCAAATTTTGATTACAACAACTTCAGATCGAAACCCATCACCTGTTGCATCTGTCTGGGTCTATGGCATTAGCAGATTCACCCATCTTTGATTCTCGAGCCTCACATCAGCCCATCTCCAATTTCACTCAGCAACATCAATCTCTCCATTTCTATTCTTCAATCCATTGAGACCCATCCGCTTTGCTCTCATCGAATCTCGAACACAACCACCAATTAGTATCACTCCGTGTCTTCTTCTTCCCTCTCGGTTTCATACCCATTCCACTGAGAACCACCATCTTCGATTTCTTCCTCCCGAGTTCGGACGCGGCGAGCATGTCTCTTTTCAATTTCGGTGTAGAGATGATTTCTGCCATTAAGAACTAAAACCCAGACTCTGGTTCTTCAGCTGGAACCTCAGAGAACCCTAAATTGAACTAGTTATCTCGATTCGACAGCAGCCATCTCACAGAACCAGATCCTATCAATATCATCGTTTCTCAATTTCTGCCCATTTATCTTCAAATCTCTCGATCAAATAGCATCAGCTGCTGCCTTGAATAAACTGTGCCTCCATTTCTCTTTCTTACTTATTTCAGGTGCAATTGATTTAGAGCGATGAGTCTCTCGATTTAGGGTATAAGAAGATTAGGGTGCTAACAGCACACCCACCTTCTGGATAAGGGCCACCCATCTGGCAACCCCTTAACCACAGCTGGTCTATCTTTAGCACTCCTCCGAATAGAGTTGCCCCTTAACCTTGACTGGGCTCCGAATAGTGTTCACCCCTGAAATGACAATTTTGCCCTTTTGGCTCAAATTGGGTAATTTCTTCTTCTTTTTCTCTGTGTGACTCCAAAGTAGCTATAAAACTCAAAACAAACGTAAAATACATAATTTACAAGAAAAATAACAAAGAAAGCATAAACAATAGATAGTAAATAGGATGTATTCTACACCCTATCAAATTCCCCCACACTTAGACTTTGCTAGTCCTCGAGCAAATCAAACTAAAAACTCACAACTTCAAAGCGTTCAAGCGTCACAAGCATCCAAAAAGTTATGAGGACATAGAGTTTCTGCATGCTAGTAATAAGAAGTTAGAAATACTAAAGAACATATTCTCATTCTTAAATGTTGAGTGAGAAATAACCACACCATAATGAGAGAATGCGTGTTTGAGAAACGATCAATAAGCATTTCGCCTCGACTTCCCGCCTCACCAAAATGGATTTTATGATAATTGCACTCAAAAAGACTGATTTTTTTTATGGTTCTCACATGTGTGCAGGTAGGAATGAAGAGAAAATTCCTACAACACGTTGAATGGTGGGAAGGACAACTTCCGAAATATTTTAAAAACCCACATCTTTTAATATTTTGAAAAACCATTTTTCTAACGATCTCTACGAAAGGAAATCAACCATTTATTATCGAGGATGAGATTACTTACTCACCTTCACATCCGATCGCCAATTATGATAACACCACTCTCACGGCATCCAATAGAAACGTCTTCCGCTCCTCGTCTTTAACTTCTTGGTCTTGGTCTTCGGTTTCAACTATTGATGATAAACCCTCGAATTTCATAAATCCTTAACAATTTATAACTCTTTTTTCTTAAAAATCCTTGTCGCTTGAAACTTTCTTATAAATTTCCCTTCCCCACGGCTTTATTAACAAACAAATATTTCTCTTGTTTTTCTCTTTTTTATTTATCTTCTTTTCTTCTTTTCTTTTTTTTTTTTCAAATTTTTTTTTTTTTTTTTTTTTCTAAAACAAGAGAAATTAAATACAAAATAAACCATGGCCGTGGAAGAAGTATTTTACCACTTGATTCTTCACAACTTGTATCGTCTTTGAAATCATAAACTTTCAAAAATTCTCACCTTTTAATTTTCTTCGCTTTTATGAATAAGTCTTCATACTTGTATGTATAATTTATGCTCATTGTATTGTAAGTCTTCAACATATATGTAAAATCCGCTCATTTGTATGTTGCTTTACTTGAATATGAAATTTGCTCTTTTTCTTGTTAGTTGCTTGTAAACCTTAAACTTTTCCAACTTTCCTTGTAGATTTTGATGTCGCTCCTTGTTGATGATGAATGTGTTTCTATGGATCCGTTGTTGTCGAGAGAGAGAATGGTGCTAACTGCAAATCAAACTACAAGAAGGTGGCTTTCATCTATAGACGTCACCCTTATGATTGACAAAATTAGCACTCAAGAGATCAAAGAGTAGTGCTTCTATTGGTGGGAGGTTGGGTAGCTCACCATTCTACCGGAATTGACGTATGGTGACACACACTCAAAAGAAGCTCTTTAGTAGATGGAAAATTTCTGGTCGGTGCCTCACATGATATGAATACGGGTAGTCTCCACTAATGATTGATCAGCAACTCTAATAACGCATTTCTCCTCGCACCAAATTCGCATCACCGGCATGATTAAATCCATTATTTAACACTCAAACAAGCAAGAAATCCGAATGTAGTTCTCTAACATTTCCAAGTTCAATTATGTCGGTCAAAATCTCTATGTAAACATACCTAGAAGTATGCTAGTGACTCTAGAATCTTTAAAAGTTGGAGTTTTTATGTAAAACTTTTTTTTTTTTTTTTTAATTTTTCAATTTTTTTGTAATTTTTGTTTTAAAAACATGCTTAACCACTCCCCACACTTAAACTTTACATTGTCCTCAATGTAATTGAATCCTCTAGTAAAGTCAAGGTGGGAAATTTTAACATGATAAGAAACAAGAAAAAGAAATAACAAAAAGCAAAAGGATAAGAAATACAAAACCGATGGGTTGCCTCCCATTAAGCGCTTGTTTTAAAGTCGACGGCCCGACTTAGTTCTTGTAAGATTCATTCCCCATATACTAACAATCTGAAAATTTGAGGATCCACCCATAATACTGTTTTGAAAACAATAACTCCATACAAATATTAGCACAAGAAAATAATAATGATGTTATCGCCCGATAGAAATTTCCCCCACACTTATTCTCATCCACACTCTAAGTGTATAAAGAACATAGAATTTTGGAACTTCCATGTATTCATCTTGGCAAACCTGCATGGTGTTAGCATCAAGTGTTTCCAATGGTGGATATCTAGAAACAAAATCATCCAAAAATACTTTGAAGCACATACATTCAAACCAATAAGAGGTAAAGGAGAAGAATCAATATGCAAAGGGTTAGACAAACCTTGCACAATTTCTTGTATTATAGAATCCTCTTCATCCTTAAAAAATTCAAGTGAAATACTTACCTCTTGTATATCGTGGTCCTCTATTAAACCTTGCAACCATTCTTCGTAGTTTTCTACCTTAACCAAAGTCTTGGCATCATTAAAATCATTGGCAAGTTCAATTGGGTCTTCCACAAAATCAATAAATTTGGTTTCATCCTCTAGAATCATCTCTTCAACATTCTCATCATCGGAATCGGGCCATTCTTCCCTCATATAATCTTCCTCGGTATAAATTGTAAGATCTTCTTGTGAGGGTGTTACTTCGTTTACAACAATAGGTAAGTGATATCCAAACTCCTCCTTTTGAATAGGTGAAGGATCTTTATTATGATCCGGAGTTGGAATAACTTCCTCATTGTTGCAACGTTCATACACTTCCGCTGACTCCCATCTTTCCCTAAGAAATTTTTTCCAAGCACTAAATGCATCATCTTCAAGCTCTACCTTTTGAATAGGTGCTTGATCATTAATAAGATCAAGGCTCGAGTAAGCTACACTAGCGTCTTCAAAAGTCTCCAAAGGTTGATTAATTTGTTCGTATAATTTCTACGAATTCCTTTGAATTTCTCGATGTGATTCTTGCAACTTTTGTTGAAGATCCCCAATCATGGCAGACAACTTATCTGCAAAACTAGAGAATTTCTGATCATAAACAAAACTATCCTCCCATCCTTGTGATTGTCCACTTACATACCCGTCATAAGGTTGTTGATATGTATGAGAATATCCATAATGTTCTGTAGGAATTTGATCATAGCCAAAAGATTGGTTTTGATTGTATCCTAAGGATGGTTGGAAGTTGCCATAATGTTGAGGTTGAAAACCGTATTGATTGTTGTAATATGCTTGCTCTTGTCCACCGTACATGGAAAACCGATACCTAAAATAAGATTCAAAACCAAGTTAGATACGGAATAGAATCCAACAAAGCAAGAATAAAGCCAAAAGAAAAATAAAAACAACTAAAATCATCCGCTGCTCCCTAAGAATCGGCGCCAAAATTTGATGCGTGTCGTACCACAACAAATTAATTAATACTTTACTACCTAATTAACAAGTAATATAGGGTAGTCAAGGTCGATCCCACGAGGAGCACGAGATTCTAGTTGTAAAAATTGTCACGAAAGGGGGTGTAAAAAGCAAAAGAAAATAAACAAAGCAATTAAAAGATAAAGTTGAAAGCAATAAGAGAGACAAGATCAAGGAATCCTTCTTCGTTACGAAACAATGATTAAAGTTATGTTCTCTTCTACTTGTTATTAGTCACAGATTATCACCAACCGTAGGATAGCAGGTACGCTTAGCTAGCCCCAAAATCCCTAATTTCACTAAGTAACAGGTCCGCTTAGTTATCAGATTCTATTCAAAAGAACCACCCTGAGGTTCGCTTACAAGATGTAATTCCCTGAATGCATTAAGATTTATGAATTTAGGTTTAGTACTAGTAGTTAAACTCGGTTCGCTTGGTTCACTTTCTAGCGTTGTTTCTACACACAATTGCTCCACGGAATCCCTCCGCAAGGTCTCGTGTTTGCTACTTATGTAAAGAGTCAAGAAACGATTACTTATCCCCTAACTTTCACTAGCTTTAGATTAAACTAACAAATCAATTTAGCATGCATTCTAAACAATCTATCAATCAATCATGAATGTCTTTAAGATCATTCCTATTAGTAAAAACAAACGATAATCATGTGAAGAACTTCAAGATAGAATTAAAAACAAAAACTCAAATCATATTAAGAACTAGGAATTCATCCTCAATCAATAAATTAACTACTCATGTTAAAGAGTTCACACAAAGAATAAGAAAAGAAAAGTGTTGTGTGTGTAGAGATGTGTGTAGAGAGGTGTGTAAAAGATGTAGAAAACTTCTCTATTTATAGGCTTCAATATTCTCCAAATCTTCCAAGGAATAGAACCCTTTTCCTTTTGCAATTTAATTTTTCCAAATTCAAGTCTTTCTCTTCTTCCATCTTCTCTTTCCAAATATGAGTCCAATTCTCCATCCAATTCCAAGCCCAAGTCTTCACACCCATGAGAGAAGTCCATAGAAAATTCTGGAATTTTTGGCTCGCCGGAAAACTGGTATTATGGCCGGAATCCGGCCGGAATAGTCGCCGCCGGCCACCTAAAAATTATGTCCGTCGAGGGAATATGCGACGGAATATTCCGTCAGTCTACCGTTAGGACTAACGGTCAAACGGGTCAACCGTCAGTCAACTGTTAGTCAGCGGGTCAAGGGAGAGGAATGAGTCGGCCTGAGTCGAGTGCAGTCAGACCGAACTCGGTGATCGGTCTAAGCTAATGGTGAGTTGGATCGTCGGATCGTTGTCGGACTCACTGAGTCGACTCGGTGATGCCATGAGTCAGAATCAGAGTTAGCTATCTCTCTGGCTGATTGGGCTGAGTTGCCAGGCCAAGCCATTTGCACTGGCCAAACTCTTGTAATGCACAATCCTTGTGCTGTAGCATTGGCTGGATCCTGCACCAACCTCTCCAGCTGCATTGCATAACTCAATCACCACAATTCCATAAGCTCAGCCTTGCCTGCAACAGCTGCAACCACCAGCAATACTACACAACCCTGGCACTTTCTTTTACAGTTGCACATCCAGTTGCCATCTCCAGCTGCTTCAAGCACCAGCTCATATTGAGCTCAACAGCAACACATCTCAGCTGCAATCTCTCCCTGTAATGCCATAACCATCTCCAGACCCTCTAATCCCATCAACACCAGCTGCAATAACAACTCCACTTTAACCTGCTGCTCCACCATCTTAGCACCAGTACATTGCACTTTTTTCCACTTCCTCAAGCCACCATTTCAACCCATTCTATCTCCAGCTCTGCCCTGTAATTTTACCTCCATGCTTCGGCATTGCAACTTCATTCTCAGCTCCCATTCGCAGCAACATATTCTTAAGCTCGGTAACAAGAAAGACAAACCTCCATCAGCCTACACATTCCATTCATATACACAAAGATCTCGGAATCCCTGGAATCCTAGGCATACTCGAACCATTCTTTTACCTCATCTTCTCTCTCGCCAAAGACCTGTGACACTACCACCCCTGTAACATCTCCATTGTCTCAGCATCATTACACCTGCCACTGTACCTGCTTAGTTCCATTGCTTGCAGCTAAGAACTAGTACCAGCACCTGCAACAGCTGCCATTTTGTCACCTGTCTTAGCATTCATCTAAGTTCAAACCACAGAACCCATCTTCCTTTATCCGAGCTTCTCGCTCTCTCAATCTCGAATTGCACCAAATTTTGATTACAACAACTTCAGATCGAAACCCATCACCTGTTGCATCTGTCTGGGTCTATGGCATTAGCAGATTCACCCATCTTTGATTCTCGAGCCTCACATCAGCCCATCTCCAATTTCACTCAGCAACATCAATCTCTCCATTTCTATTCTTCAATCCACAGACCCATCTGCTTTGCTCTACTGAATCTCGAACACAACCACCAATTAGTATCACACTGTGTCTTCTTCTTCCCTCTCGGTTTCATACCCATTCCACCAGAACCACCATCTTCGATTTCTTCCTTCCTGAGTTCAGACGCAGCAGCCTGTCTCTTTTCAATTTCGGTGTAGAGATGATTTCTGCCATTAAGAACTAAAACCCAAACTCTAGTTCTTCAGCTGGAACCTCATAGAACCCTAAATTGAACTAGTTATCTCGATTCGACAGCAGCCATCTCACAGAACCAGATCCTATCAATATCATCGTTTCTCAATTTCTGCCCATTTATCTTCAAATCTCTCGATCAAATAGCATCAGCTGCTGCCTTGAATAAACTGTGCCTCCATTTCTCTTTCTTACTTATTTCAGGTGCAATTGATTTAGAGCGATGAGTCTCTCGATTTAGGGTATAAGAAGATTAGGGTGCTAACAGCACACCCACCTTCTGGATAAGGGCCACCCATCTGGCAACCCCTTAACCACAGCTGGTCTATCTTTAGCACTCCTCCGAATAGAGTTGCCCCTTAACCTTGACTGGGCTCCGAATAGTGTTCACCCTCGAAATGACAATTTTGCCCTTTTTGGCTCAAATTGGGTAATTTCTTCTTCTTTTCTCCGTGTGACTCCAAAGTAGCTATAAAACTCAAAACAAACGTAAAATACATAATTTACAAGAAAAATAACAAAGAAAGCATAAACAATAGATAGTAAATAGGATGTATTCTACACCCTATCAAATTCCCCCACACTTAGACTTTGCTAGTCCTCGAGCAAATCAAACTAAAAACTCACAACTTCAAAGCGTTCAAGCGTCACAAGCATCCAAAAAGTTATGAGGACATAGAGTTTCTGCATGCTAGTAATAAGAAGTTAGAAATACTAAAGAACATATTCTCATTCTTAAATGTTGAGTGAGAAATAACCACACCATAATGAGAGAATGCGTGTTTGAGAAACGATCAATAAGCATTTCGCCTCGACTTCTGCCTCACCAAAATGGATTTTATGATAATTGCACTCAAAAAGACAGCTTTTTTATGGTTCTCACATGTGTGCAGGTAGGAATGAAGAGAAAATTCCTGCAACACGTTGAATGGTGGGAAGGACAACTTCCGAAATATTTTTAAAAACCCACATCTTTTAATATTTTGAAAAACCATTTTTCTGACGATCTCTACGAAAGGAAATCAACCATTTATTATCGAGGATGAGATTACTTACTCACCTTCACATCCGATCGCCAATTATGATAACACCACTCTCACGGCATCCAATAGAAACGTCTTCCGCTCCTCGTCTTTAACTTCTTGGTCTTCGGTTTCAACTATTGATGATAAACCCTCGAATTTCATAAATCCTTAACAATTTATAACTCTTTTTTCTTAAAAATCCTTGTCGCTTGAAACTTTCTTATAAATTTCCCTTCCCCACGGCTTTATTAACAAACAAATATTTCTCTTGTTTTTCTCTTTTTTATTTATCTTCTTTTCTTCTTTTCTTTTTTTTTTTTCAAATTTTTTTTTTTTTTTTTTCTAAAACAAGAGAAATTAAATACAAAATAAACCATGGCCGTGGAAGAAGTATTTTACCACTTGATTCTTCACAACTTGTATCGTCTTTGAAATCATAAACTTTCAAAAATTCTCACCTTTTAATTTTCTTCGCTTTTATGAATAAGTCTTCATACTTGTATGTATAATTTATGCTCATTGTATTGTAAGTCTTCAACATATATGTAAAATCCGCTCATTTGTATGTTGCTTTACTTGAATATGAAATTTGCTCTTTTTCTTGTTCCGTTGCTTGTAAACCTTAAACTTTTCCAACTTTCCTTGTAGATTTTGATGTCGCTCCTTGTTGATGATGAATGTGTTTCTATGGATCCGTTGTTGTCGAGAGAGAGAATGGTGCTAACTGCAAATCGAACTACAAGAATGTGGCTTTCATCTATAGACGTCACCCTTATGATTGACAAAATTAGCACTCAAGAGATCAAAGAGTAGTGCTTCTATTGGTGGGAGGTTGGGTAGCTCACCATTCTACCCGGAATTGACGTATGGTGACACACACTCAAAAGAAGCTCTTTAGTAGATGGAAAATTTCTGGTCGGTGCCTCACATGATATGAATACGGGTAGTCTCCACTAATGATTGATCAGCAACTCTAATAACGCATTTCTCCCTGCACCAAATTCGCATCACCGGCATGATTAAATCCATTATTTAACACTCAAACAAGCAAGAAATCCGAATGTAGTTCTCTAACATTTCCAAGTTCAATTATGTCGGTCAAAATCTCTATGTAAACATACCTAGAAGTATGCTAGTGACTCTAGAATCTTTAAAAGTTGGAGTTTTTATGTAAAACCTTTTTTTTTTTTTTTTAATTTTTCAATTTTTTTGTAATTTTTGTTTTAAAAACATGCTTAACCACTCCCCCACACTTAAACTTTACATTGTCCTCAATGTAATTGAATCCTCCTAGTAAAGTCAAGGTGGGAAATTTTAACATGATAAGAAACAAGAAAAAGAAATAACAAAAAGCAAAAGGATAAGAAATACAAAACCGATGGGTTGCCTCCCATTAAGCGCTTGTTTTAAAGTCGACGGCCCGACTTAGTTCTTGTAAGATTCATTCCCCATATACTAACAATCTGAAAATTTGAGGATCCACCCATAATACCTGTTTTGAAAACAATAACTCCATACAAATATTAGCACAAGAAAATAATAATGATGTTATCGCCCGATAGAAATTTCCCCCACACTTATTCTCGTCCACACTCGGAAGTGTATAAAGAACATAGAATTTTGGAACTTCCATGTATTCATCTTGGCAAACCTGCATGGTGTTAGCATCAAGTGTTTCCAATGGTGGATATCTAGAAACAAAATCATCCAAAAATACTTTCGAAGCACATACATTCAAACCAATAAGAGGTAAAGGAGAAGAATCAATATGCAAAGGGTTAGACAAACCTTGCACAATTTCTTGTATTATAGAATCCTCTTCATCCTTAAAAAATTCAAGTGAAATACTTACCTCTTGTATATCGTGGTCCTCTATTAAACCTTGCAACCATTCTTCGTCGTTTTCTACCTTAACCAAAGTCTTGGCATCATTAAAATCATTGGCAAGTTCAATTGGGTCTTCCACAAAATCAATAAATTTGGTTTCATCCTCTAGAATCATCTCTTCAACATTCTCATCATCGGAATCGGGCCATTCTTCCCTCATATAATCTTCCTCGGTATAAATTGTAAGATCTTCTTGTGAGGGTGTTACTTGTTTACAACAATAGGTAAGTGATATCCAAACTCCTCCTTTTGAATAGGTGAAGGATCTTTATTATGATCCGGAGTTGGAATAACTTCCTCATTGTTGCAACGTTCATACACTTCCCCGACTCCCATCTTTCCCTAAGAAATTTTTTCCAAGCACTAAATGCATCATCTTCAAGCTCTACCTTTTGAATAGGTGCTTGATCATTAATAAGATCAAGGCTCGAGTAAGCTACACTAGCGTCTTCAAAAGTCTCCAAAGGTTGATTAATTTGTTCGTATAATTTCTCCGAATTCCTTTGAATTTCTCGATGTGATTCTTGCAACTTTGTTGAAGATCCCCAATCATGGCAGACAACTTATCTCGCAAAACTAGAGAATTTCGATCATAAACAAAACTATCCTCCCATCCTTGTGATTGTCCACTTACATACCCGTCATAAGGTTGTTGATATGTATGAGAATATCCATAATGTTCTGTAGGAATTTGATCATAGCCAAAAGATTGGTTTTGATTGTATCCTAAGGATGGTTGGAAGTTGCCATAATGTTGAGGTTGAAAACCGTATTGATTGTTGTAATATGCTTGCTCTTGTCCACCGTACATGGAAAACCGATACCTAAAATAAGATTCAAAAACCAAGTTAGATACGGAATAGAATCCAACAAAGCAAGAATAAAGCCAAAAGAAAAAAAAAAATAAAAACAACTAAAATCATCCATTGCTCCCAAACGGCGCCAAAATTTGATGCGTGTCGTACCACAACAAATTAATTAATACTTTACTACCTAATTAACAAGTAATATAGGGTAGTCAAGGTCGATCCCACGAGGAGCACGAGATTCTAGTTGTAAAAATTATCACGAAAGGGGGGGTGTAAAAAGCAAAAGAAAATAAACAAAGCAATTAAAAGATAAAGTTGAAAGCAATAAGAGAGACAAGATCAAGGAATCCTTCTTCGTTCGAAACAATGATTAAAGTTATGTTCTCTTCTACTTGTTATTAGTCACAGATTATCACCAACCGTAGGATAGCAGTGTACGCTTAGCTAGCCCCAAAATCCCTAATTTCACTAAGTAACAGGTCCGCTTTAGTTATCGATTCTATTCAAAAGAACCACCTTTGAGGTTCGCACAAGATGTAATTCCCTGAATGCATTAAGATTTATGAATTTAGGTTTAGTACTAGTAGTTAAACTCGGTTCGCTTGGTTCACTTTCTAGCGTTGTTTCTACACACAATTGCTCCACGGAATCCCTAGCAAGGTCTCGTGTTTGCTACTTATGTAAAGAGTCAAGAAACGATTACTTATCCCCTAACTTTCACTAGCTTTAGATTAAACTAACAAATCAATTTAGCATGCATTCTAAACAATCTATCAATCAATCATGAATGTCTTTAAGATCATTCCTATTAGTAAAAACAAACGATAATCATGTGAAGAACTTCAAGATAGAATTAAAAACAAAAACTCAAATCATATTAAGAACTAGGAATTCATCCTCAATCAATAAATTAACTACTCATGTTAAAGAGTTCACACAAAGAATAAGAAAAGAAAAGTGTTGTGTGTGTAGAGATGTGTGTAGAGAGGTGTGTAAAAGATGTAGAAAACTTCTCTATTTATAGGCTTCAATATTCTCCAAATCTTCCAAGGAATAGAACCCTTTTCCTTTTGCAATTCAATTTCCAAATTCAAGTCTTTCTCTTCTTCCATCTTCTCTTTCCAAATATGAGTCCAATTCTCCATCCAATTCCAAGCCCAAGTCTTCACACCCATGAGAGAAGTCCATAGAAAATTCGGAATTTTTTGGCTCATAGGAAAATCGGTATTATGGCCGGAATCCGCCGGAATAATCGCCACGGCCACCTAAAAATTCTCGTCCGTCGAGGGAATATGCGACGAATATTAAATCGATCTACCGTTGGGACTAACGGTCAAACGGGTCAACCGTCACCAATCGTTAGTCAGCGGGTCAAGGGAGAGGAATGAGTCGATCGAGTCGGCAGCCGAACTCACCGACCGGTCTAACGTGGTGAGTTGGATCGTCTGGATCGTTATCGGACTCACCGAGTCATTTCGGTGATGCCATGAGTCGAATCGAAAGTTAGCTATCTCTCTCGGGCCGATTGGGCCGAGTTGCCGTGCCAAGCCATTTGCACTCGCCAAACTCTTGTAATGCACAATCCTTGTCTTTGTAGCATTGGCCGGATCCCCGCCAACCTCTCCGGTGCATTGCATAACTCAATCACCACAATTCCATAAGCTCGGCCTTGCTCGCAGCTGCAACCACCAGCAATACTACACAACCCTAGCACTTTCTTTTACAGTTGCACATCCGGTTGCCATCTCCAATTTTCAAGCTTTGGCTCATATTGAGCTCAACAAAGAACACATCTGCTGCAATCTCTCCCTGCAATGCCATAACCAGCTCCAGACCCTCTAATCCCATCAACACCAGCTGCAATAACAACTCCACTTTAACCTGCTGCTCCACCATCTTAGCACCAGTACATTGCACTTTTTTACACTTCCTCAAGCCACCATTTCAACCCATTCTATCTCCAGCTCTGCCCTGTAATTTTACCTCCATGCTTCGGCATTGCAACTTCATTCTCAGCTCCCATTCGCAAAGCAACATATTCTTAAGCTGGGTCTAAAGAAGACAAACCTCCATGTGCCTACACATTCCATTCATACATACACAAAGCATCTCGTAATCCCCGGAATCCTAGGCATACCGAACCATTCTTTTACCTCATCTTCTCTCCGCCCAAAGACCTTTGTGACACTACCACCCCTGTAACATCTCCATTGTCTCGCATCATTACACACCTGCCACCGTACTCCGCTTAGTTCCATTGCAGCTAAGAACTAGTACCAATTTTCGCAATTTGCCATTTTGTCACTGTCTTAGCATTCATCTAAGTTCAAACCACGTAACCCATCTTCCTTTATCCGAGCTTCTCGGCTCTCAATCTCTCGAATTGCACCAAATTTTGATTACAACAACTTCGGATCGAAACCCATCACCTGTTGCATCCGTAAAGGTCTATGGCATTAGCAGATTCACCCATCTTTGATTCTCGAGCCTCACATCACCCATCTCCAATTTCACTCAAAGAACATCAATCTCTCCATTTCTATTCTTCAATCCACAGACCCATCTGCTTTGCTCTACTGAATCTCGAACACAACCACCAATTAGTATCACCTGTGTCTTCTTCTTCCCTCTCGGTTTCATACCCATTCCACCAGAACCACCATCTTCGATTTCTTCCTCCCTGAGTTCAGACGCAGCAGCATGTCTCTTTTCAATTTCGGTGTAGAGATGATTTCTGCCATTAAGAACTAAAACCCAGACTTTGGTTCTTCAGCTGGAACCTCAGAGAACCCTAAATTGAACTAGTTATCTCGATTCGATGCCATTGACCATCTCCACGGGTGGATCCTATCAATATCATCGTTTCTCAATTTCTGCCCATTTATCTTCAAATCTCTCGATCAAATAGCATCAGCTGCTGCCTTGAATAAACTGTGCCTCCATTTCTCTTTCTTACTTATTTCAGGTGCAATTGATTTAGAGCGATGAGTCTCTCGATTTAGGGTATAAGAAGATTAGGGTGCTAACAGCACACCCACCTTCTGGATAAGGGCCACCCATCTGGCAACCCCTTAACCACAGTGGTCTATCTTTAGCACTCCTCTAGAATAGAGTTGCCCCTTAACCTTGACTGGGCTCCGAATAGTGTTCACCCCTGAAATGACAATTTTGCCCTTTTGGCTCAAATTGGGTAATTTCTTCTTCTTTTTCTCCGTGTGACTCCAAAGTAGCTATAAAACTCAAAACAAACGTAAAATACATAATTTACAAGAAAAATAACAAAGAAAGCATAAACAATAGATAGTAAATAGGATGTATTCTACACCCTATCAAATTCCCCCACACTTAGACTTTGCTAGTCCTCGAGCAAATCAAACTAAAAACTCACAACTTCAAAGCGTTCAGCGTCACAAGCATCCAAAAGTTATGAGGACATAGAGTTTACGCATGCTAGTAATAAGAAGTTAGAAATACTAAAGAACATATTCTCATTCTTAAATGTTGAGTGAAATAACCACACCATAATGAGAGAATGCGTGTTTGAGAAACGATCAATAAGCATTTCGCCTCGACTTCCTGCCTCACCAAAATGGATTTTATGATAATTGCACTCAAAAAAACTGACTTTTTTATGGTTCTCACATGTGTGCGCAGTAGGAATGAAGAGAAAATTCATAACACGTTGAATGGTGGGAAGGACAACTTAGAAATATTTTTAAAAACCCACATCTTTTAATATTTTGTAAAACCATTTTTCTGACGATCTCTACGAAAGGAAATCAACCATTTATTATCGAGGATGAGATTACTTACTCACCTTCACATCCGATCGCAAATTATGATAACACCACTCTCACGGCATCCAATAAAACGTCTTCCGCTCCTCGTCTTTAACTTCTTGGTCTTCGGTTTCAACTATTGATGATAAACCCTCGAATTTCATAAATCCTTAACAATTTATAACTCTTTTTCTTAAAAATCCTTGTCGCTTGAAACTTTCTTATAAATTTCCCTTCCCCACGGCTTTATTAACAAACAAATATTTCTCTTGTTTTTCTCTTTTTATTTATCTTCTTTTCTTCTTTTCTTTTTTTTTCAAATTTTTTTTTTTTTTTCAAAAACAAGAGAAATTAAATACAAAATAAACCATGGCCGTAAGCGAAGTATTTTACCACTTGATTCTTCACAACTTGTATCGTCTTTGAAATCATAAACTTTCAAAAATTCTCACCTTTTAATTTTCTTCGCTTTTATGAATAAGTCTTCATACTTGTATGTATAATTTATGCTCATTGTATTGTAAGTCTTCAACATATATGTAAAATCCAGCTCATTTGTATGTTGCTTTACTTGAATATGAAATTTGCTCTTTTTCTTGTTCCGTTGCTTGTAAACCTTAAACTTTTCCAACTTTCCTTGTAGATTTTGATGTCGCTCCTTGTTGATGATGAATGTGTTTCTATGGATCCGTTGTTGTCGAGAGAGAGAATGGTGCTAACGCAAATCGAACTACAAGAATGTGGCTTTCATCTATAGACGTCACCCTTATGATTGACAAAATTAGCACTCAAGAGATCAAAGAGTAGTGCTTCTATTGGTGGGAGGTTGGGTAGCTCACCATTCTACCGGAATTGACGTATGGTGACACACTCAAAAGAAGCTCTTTAGTAGATGGAAAATTTCTGGTCGGTGCCTCACATGATATGAATACGGGTAGTCTCCACTAATGATTGATCGGCAACTCTAATAACGCATTTCTCCCCGCACCAAATTCGCATCACCAAGCATGATTAAATCCATTATTTAACACTCAAACAAGCAAGAAATCCGAATGTAGTTCTCTAACATTTCCAAGTTCAATTATGTCGGTCAAAATCTCTATGTAAACATACCTAGAAGTATGCTAGTGACTCTAGAATCTTTAAAAGTTGGAGTTTTTATGTAAAACCTTTTTTTTTTTTTTTTAATTTTTCAATTTTTTTTTGTAATTTTTGTTTTAAAAACATGCTTAACCACTCCCCACACTTAAACTTTACATTGTCCTCAATGTAATTGAATCCTCTAGTAAAGTCAAGGTGGGAAATTTTAACATGATAAGAAACAAGAAAAAGAAATAACAAAAAGCAAAAAGGATAAGAAATACAAAACCGATGGGTTGTCTCCCATTAAGCGCTTGTTTTAAAGTCGACGGCCCGACTTAGTTCTTGTAAGATTCATTCCCCATATACTAACAATCCGAAAATTTGAGGATCCACCCATAATACTGATTTTGAAAACAATAATTCCATACAAATATTAGCACAAGAAAATAATAATGATGTTATCGCCCGATAGAAATTTCCCCCACACTTATTCTCGTCCACACTCGGAAGTGTATAAAGAACATAGAATTTTGGAACTTCCATGTATTCATCTTGGCAAACCCGCATGGTGTTAGCATCAAGTGTTTCCAATGGTGGATATCTAGAAACAAAATCATCCAAAAATACTTTGAAGCACATACATTCAAACCAATAAGAGGTAAAGGAGAAGAATCAATATGCAAAGGGTTAGACAAACCTTGCACAATTTCTTGTATTATAGAATCCTCTTCATCCTTAAAAAATTCAAGTGAAATACTTACCTCTTGTATATCGTGGTCCTCTATTAAACCTTGCAACCATTCTTCGTCGTTTTCTACCTTAACCAAAGTCTTGGCATCATTATAATCATTGGCAAGTTCAATTGGGTCTTCCACAAAATCAATAAATTTGGTTTCATCCTCTAGAATCATCTCTTCAACATTCTCATCATCGGAATCGGGCCATTCTTCCCTCATATAATTGGTAGGCCCGAAAGATGGGTAAATTTAATGGCCTACGGGTAATACCGCAAGTGCACGGCGTCTATCGGAGACGCGGCAAGTACGGATCGATCCCACAAGGACTTGTGGTGCTCTGATATTGATCTAAGGCTGCTTCAACTGAGTTCTAAGTGACAATGTGACAAAGATATATTTTTGTTGCCGAAACGGCTGATTTTTAGTGAAGAGAACCTAAACTAAGGTATAACATTGAAAACAAATGTGTGCTGGGGTGGTCAAATTCACCACTAAACCATGTTGTGTGTTTAACTATGTTGGCTATTCTTGTCCTGTGACAGATAAGGATAAGTTGTCAATTTTATCACATATCTAAAGGGTTTCTCCTAGTGACACTTCAATACACAGCCTAAGGGTACTAACCCGAGCATTAGTTATCTAATTAAGTATAACTAATCAAAGGAATTAGTGTTAAAGATAGAAGCAAGAACTGCAATACACTCAACACAGTTGAGACCTAACTACAATGCATCCATGGCGTTGGTATGCACTGTGAGAGAAAAGCATTGGGTATTTAGTATTGAAGCTATCTAATTCATTGTTTCCTCAAGAACATTCAACAAAGTTTCATACACAGTCATGGAATTAGGGCTTCATCTCAAACCCTCACACTAAATTAAAACACAAAATTAAACCTAAATGACACTCTGGCTAACCTGTGCGTGCCCAATTTCACTCTCTACTCCTCCTATTTATACATGCAAAGTTTCCCCCAAAATACCTAACCCTAATTCAATTAAAATAAAATTTAAATGAAAATACATCGAACCCATACTCTATTCGCTCCGAATCACCTTGTCTTCTCTTGCTTGTGCGGCTCTCAGACGCCATGCCTCGACTGTTGGTAAACCCTAGCTTTTATCTATCTCTAAATTAGCTTCTAGGTTTATGGAGAAGCTAAGAGAGAGATAGCTAAACCTAGAGGAGAGGTGAAGGAGGTACGGCTGTGGTTGTTGGTGGTTATGGAGGTGAGAGGAGATGGTGGTGGTGATGGTTGTGGCAGGGGAAGGAGATGGCGGAAGAGTGGGTTTTGCAGAGCTCTGCAGAGGAGAAGAGAAGAAAGAGAAAGAAAGAGAAGAGAATGGGGTAGTCGACTAGGGTATAGGGTATGGGTCGTTTTGCTGTGGGGCGGAGACATCAAGGATTGATGGGAACGCTGCACCGAGCGTTGGATGAATATGAGCGAAATCTGAACGGCTGATAGAGGTAAGCGGTTTTGGAGCGATCTGGGTGTTGCACAGGAGCAGCAATCTTTGATGCACGTGGAAGCAGCGACCGTTGGATGAGGGAGAAAGAAATCTCAACGTCTCAGAAGAGACGGGCTCGGATCCGGGTCGTGGGTAGCTTTAGCCCATGTCTTCCTTGTTGGGTTGCAACTGATTTGCGCGCGGGCTTTGGCTATCTACTCCATAGATGTTTGACTCCAATTCTTCGCTCTTTTGGCTCCTCAATTTCTCCGGACTTTATTTAGTACCTAAAAACACAAAATTAATTAATACAAATATTTATTCTTGAAAACAAAGAAAATACAGAATATGGGATAATATCTCGATTTCTAAGCGCAAAAGATGAGTAAAATGCCAATAAAAAGGTGTATAAATATGCACTATTTGGCACTCATCAAATACCCCCAAACCCGAATTTTACTTGTCCTCAAGTGAAACAGAAAATAAGAAATCTTAACTATACCCCTGTCGCAGGTGGTCTCTCGAATGCATTTAGCGTATGCACTAAGCCTTTAAACCCCTAGGTGTCCCTAGTGGACGAGTTATAGTCTCGTGAGGGTTTACAAGAGGTGTACCCACAAAACCTTCTCCAACTTGAGTGTAAAAGAGTCTCAAGCCTCCAAGAAGCTATGAGGACATAGAGTTTCTGCATGCTAGTAATGAAGTTAGAACTATCGAAGAACGCATTCTCATCCTTAAGTCTCGAGCGAGAAGTAACCATACCATATGAAAGAATTCGGATTCGATTGTGATCATAAGCCTCGACTTCGCCTCACCATTAGGATTTTATGATAATTGCACTCAAAAGATCGCTTTTAGTCTCTCATGTGTGCGAGGCAGGAATAAAGAGAGAAATCCGCACACGTTGTAGGTAAGAAGGATAACCTTCCGAAATAAAACTGGAGACTCCACAAAGGTGTGGACAAAAGACTCTTTTTCTAATGATCTCTAAGAAAGGAAAATCAACCATTAGTAAGGGTGGGAGTACTCACTCACTTCTCACCCGATCGGCAATTAATATCACTCTCTCATAAGAAACCATAGAAACGTCTTCAATCTTCGGTCTTCGGTCTTCAAATGTTGATGACGAACTTCTAAACTTCACAAAACTTGACAATTTTTAACTTTTCTACTCAAATTCCTTGTTGTTTGGATTTTTTTTTTTTTGAACTCTTCTTTACCATGGTGGTAGCAAAAATAAACTACAATATATATATATTTTTTTTTTTTTTTTTTTTTTTTTTTTTTTTTTTTGATAATAAGTGAAAATAAAAATACAAATACAAATAATGAAACAACTAACTCCATGGACAAAGGACTTTATCACTCAATTTTTCCACAACTTGTATTGTCTTGATTTTATAAATTTTATTAATTCTCATCCTATTTTCTTTTCTTTGTTGCACATAAACCTTGGACTATATCAATTTTTCTTTCCATATTCGATTCTCTCCGGTCAGGATTGTGATGATGTGTTTCTATGGGTCTTCTTGATTGAGAGAGAGAATGATGCTAAGCGCAAATCGGTATTTAGAAGGAGTTTTCATCTTTAGACGTCACCCTCATGATTGACAAAAACTAGCACTCAAGAGATCAAAAGTAGTGCGAAAATGGTGCCCAGTTGGGTAGCTCACCATTCCTACCTGGAATTTACGTAAGGTGACACACACTCTAAATGACTTTTCTAGAAAGTTGCAAAAGTTGAAGGTTGGTGCCTCACTTGATGTAAAATGGGTAGTCTCCACTATGGTTGATCACAATTCTACTACCGAATATCTAAACAAGACCTAATTCGCCCTCAGGTGATGGTTAAATCCAACTTTAACGCTCTAATCAACTAAGAAACCCGATTGCGTTTTCCGATACTTCCAAGTTCTGTTATTTTGGTCAGAATCTCTATGTAAACATAGCTAAAAGCATGCTAGTGACTCTAAAATCTCTAAAAGTTGGAGGTTTTTACAAAAAGAGTTTTGATTTTTTTTTTTATTTTTTTTTTTTTTTATTTTTTTTTGAAAATAAAAGGTAAAATAAAAGACTAAAAACTCTAAATGCAAAATAAAAACTAAAAACTCTAAATGCAAATGCACCCCCAAACCTAAATCAAACATTGTCCTCAATGTGTCACATACAGATAGGAAAAATTTAAACAGATCACGTACCACGAGAACTATCTTTGATAAATAAAAAGGGAAGAGATTCTGGGATGTCGGCGGGAGCAAGGTTGAGCTTCATTCGTCAAGGCAAAATCCAACATTCTCAGTGGTGATCATATCGGATTAGCACAAAAAAATGCACAAGAAGACTCACCCGATTCAAGAAAAGAAAATTTAACAAGTCCTAAAAAGTTGAGGGTTAACCCAATAGAAAATATGTACAAACATTAACAAATGTAACATGAAAATGGGCTTTGGTTTATGTGGGAATTTGGTTTATTGGGATTTGGTTTCAATGGGATTCATTTGGTTTTGTTGGGAAAGTTTGGTTTATTTGGGAGGCAGGGTTTGTGGGCTCAATTTGGTTTGTTTGGGATTTCTTTGCTTTGAAGCCAGAATTTGTGAAAACTTTACAGCCCAGTTGTGTAGCTTAGTTGGTCTGGCCCAGCTTGGTTGCACAGCCCAGAAGTCTATGGGCTCAGTTTGGTGCAGCCCAGGTTGTGTTGATCAGCCCAGCAGTGTGGGTTATGTGGGCTCAGTTTAGATTGATGGTTTTGTTCAGTTGTGTGCACACAGCCCAGCTCTGAAGGTTGGTTATGTGGGCAGCCTAGTGATGTTGTGGGCTCAGTTGTTTCACAGAGCCCAGGTTATGTGAATGCACAGGCCAGCTTGGCAACTCAGTTTATGGACACTGGGCTTTAGTTTGGTTGCAGATGCACAGCCCAGCAAAAAGGCACACCAGGCCTCAGTTGGGCACCGGGTTATGTGTGGCTCAAGTGTGAGTGGAGCTCGGGTCAACGAGCCGAGTTGATGGCAACTCGGAGCTTTGGTTACGGGACAATTTAGAGCAACTCACAAAGACGACTCTAAGTGCGGCTCAAGGCCTGAGCAATCACAGTCACGAAATTTAACAAGTTTGCAGGCTCGGTGAAGATGAGCGGGGTTTTGCAAGTGTGCTAACCAATGCTCACGGGGCTCACGGGGCTAGCATGGAGCTAGCACCCGTGTCAAGCATGCGTAAATAGCTCACATGATCAAGCCATGCCTTGGATTCAAGCGCAGTTCACATCAGACAACCACGGCTCCACTCGCAGCTTCAAAATGGAGTTTGGCTCAACGGGGCTTAGGTATCAACAAGACACGGTGCAAATGGTTCACTAAGGTTCACCGGCACATCTTGGTTGAGTGAGCTTCGGGTGGCTCATGCAACTCGGCGTATGCAACACCTAGCAAGGAAGCTAATTTCTCATGTGATCATGGCTCGGTAGATTCAACAAGTCACATGATATTCAAGGTCTATTTCCGGTTATGCCTGAGATATGTTTGACAGCCAAGCTTAGGATTGACAACACAAGACAAGTCACGAGCATGCAAGGGATGTCACGGGGTTAGCAAGCGCAGATCACGGACAACCGGGGATGGTGACCTAGCATGGTGGTTAGTGCATGATGCAAATTCTTGGCTAGATGGCGAGACACTTGGCTAGATGGCTCATACAAATTCTTAAGCAAAGTTTAAAGAGTTATGCTCAGGTGGCAGCCTTACAAGGTCTGTTATCATCAACATTCAAAAACTCAGGCCAAGCACGGAATGGGTACACGGAATGTGTGCAACTCTCGAACAGAGAGAACACAAATTCACCAAATGTAACTCTCAACAGGCTCAGCAGTGTGCAGATGCCTCACACAAGGTCTCAAGCATGCATAAATAATTGGTTCTCACAGGTTAAGCTCAGGGGTTTGTCAACTGGGCCTGTAACAAACTTGGAAGCCTCAAGTGGAGCTCAACTCATAGCTTCAGGGGGGCTGGAGTTCGGCTCAGAGCATTGCACACAAACACTCTGAGGCGGATGGAATTGGCTCACTTAGCTTCGGGGTGGTTACCTAGCAAGGTAGCTAATCATGCGAGGGCACCGGGCGGCTAGTTTGCAACTTCATGCAATGAAAGTGATTCATTTAATGTGGTCAAGCATTCATGGCAATTAGCTCGGGTGAAACACAATCAACTAAGTCGAGGCTATCATACAACCAAGCATGTTATTCAAATATGAAATTCCAGCACTTTTATCGACACTAAACATGCACAGATGCACAAATGCTCAGTAATCATGCACAAGTTATCTTGGCTCAGGATTGCAGCTTAAATGGCTCTCCAATCTGCAGCTCAACTCACACCTTCAGGGAGCTGGATTGAGCACAGGACAGACAATGGCTAAAAGGGGCTGCAAGGATATGCTCACGACTCAGGCCCAGATTGCACGAATTTCAAATATTGCAAGGTTGAACAAAACAGCACTCTATGTTGCAAGGGGTTGGGCAATATCTTGCTAAGCAGCTAGGTTATCAGGAGACATGGTTTATTATTCATAAAAAGTGAGGTTCATCGAAGTTCTAGAACAACCAACCATTTTAAGCTCCAACAAAAACTGTGTTCTGCTCCTTTACCTTCCCTGGGTTGGCTCGCAAAGCAGCACAGGAGCACAGCAGCACAAGTTGCACAGCAAACACAGCCAGCATCTGTAGCTCAACAAAGAATTTAGTTCTCTATAATGAAAAACTATGCTCAATTATGCAGCCAAGATGGCTGTGCTTTGGACTGACTGGGATCTCAAGTTACAAAGTTACAAGTGATACTAATATGCAAGTGGCTATGAATAGTAAAAGCTATAAAATGCAAAGGAAAAAGATGGATTAACTAAGCAATGGATTAAACAAACTTCAGGGGATACAAGTGATAAAAAAAAAAAAATACCTCTAAGTTACACTAATACAAATAACAATAAAAGGTGGGTAAATACAGGGATATGTACAAGGATGAAAATCAGTAAAGCAAGCAATTGAACAACAGGGCACACGCCAAGTCCTCGGCAACGGCGCCAAAAACTTGGTAGGCCCGAAAGATGGGTAAATTTAATGGCCTACGGGTAATACCGCAAGTGCACGGCGTCTATCGGAGACGCGGCAAGTACGGGTCGATCCCACAAGGACTTGTGGTGCTCTGATATTGATCTAAGGCTGCTTCAACTGAGTTCTAAGTGACAATGTGACAGCATATATTTTTGTTGCCGAAAGCAGGCTGATTTTTAGTGAAGAGAACCTAAACTAAGGTATAACATTGAAAACAAATGTGTCTTTGGGGTGGTCAAATTCACCACTAAACCATGTTGTGTGTTTAACTATGTTGGCTATTCTTGTCTGTGACGGATAAGGATAAGTTGTCAATTTTATCACATATCTAAAGGGTTTCTCCTAGTGACACTTCAATACACTTGCTAAGGGTACTAACCCGAGCATTAGTTATCTAATTAAGTATAACTAATCAAAGGAATTAGTGTTAAAGATAGAAGCAAGAAGCGCAATACACTCAACAGGTTGAGACCTAACTACAATGCATCCATGGCGTTGGTATGCCTTTGTGAGAGAAAAGCATTGGGTATTTAGTATTGAAGCTATCTAATTCATTGTTTCCTCAAGAACATTCAACAAAGTTTCATACACAGTCATGGAATTAGGGCTTCATCTCAAACCCTCACACTAAATTAAAACACAAAATTAAACCTAAATGACACTCTGGCTAACCCAGGCGTGCCCAATTTCACTCTCTACTCCTCCTATTTATACATGCAAAGTTTCCCCCAAAATACCTAACCCTAATTCAATTAAAATAAAATTTAAATGAAAATACATCGAACCCATACTCTATTCGGCTGAATCTTTTGTCTTCTCTTGCTTGTGCGGCTCTCGGACGCCATGCCTCGGACCGTTGGTAAACCCTAGCTTTTATCTATCTCTAAATTAGCTTCTAGGTTTATGGAGAAGCTAAGAGAGAGATAGCTAAACCTAGAGGAGAGGTGAAGGAGGTACAGTTTGTGGTTGTTGGTGGTTATGGAGGTGAGAGGAGATGGTGGTGGTGATAGTTGTGGCGTGGGGAAGGAGATGGCGGAAGAGTGGGTTTTGCGGAGCTCTGAGAGGAGAAGAGAAGAAAGAGAAAGAAAAGAGAAGAGAATGGGGTAGTCGACTAGGGTATAGGGTATGGGTCGTTTTGCTGTGGGGCGGAGACATCAAGGATTGATGGGAACGCTGCACCGAGCGTTGGATGAATATGAGCGAAATCTGAACGGCTGATAGAGGTAAGCGGTTTTGGAGCGATCTGGTGTTGCACGGGAGCAGCAATCTTTGATGCACGTGGAAGCAGCGACCGTTGGATGAGGGAGAAAGAAATCTCAACGTCTCAGAAGAGACGGGCTCGGATCCGGGTCGTGGGTAGCTTTAGCCCATGTCTTCCTTGTTGGGTTGCAACTGATTTGCGCGCGGGCTTTGGCTATCTACTCCATAGATGTTTGACTCCAATTCTTCGCTCTTTTGGCTCCTCAATTTCTCCGGACTTTATTTAGTACCTAAAAACACAAAATTAATTAATACAAATATTTATTCTTGAAAACAAAGAAAACACAGAATATGGGATAATATCTGATTTCTAAGCGCAAAAGATGAGTAAAATGCCAATAAAAAGGTGTATAAATATGCACTATTTGGCACTCATCAATAATCTTCCTCGGTATAAATTGTAAGATCTTCTTGTGAGGGTGTTACTTCGTTTACAACAATAGGTAAGTGATATCCAAACTCCTCCTTTTGAATAGGTGAAGGATCTTTATTATGATCCGGAGTTGGAATAACTTCCTCATTGTTGCAACGTTCATACACTTCCGCTGACTCCCATCTTCCCTAAGAAATTTTTCCAAGCACTAAATGCATCATCTTCAAGCTCTACCTTTTGAATAGGTGCTTGATCATTAATAAGATCAAGGCTCGAGTAAGCTACACTAGCGTCTTCAAAAGTCTCCAAAGGTTGATTAATTTGTTCGTATAATTTCTCCGAATTCCTTTGAATTTCTCGATGTGATTCTTGCAACTTTTTGTTGAAGATCCCCAATCACGGGTGACAACTTATACGCAAAACTAGAGAATTTCGATCATAAACAAAACTATCCTCCCATCCTTGTGATTGTCCACTTACATACCCGTCATAAGGTTGTTGATATGTATGAGAATATCCATAATGTTACGTAGGAATTTGATCATAGCCAAAAGATTGGTTTTGATTGTATCCTAAGGATGGTTGGAAGTTGCCATAATGTTGAGGTTGAAAACCGTATTGATTGTTGTAATATGCTTGCTCTTGTCCACCGTACATGGAAAACCGATACCTAAAATAAGATTCAAAAACCAAGTTAGATACGGAATAGAATCCAACAAAGCAAGAATAAAGCCAAAAGAAAAATAAAAACAACTAAAATCATCCATTGCTCTATGAGCATGGCGCCAAAATTTGATGCGTGTCGTACCACAACAAATTAATTAATACTTTACTACCTAATTAACAAGTAATATAGGGTAGTCAAGGTCGATCCACGAGGAGCACGAGATTCTAGTTGTAAAAATTATCACGAAAGGGGGTGTAAAAAGCAAAGAAAATAAACAAAGCAATTAAAA
This sequence comes from Papaver armeniacum, assembly GCA_023531295.1. Classification (NCBI taxonomy): domain Eukaryota; kingdom Viridiplantae; phylum Streptophyta; class Magnoliopsida; order Ranunculales; family Papaveraceae; genus Papaver; species Papaver armeniacum. The sequence continues at coordinate 434,639 of JAJJWW010015110.1, forward strand.
GATAAAGTTGAAAGCAATAAGAGAGACAAGATCAAGGAATCCTCTTACGTTACGAAACAATGATTAAAGTTATGTTCTCTTCTACTTGTTATTAGTCTGATTATCACCAACCGTAGGATAGCAGTGCACGCTTAGCTAGCCCCAAAATCCCTAATTTCACTAAGTAATGAAGTCCGCTTAGTTATCAGATTCTATTCAAAAGAACCACCCCGAGGTTCGCTTACAAGATGTAATTCCTGAATGCATTAAGATTTATGAATTTAGGTTTAGTACTAGTAGTTAAACCTCGGTTCGCTTGGTTCACTTTCTAGCGTTGTTTCTACACACAATTGCTCCACGGAATCCCTCCGCAAGGTCTCGTGTTTGCTACTTATGTAAAGAGTCAAGAAACGATTACTTATCCCCTAACTTTCACTAGCTTTAGATTAAACTAACAAATCAATTTAGCATGCATTCTAAACAATCTATCAATCAATCATGAATGTCTTTAAGATCATTCCTATTAGTAAAAACAAACGATAATCATGTGAAGAACTTCAAGATAGAATTAAAAACAAAAACTCAAATCATATTAAGAACTAGGAATTCATCCTCAATCAATAAATTAACTACTCATGTTAAAGAGTTCACACAAAGAATAAGAAAAGAAAAGTGTTGTGTGTGTAGAGATGTGTGTAGAGAGGTGTGTAAAAGATGTAGAAAACTTCTCTATTTATAGGCTTCAATATTCTCCAAATCTTCCAAGGAATAGAACCCTTTTCCTTTTGCAATTCAATTTCCAAATTCAAGTCTTTCTCTTCTTCCATCTTCTCTTTCCAAATATGAGTCCAATTCTCCATCCAATTCCAAGCCCAAGTCTTCACACCCATGAGAGAAGTCCATAGAAAAGTCTGGAATTTTGGCTCGCGGCCCAGTATTTATGGTAGGAATCCGGCGGAATAATCCGCCGCCGGCCACCTAAAAATTACGTCCGTCGAGGGAATATGCGACGGAATATTCCGTCGATCTATCGTTAGGACTAACGGCCAAACGGATCAACCGTCACCAATCGTTAGTCGGCGGGTCAAGGGAGAGGAATTAGTCGTCGAAAGTCAGTCGTCAGCGAACTCGGTGGCCCAATCTGAGACTGTGGTGAGTTGGATCGTCGGATCGTTGTCGGACTCAAGTCGACTCGGTGATGCCATGAGTCGAATCAGAGTTAGCTATCTCTCTGGCTGATTGGGCTGAGTTGCCAGGCCAAGCCATTTGCACTGGCCAAACTCTTGTAATGCACAATCCTTGTGCTGTAGCATTGGCTGGATCCTGCGCCAACCTCTCCAGCTGCATTGCATAACTCAATCACCACAATTCCATAAGCTCAGCCTTGCCTGCAACAGCTGCAACCACCAATCAATATACTACACAACCCTAGCACTTTCTTTTACGAGTTGCACATCCAGTTGCCATCTCCAAATGCTTGAGCACCCCCCTCATATTGAGCTCACCAACAACACATCTCATTTGCAATCTCTCCTGTAATGCCATAAACCGGCTCCGGACCTCTAATCCCATCAACACCATTTATGATAACAACTCCACTTTAACTTTCTTGCTCCACCATCTTAGCACCGGTACATTGCACTTTTTCCACTTCCTCAAGCCACCATTTCAACCCATTCTATCTCCGGCTACGCCTCGTAATTTTACCTCCATGCTTCGGCATTGCAACTTCATTCTCGGCTCCCATTCGCAAAGAACATATTCTTAAGCTCGGTCTAACAGCTGAAGACAAACCTCCATCAGGCCTACACATTCCATTCATATACACAAAGGCATCTCGAGAATCCCGGAATCCTAGGCATATCTTGAACCATTCTTTTACCTCATCTTCTCTCTGCCCAAAGACTGTGACACTACCACCTTGCGTAACATCTCCATTGTCTCGGCATCATTACACCTGCCACCGTACACCTTAGTTCCATTGCTTGCACCATTAAGAACTAATTAAAGACTTACAATGTTGCCATTTTGTCTTTTGTCTTAGCATTCATCTAAGTTCAAACCACGAACCCATCTTCCTTTATCCCGAGCTTCTCAGCTCTCAATCTCTGAATCGCACCAAATGTTGACTACAACAACTTCAGATCAAAACCCATCACCTGTTGCATCTGAATGGGTCTATGGCATTAGCAGATTCACCCATCTTTGATTCTCGAGCCTCACATCGCCCCATCTCCAATTTCACTCGGCAACATCAATCTCTCCATTTCTATTCTTCAATCCTGAGACCCATCTTGCTTTGCTCTCACTGAATCTCGAACACAACCACCAATTAGTATCACTGTGTCTTCTTCTTCCCTCTCGGTTTCATACCCATTCCACTGAACCACCATCTTCGATTTCTTCCTCCCCGAGTTCGAGGAAGTGACATGTCTCTTTTCAATTTCGGTGTAGAGATGATTTACGCCATTAAGAACTAAAACCAGGACTCGGTTCTTGCTGGAACCTCGAGAGAACCCTAAATTGAACTAGTTATCTCGATTCGACGGCAACCATCTCCTGAGATCAGGATCCTATCAATATCATCGTTTCTCAATTTACGCCCATTTATCTTCAAATCTCTCGATCAAATAGCATCATTTGCTGCCTTGAATAAACCGTGCCTCCATTTCTCTTTCTTACTTATTTCGAGTGCAATTGATTTAGAGCGATGAGTCTCGATTTAGGGTATAAGAAGATTAGGGTGCTAATAAAGACACCCACCTTACGGATAAGGGCCACCCATCCTGCAACCCTTAACCACATACCGGTCTATCTTTAGCACTCCTCCGAATAGAGTTGCCCCTTAACCTTGACTGGGCTCGAATAGTGTTCACCCCCGAAATGACAATTTTGCCCTTTTGGCTCAAATTGGGTAATTTCTTCTTCTTTTTCTCTGTGTGACTCCAAAGTAGCTATAAAACTCAAAACAAACGTAAAATACATAATTTACAAGAAAAATAACAAAGAAAGCATAAACAATAGATAGTAAATAGGATGTATTCTACACCATATCAAATTCCCCCACACTTAGACTTTGCTAGTCCTCGAGCAAATCAAACTAAAAACTCACAACTTCAAAGCGTTCAAGCGTCACAAGCATCCATCAAAAAGTTATGAGGACATAGAGTTTCGCGCATGCTAGTAATAAGAAGTTAGAAATACTAAAGAACATATTCTCATTCTTAAATGTTGAGTGAGAAATAACCACACCATAATGAGAGAATGCGTGTTTGAGAAAACGATCAATAAGCATTTCGCCTCGACTTACGCCTCACCAAAATGGATTTTATGATAATTGCACTCAAAAAGACTGACTTTTTTTATGGTTCTCACATGTGTGCGGTAGGAATGAAGAGAAAATTCACGCAACACGTTGAATGGTGGGAAGGACAACTTCCGAAATATTTTTAAAACCCACATCTTTTAATATTTTGAAAAACCATTTTTCTGACGATCTCTACGAAAGGAAATCAACCATTTATTATCGAGGATGAGATTACTTACTCACCTTCACATCCGATCGCCAATTATGATAACACCACTCTCACGGCATCCAATAGAAACGTCTTCCGCTCCTCGTCTTTAACTTCTTGGTCTTCGGTTTCAACTATTGATGATAAACCTCGAATTTCATAAATCCTTAACAATTTATAACTCTTTTTTTCTTAAAAATCCTTGTCGGTTGAAACTTTCTTATAAATTTCCCTTCCCCACGGCTTTATTAACAAACAAATATTTCTCTTGTTTTTCTCTTTTTTATTTATCTTCTTTTCTTCTTTTTTTTTTTTTTTTCAAATTTTTTTTTTTTTTTTTTTCTAAAACAAGAGAAATTAAATACAAAATAAACCATGGCCGTGGAAGAAGTATTTTACCACTTGATTCTTCACAACTTGTATCGTCTTTGAAATCATAAACTTTCAAAAAAATTCTCACCTTTTAATTTTCTTCGCTTTTATGAATAAGTCTTCATACTTGTATGTATAATTTATGCTCATTGTATTGTAAGTCCTCAACATATATGTAAAATCCGCTCATTTGTATGTTGCTTTACTTGAATATGAAATTTGCTCTTTTTTTCTTGTTCCGTTGCTTGTAAACCTTAAACTTTTCCAACTTTCCTCGTAGATTTTGATGTCGCTCCTTGTTGATGATGAATGTGTTTCTATGGATCCGTTGTTGTCGAGAGAGAGAATGGTGCTAACTTCGCAAATCGAACTACAAGAATGTGGCTTTCATCTATAGACGTCACCCTTATGATTGACAAAATTAGCACTCAAGAGATCAAAGAGTAGTGCTTCTATTGGTGGGAGGTTGGGTAGCTCACCATTCTACCCGAATTGACTTAGACGTGGTGACACACACTCAAAAGAAGCTCTTTAGTAGATGGAAAATTTCCTGGTCGGTGCCTCACATGATATGACTACGGGTAGTCTCCACTAATGATTGATCAGCAACTCTAATAACGCATTTCTCCCCCCGCACCAAATTCGCATCACCGGCATGATTAAATCCATTATTTAACACTCAAACAAGCAAGAAATCCGAATGTAGTTCTCTAACATTTCCAAGTTCAATTATGTCGGTCAAAATCTCTATGTAAACATACCTAGAAGTATGCTAGTGACTCTAGAATCTTTAAAAGTTGGAGTTTTTATGTAAAACCTTTTTTTTTTTTTAATTTTTCAATTTTTTTTTGTAATTTTTGTTTTAAAAACATGCTTAACCACTCCCCACACTTAAACTTTACATTGTCCTCAATGTAATTGAATCCTCCTAGTAAAGTCAAGGTGGGAAATTTTAACATGATAAGAAACAAGAAAAAGAAATAACAAAAAGCAAAAGGATAAGAAATACAAAACCGATGGGTTGCCTCCCATTAAGCGCTTGTTTTAAAGTCGTGGCGGACTTAGTTCTTGTAAGATTCATTCCCCCATATACTAACAATCCGAAAATTTGAGGATCCACCCATAATACCTGTTTTGAAAACAATAACTCCATACAAATATTAGCACAAGAAAATAATAATGATGTTATCGCCCGATAGAAATTTCCCCCACACTTATTCTCGTCCACACTCGGAAGTGTATAAAGAACATAGAATTTTGGAACTTCCATGTATTCATCTTGGCAAACCTGCATGGTGTTAGCATCAAGTGTTTCCAATGGTGGATATCTAGAAACAAAATCATCCAAAAATACTTTCGAAGCACATACATTCAAACCAATAAGAGGTAAAGGAGAAGAATCAATATGCAAAGGGTTAGACAAACCTTGCACAATTTCTTGTATTATAGAATCCTCTTCATCCTTAAAAATTCAAGTGAAATACTTACCTCTTGTATATCGTGGTCCTCTATTAAACCTTGCAACCATTCTTCGTCGTTTTCTACCTTAACCAAAGTCTTGGCATCATTAAAATCATTGGCAAGTTCAATTGGGTCTTCCACAAAATCAATAAATTTGGTTTCATCCTCTAGAATCATCTCTTCAACATTCTCATCATCGGAATCGGGCCATTCTTCCCTCATATAATCTTCCTCGGTATAAATTGTAAGATCTTCTTGTGAGGGTGTTACTTGTTTTTACAACAATAGGTAAGTGATATCCAAACTCCTCCTTTTGAATAGGTGAAGGATCTTTATTATGATCCGGAGTTGGAATAACTTCCTCATTGTTGCAACGTTCATACACTTCCGTGACTCCCATCTTTCCCTAAGAAATTTTTTCCAAGCACTAAATGCATCATCTTCAAGCTCTACCTTTTGAATAGGTGCTTGATCATTAATAAGATCAAGGCTCGAGTAAGCTACACTAGCGTCTTCAAAAGTCTCCAAAGGTTGATTAATTTGTTCGTATAATTTCTCCGAATTCCTTTGAATTTCTCGATGTGATTCTTGCAACTTTTGTTGAAGATCCCCAATCATGGCAGACAACTTATCTGCAAAACTAGAGAATTTCTGATCATAAACAAAACTATCCTCCCATCCTTGTGATTGTCCACTTACATACCCGTCATAAGGTTGTTGATATGTATGAGAATATCCATAATGTTCGTAGGAATTTGATCATAGCCAAAAGATTGGTTTTGATTGTATCCTAAGGATGGTTGGAAGTTGCCATAATGTTGAGGTTGAAAACCGTATTGATTGTTGTAATATGCTTGCTCTTGTCCACCGTACATGGAAAACCGATACCTAAAATAAGATTCAAAAACCAAGTTAGATACGGAATAGAATCCAACAAAGCAAGAATAAAGCCAAAAGAAAAATAAAAACAACTAAAATCATCCGCTGCTCCCCGGCAACGGCGCCAAAATTTGATGCGTGTCGTACCACAACAAATTAATTAATACTTTACTACCTAATTAACAAGTAATATAGGGTAGTCAAGGTCGATCCCACGAGGAGCACGAGATTCTAGTTGTAAAAATTATCACGAAAGGGGGGTGTAAAAAGCAAAAGAAAATAAACAAAGCAATTAAAAGATAAAGTTGAAAGCAATAAGAGAGACAAGATCAAGGAATCCTTCTTCGTTACGAAACAATGATTAAAGTTATGTTCTCTTCTACTTGTTATTAGTCACAGATTATCACCAACCGTAGGATAGCAGGTACGCTTAGCTAGCCCCAAAATCCCTAATTTCACTGAGTAACAGGTCCGCTTAGTTATCAGATTCTATTCAAAAGAACCACCCTGAGGTTCGCTTACAAGATGTAATTCCCTGAATGCATTAAGATTTATGAATTTAGGTTTAGTACTAGTAGTTAAACTCGGTTCGCTTGGTTCACTTTCTAGCGTTGTTTCTACACACAATTGCTCCACGGAATCCCTCCGCAAGGTCTCGTGTTTGCTACTTATGTAAAGAGTCAAGAAACGATTACTTATCCCCCTAACTTTCACTAGCTTTAGATTAAACTAACAAATCAATTTAGCATGCATTCTAAACAATCTATCAATCAATCATGAATGTCTTTAAGATCATTCCTATTAGTAAAAACAAACGATAATCATGTGAAGAACTTCAAGATAGAATTAAAAACAAAAACTCAAATCATATTAAGAACTAGGAATTCATCCTCAATCAATAAATTAACTACTCATGTTAAAGAGTTCACACAAATAATAAGAAAAGAAAAATGTGTGTGTGTAGAGATGTGTGTAGAGAGGTGTGTAAAAGATGTAGAAAACTTCTCTATTTATAGGCTTCAATATTCTCCAAATCTTCCAAGGAATAGAACCCTTTTCCTTTTGCAATTCAATTTCCAAATTCAAGTCTTTCTCTTCTTCCATCTTCTCTTTCCAAATATGAGTCCAATTCTCCATCCAATTCCAAGCCCAAGTCTTCACACCCATGAGAGAAGTCCATAGAAAATTCTGGAATTTTTGGCTCGCCGAAAAACTGGTATTATGGCCGGAATCCGGCCGGAATAGTCGCCGCCGGCCACCTAAAAATTCTGTCCGTCGAGGGAATATGCGACGGAATATTCCGTCAGTCTACCGTTAGGACTAACGGTCAAACGGGTCAACAAATCTACCAATCATAGTCGGCGGGTCAAGGGAGAGGAATGAGTCGGGTGGAGTCGGCAGCGAGTCGGCGGTGAACTTCGGTGGCGGTCTAACGCGTGGTGAGTTGGATCGTCCGGATCGTTGTCGGACTCACGAATCGACTTCGGTGATGCCATGAGTCGGAATCGAGTTAGCTATCTCTGGCCGATTGGGCTGAGTTGCCAGGCCAAGCCATTTGCACTGGCCAAACTCTTGTAATGCACAATCCTTGTGCTGTAGCATTGGCTGGATCTGCGCCAACCTCTCCAGCTGCATTGCATAACTCAATCACCACAATTCCATAAGCTCAGCCTTGCCCGCAACAGTACCCAACCACCAAGAATACTACACAACCCTAGCACTTTCTTTTACGAGTTGCACATCCAAAGGTTGCCATCTCCAAATTTGCTTCAAGCACCAACTCATATTGAGCTCAACAAAGAACACATCTCGGTTTGCAATCTCCCCTGTAATGCCATAACCAGCTCCAGACCCTCTAATCCCATCAACACCAGCTGCAATAACAGCTCCACTTTAACCTGCTGCTCCACCATCTTAGCACCAGTACATTGCACTTTTTTCCACTGCCTCAAGCCACCATTTCAACCCATTCTATCTCCAGCTCGCCTGCAATTTTACCTCCATGCTTCGGCATTGCAACTTCATTCTCGGCTCCAGGTCGCGCAACATATTCTTAAGCTCGGTCTAACGGAAAGCACAAACCTCCATCAGCCTACACATTCCATTCATATACACAACATCTCGTAATCCCCGGAATCCTAGGCATACTTTGAACCATTCTTTTACCTCATCTTCTCTCTGCCCGCCTTTGTGACACTACCACCCCCGTAACATCTCCATTGTCTCAGCATCATTACACCTGCCACTGTACCTGCTTAGTTCCATTGCTTGCAGCTAAGAACTAGTACCAGCATCTGCAACAGCTGCCATTTTGTCACCTGTCTTAGCATTCATCTAAGTTCAAACCTGAGTAACCCATCTTCCTTTATCTGAGCTTCTCAGCTCTCAATCTCTGAATTGCACCAAATGTTGATTACAACAACTTCAGATCGAAACCCATCACCTGTTGCATCTGTCTGGGTCTATGGCATTAGCAGATTCACCCATCTTTGATTCTCGAGCCTCACATCAGCCCATCTCCAATTTCACTCAGCAACATCAATCTCTCCATTTCTATTCTTCAATCCACAGACCCATCTGCTTTGCTCTACTGAATCTCGACCACAACCACCAATTAGTATCACCTGTGTCTTCTTCTTCCCTCTCGGTTTCATACCCATTCCACCAGAACCACCATCTTCGATTTCTTCCTTCCTGAGTTCAGACGCAGCAGCCTGTCTCTTTTCAATTTCGGTGTAGAGATGATTTCTGCCATTAAGAACTAAAACCCAGACTCTGGTTCTTCAGCTGGAACCTCAGAGAACCCTAAATTGAACTAGTTATCTCGATTCGACAGCAGCCATCTCACAGAACCAGATCCTATCAATATCATCGTTTCTCAATTTCTGCCCATTTATCTTCAAATCTCTCGATCAAATAGCATCAGCTGCTGCCTTGAATAAACTGTGCCTCCATTTCTCTTTCTTACTTATTTCAGGTGCAATTGATTTAGAGCGATGAGTCTCTCGATTTAGGGTATAAGAAGATTAGGGTGCTAACAGCACACCCACCTTCTGGATAAGGGCCACCCATCCGGCAACCCCTTAACCACTGGTGGTCTATCTTTAGCACTCCTCCGAATAGAGTTGCCCTTAACCTTGACTGGGCTCCGAATAGTGTTCACCCTGAAATGACAATTTTGCCCTTTTGGCTCAAATTGGGTAATTTCTTCTTCTTTTTCTCCGTGTGACTCCAAAGTAGCTATAAAACACAAAACAAACGTAAAATACATAATTTACAAGAAAAATAACAAAGAAAGCATAAACAATAGATAGTAAATAGGATGTATTCTACACCCTATCAGAGACCCATAAAAAAAAGCCGTCTTTTTGAGTGCAATTATCATAAAATCCTTTTTGGTGAGGCAGAAGTTGAGGCGAAATGCTTATTGATCGTTTCTCAAACACGCGTTCTCTCATTATGGTGTGGTTATTTCTCACTCAACATTTAAGAATGAGAATATGTTCTTTAGTATTTCTAACTTCTTATTACTAGCATGCGAAACTCTATGTCCTCATAACTCCTTGGATGCTTGGGACGCTTGAACGCTTTGAAGTTGTGAGTTTTTAGTATGATTTGCTCGAGGACTAGCAAAGTCTAAGTGTGGGGGAATTTGATAGGGTGTAGAATACATCCTATTTATTATCTATTGTTTATGCTTTCTTTGCTATTTTTCTTGTAAATTATGTATTTTACGCTTGTTTTGAGTTTTATAGATACTTTGGAGTCGCACGGAAGAAAAGAAGAAGAAATTACTCTATTTGAGCCAAAAGGGCAAAATTATCATTTCAGGGGTGAACACTATTTGTAGCCCAGACAAGGTTGAGGGGCAACTTTCTGGAGGAATACTATAGACAGGACAGCAGAGGTTAAGGGGCTGGAAACTTTGGCTAGCCCTTATCATAAGTGACCACCTAATATAGGCACCCATCTGGGGTGGTTCTTATGTTGGGCGTTTTGATCCCAAATCATTACACAACCCTAAATCGAGAAAAAATATCTTCTCTGAATCATTTATGCTGAAATTGAGAAGAAATGAAAACAAGCACTCTGTTTATTATCGTGAAAAGCCAGGATCAGAAATTATGAATCGAAGGAGTAATTCGAGAGAAGAATTAAAGATGGATTCGTCTCAGTGAGAGATGGTTAATGGCAGAAATTGATGTTAGGGCTTTCCTTGTGAATGAATTGAACCAAGAACGATGCTGGAAGCTACTGTGAATGAGATGCTTCTAATGAGAAATTGGTATGACTGGTGGTGGATTGAAGGAATTGATAAGGTTTTGGAAATGGGTTTGCTTGATGAGTTCAAGATCGAGAAAGCTAACACATGGTTTCGATTAGATTCTTATCGTTATGGGTTCGAGTATGCAATTGAATCTGTGTTCATTAAAGAGATGAGTTTAAGATGGAAAGCTGGTTGGATTCTTATGTGAAGAGTAAAATGGGTTTTGAGCAAAGTACTGCGTTTATGATTCAACAATGGGTGAAGTTCTAAAGGGGATTGATGTTGTTGGTCGCCGCAATTGGTTCAAGCACGGTGATGGTTTTGCTGGATTCGATGAAGGAATTGAAGCTCGGGAGATGGGGTCTGGTGAATGGATCGATGTTGTTGAGTGAAACAGGGGAGATGGGTTTGACTTTTTATGGGATTGTGGATCGATTTGATTAGAGGAGATAGGATGGTGCGGTGGTTGAAGGGCTGTATCATGATGCTGCTGAGTAACAATGGGTGTTTGAATCTGATATTGAAGAGAAAGTGCAGCTGAAGTGATGCAATGGAGAAGAAAAGAGAACGGGTTCGATCTGAGATTGAAGCAGAGTTGGGTTTGGTGCTGTTGAGAAGACATTGGTTGAAGCGAGCTGATGGTGGCCGATCCTGGGTGTTGATGAGATAGGGAGTGATATTGGGCGTGTGATGAATGAATGCTTGAATTGTATTAGATGTATGCTAGGAATTATAACGGAAATGAAGCAGAAAGAGGCCTAATTTGGCCCGGGAATGTCGGAAAACAAACGTAACTCGCTGCCCAAATTTCTCTTCCTCCGCGAGTCAACTCGCATGATTGGTGACCGATCCAACTCGTTAGTAAGACCAGTAAGACAGATTCATAAGCTGACTCGGTGTCTGATTTTCCTTCTCCTTGACCCAGTTGACTAACGTAGACCGTTATTTCTGACGGTATCATAACGGAATATTCCGTCAGTGGAGAAGAAGATTCCGGTGTCGTTTTCCGGCCAAATTCCGGCCATAATACCAGCTTTCCGGCGACCAAAATTACAGATTTTTGTATGGATTCTTCTCATGGGTGTGAAGACTTGGACTTGGAATTGGATGGAGAATTTGGCTCAAATTTGGAAAGAGAAGATGGAAGATGAGAAAGACTTGAATTTGGAAATTGAATTATTATGGAATGAGGATTCTATTCCTTGGAAGATTTGGAGAACATTGAAGCCTATAATTAGAGAAGTTCTCTACACACTTTTACACATCTTTTTACACACATCTTTTACACACCTCTCTACACACACAACACTTGTGTTTTTGTTTGCTTTTCAAAATTCTTCTTTTAATTATTTGTGTGAACTTGAAAAATTCTCCCTTTAATTATTTGTGTGAATTTCAAAAACATGAGTAGCTAATTTTATTATTGATTGAGGATGAATTCCTAGTTCTTAATATATGATTTGAGTTTTATTTCAATTCTATCTTGAAGTTTTTCACATGATTATCGTTTGTTTTTACTAATAGGAATGTTTATTTATTCATGATTGATTGATAGGTTGTTTAGAGTGCACGCTAAATTGATTTGTTAATTTGATCTAAAGCTAGTGAAAGTTAGGGGATAAGTAACCGTTTCTTGACTCTTTACATAAGTAGCAAACACAAGACCTTGCGGAGGGATTAGTGGAGCAATTGTGTGTGAAAACAACGTTAGCAAGTAGACCTTGATCTAAGAGTCTAACTACTAATATTGACCTAATAAGTTCATAACTCTTAATGCGTTTATTTAAATTACATCTAGAGTGATCTACTACTAGGTGGTTTGGTAAATAGAATCCTGAGTCGAGAACTTCCGTATCCTGGGTGATACAAGGGATTTAGGGGTTTAGCATCGATCTAGTTGCTTTACCTACGGTTGGTGATAATCTGTGACTAATAACAAGTAGAAAAGAACATAACTTTAATCATTGTTTTGCAACGAAGAATGATTCCTTGATCTTGTCTCTCTTATTGATTTCAACTTTATCTTTTAATTGCTTTGTTTATTTTCTTTTGCTTTATACATCCCCCCTTTTTGTGACAATTTTTACAACTAGAATCTCTTGCTCCTCGTGGGAACGAACTTGACTTCCATTATATTATTTTTAATTGAGTGGAAATAAGATATTAATTTGATTGCACCTACGACACGCATCAATCATACCCCATTGCGAACACAAGTTCAAGAGCAGCGAATGCAAGCTTATTACCCAAGTTAATAAATACAGTGGCGAGCACCTCACAAGGACAACAAGAGAGAGTAATGGGAGATGGACAACAAAAGCTAGTAGCTATGGGGAGCCGTGATCAAGAAGAATTTGAGAGAGAGAGAAACTTCTATAGCCGTGGTGGAAATAACAAAATCCAAAGACTTGATCAGCCACAAGAAACTTATGGAGGTCATCAACCGCAAGGAACTTATGGAGGTCAGAGGCAAAACTTTCACACAGAGGACAGCGAAATCCAAAAATAATATGGGAAGAAATCAAAATGCCACCTTTGAATGCTAGTGTGGAGAAGATATGGGAAGCTATAATCCTAATGGAAAACATACCTGCACCATGGAACATGGGGAGTGAACCACCTCCAAGCTATAGAAGTAATGAATTTTGCTCTTATCATCATTTCCATGGACATACAACAAATGACTGCAGAAATATAAAGAGAATCATTCTCAGGATAATAGATCAGGGAAAATTAAATCACTTTCTGATAGGACAAACACAAACTCAAGCATTACCACCTCCTCCGGATATTCACAAGCCAAATACTGACAAAAGAAACAGAAACATTTGTGATTGAAGTTGGGGCAAAGGCAAAGAATGTTGTTTTGTAACTCCATTGTACACTCATACAAGACGATTGAAGATTTTCACGATAACACTCTCGACAGGTTTTCGCAAGAGATGCCTGGATGATAGAGAAATAATGAACATTGTGAAGACATCGCCATTCGGAAGAATGGCAAAAGCGGACTATCTCTTTTACC